>PVIJ01000258.1:0-223768 GCA_004024925.1 Scalopus aquaticus
TTCGCTTTGAGGGATGAGACTTTCAAGATTTTGCTGAGATGTATGTCATGTAGAGTTTTGCCTATATTTTCTTCTATACATTTTATGGTTTCAGGTCTTACATCCAGGTCCTTTATCCATTTTGAGTTGACTTTTGTGCAGGGTGTGAGGTCGTAGTCTAGTTTCATTTTTTTGCATGTGGCTGTCCAGTTTTCCCAGCCCCATTTATTAAATAGACTGTCCTTGTTCCACTGCATTTTCTTTGCTCCTTTGTCAGAGATTAGCTAAGAACCAAGTTATTTTCTTCAGGCATTGTATGTGAGTACAGCAGTCAAAGGTCAGGTGAGATATCCCTTAGCTTCTATAGCTTGCTTATTAAATATAAGATTTTGATTTCATCTTGGGCTCCTTCCACATGGCACACACTCCTTGAGTTCAGGATGGCTTCAGTCATACTCTTCCTCCCCTCCGCACCCTGTTTTAGATAATCTAAAGTTTTCTTCTTGATTTAAGTTGTGATTCAACTTCAAGACTTGATCCCTCAGAGCTCTTAGACTTTGGAGTGAGATGACTGTCACGAAGGGTGTTCTTCTGTGGCTGCTACAGCTTAAGAAAAGCAGAGTGCTACAGTCTTTTTCTTGCCCCTCTCGACTTGCTAATTTAGAGAGAGTCTGAAGACCTCACTGATCTTAAGGAACCCTGAAAATTCAGCCTTATTTCCTTCTTTCTTCTTTAGGATCTAAGTAGAGGCCAGAAATACATGAAAAGAGAAGGTTCCTCAGAAGTCATGCAGAAGGCCCCAAGTAGGAACTCTGTGGACAGCAGTGGCTCAGGCCCTCAGAACGGAAAATACATGCAGAACTCAAGCTTGAGCGCAGGGGCCTGCCAGAGGAGCGCCGGCAGCGTGAGCCCGGAAAGGCCAGCTGGTGATGCTTCCTTCTCGGTGCCTCTCCACCCCACCAAGAGACCTGCATCCAACCCACCACCTATCAGCAACCAGGCAACAAAAGGTGACTTGGACACCTTCCTGGGTTCAGTGTATTTCTGCGCGTGTGCGATGGTGACGGTGGCAGTTAAGGTGAGCGTAGTCTCTGCGCTCAGGCTGCTCCCAGCCTGGTGCGTGGACAGCTGGGTGACAGCAGAGCATCTGCGTTCCTGTGGCGACAGAGCGCGAGCATGCCCAAGGCATCCCCAGGCTCGGGACTGGCGTTCTGGGGGAGGAGGTCGCGCCTGAGAGGGAGGACAGGGCTGAGCCACATGAGTTGGGGGAGTAGCAGCGTAGACAGCGGGGACGGCGCCGCAGGTCCCACGACCGTGGTGCTCAGGCGAGAGTAGTGCGTGCGTCCGTGAGCTGGCGCGTCTGTGATGCGGAGCATGGCAAGTGCGCATGCTCAGACGGGCAGGGTCGGCCGGGAGGGTCTGGCCAGCCTCGTCGAGCAGGTGCGCTGCGTCCCTGGAGTGGCCGCTTGGAAGGGCTTTGCGCAGGCCCGGTCCGGGAGTGTGTCGGCGTCCAGAGCAACTTCTCACCCGAGAGCGTGCCCTTTAAATTTCCGAGGAGCCTCTGGCCAGTGTGCCTTTCATTCTTACTCACGCCGTTGTTGATGTCTTATAGGTAAACGTCCCAAGAAAGGAATGGCAACAGCCAAACAACGTCTCGGCAAGATCCTTAAGTTGAACAGAAATGGTCACGCACGTTTCTTCGTGTGACGGAGCTGCTGTTGTGGCATCTCTTCCCTTTGGAGACCAGTCTGGGGGTGCAGGAGCCTGGAGCCCCGCCGTGCCCCACTGAAGCAGTCTGCATGTACAGTAGGGAACACTGCCTGAAGAACAAAATGAACCCGATGCTGCATTTTCACTGTGCCACACCCACTCAGCAATAACCGTTTGGGACCTGGTGGGAGAGGATGAAGGAGGGTAGAACCTTAAAAAGAGACCTCGAACTGGAAAGGGTCTCTTGTCAGGGCTTGAATTTCATTTTGTTGTTGGTAGTGTCTTGATTTATTTTCAGTGGTAGGGTAAAGAATTATCGATAATTTATTTAACAGATTTTTTTTAAAGTTAACAGCTTTTAAATTCTTTCTTTTTTAAACTATTTATTTGGAAGATTTCTGGAGAAATATCTCACTAATTTAGATTTAAGAATGTGAAGGTTTTTTAAATTATTTTTGATAGTGTGTGTGTTACATGTGGGGAAGAGCCACGGTAACAGTAACTAGTCTGGACTCTTAAATTTGATATTCAGGTTAAAGTCTTAAACAGGGATTTGATGCATTAATTATTTTAAATTAAGATGTATATGAAAATCATTTTATTTTATATATTTCATGTGTTTTTTATAAGCTATTAGCTTCGCTTTTGCTAACATCCAAGGTGCATACTGTTATCCAGGTTGATTACCTTATATCCCGCCGCCCCTCTGCACTCCCCATCTTTTTGTGATGATATTACAAAACTCTTCTCTTTGCAGGGAAACACTTTCATAGCCAATGTATCAGAACTACATAAACGATCCTACATTTCTCATTTCATTTGACATGGCAATTTTCTTCGAAATATAAAAATAGGCTTCTTGCATTTTCATTTTTGCTGGTGATATCTGGGTCCCAAAGAGAACAGCTTTAATATCTTTTTCCTACTCGTGGGAAAAGTATTGTAAGTTTGGTTAAATTGTCATGTTTGTAGTTTTTCAAATACATTTGTAACTACCGAGGGCCTTCTTCGTACTGCTGGTGTTGGAGGGCATGACCGATACCTGGCACAGAGGTTATATTTTATGACGCTTTTATTCTGTGATTTATTGGAAAATATGATTTGACGTAGTATATACAAATCTGCATAATAAGCCGTAATATAATAAGACTATACTATATTAAGTTGTATAGAAGCAAGCATGTTGGAGTAGATCTTTTGTGTGTGTGTGTGTGTGTGCGCGCGCGCGTGCGTGTGCGTTTGTACCCGTGTGTTTAGTTTTTTATTTCTTAACCTTCTAAAGAATTATTTAAGATATGAATTTGGAGTAAAATGGGTGCTTCTCTCAGTTACTTCCATCTGTCCCGACTTACCCAGTGCATATTGAGGTTAAGTATCTGGTTGAGCTTTAAGGAATCATTTATCTCCTTTCTGCACATTTTTAACTAAATGCCAGTTTTCAGTAGCGCCTAATAGCTTATGTTTTTCCTTCCCTCTCTCCCGCCCACAGCATAAACATAAGTGATTTCTGAAAGGAGGGGTGGAGTTATTCCCAATTCTGAAAATAGAGCATTTTTTACAAGATCCTGTAAAGAAAATATAGACAATAGGAAAAAATTTATTTTTATGGTGAAGAAATATGACCATATCGTAGATTTCTGTCTGTTTTTTTTTTTTTCTTTCATTCAGCACCACAGCGGGACTTTCCCGTCCATACTCGGAATTATCTGAATTTGGACTCTTCTTTCACGGCTGCATTGAGATGTGTGTCAGCAAAGGGGAGTGTTTCTTGCTCTGCTCTATTCCAACATTCCATAGAATAAACACAAAATAGCTTATGAATTACCCTTTTTTGTCCCAGCGCCTCAACTAAAGTCAGGCTCTTAGCTGGGTGTCAGGAGGAATTTTATGGAAATATTAGACGTCTCTAAATGGCTACTTAAACTCTAACTATTTAAGAGGGTACAGTCATTGGTTGCTCATCAGATCTCAAGATGTTAAAAATTTGGGTTTAACTGATTTTCCGACCTTCCCCACACAATATATTACTATGATATTTTGGTTTCCTATAGACACCACTTTAGTGTTATACAGCACACATTTCGGTTTTGGTTAAAGAACTATGAATTATTAAAGAAGAATTTTAATTTCTTTTTCCAGCTACATCATGATCTGTGTTCTTTCGTTTTCTTTACGTTTTTCATAGCTCTAAGTTTTTTTAATTTCCTTACTTTCCCTCTTTAGCTCTAAAAATTTAAATAAAACAATGTATTTTTATGAATTAAAATTGTGTCCAGTATCCACCCTGTGTACTTAGGCCAGTAAATGCTAACCCTAAGGAGCCAGTATGTAGAATTTTTAAGTGAAAGGTACTGTAGATTCTCTTTTTTAGCCCATTCACTGGCTAAGTTTCAAAAAACTTTCAGTAAGGTGATATAACCACTAAAACAGAGTGCATGTATCTTTTTTGAATTGGTGAAAACTTAGCTACTTACCCAGCTCAAACCTCTTGTAAAGTTGCTCTTATAAAGTTGTGCTTCTTTTTGTCTCAGAGAAGGGACTGAACTCTGAGGTAGCTGCAGCCAGTATCTGGACCTCAACTCTTAAGAGACACTGTTCCTCTTGCCCTCCGTCCCTCGAACAATACTACCGTGCAGACTCTGTAAAAGGAAGACATGAGTAACACAGGCATTTAGCTAGTTATAAGCAAATACAAATACGGAAAACAATTATGGTTGAATGAACGAATTTTAATTGCAGTAGTACATAGTAATTTTCCTGTATCGATGCAAACAAGTGACTGTTAACAGGGATCCATTGTACTTTAACTCATTATGTCACCTTATTGTGCTTCCAGTACTGATTAATGATGTAAGCCGGTCAAAGTTAGCAGTTCATAATAATTCAGTAGCCCGAACTTCAAAGCATCAATTAACTTTTAAAGTCTAAAAATTTTTAAATTCTGAGCATAAGCACAGAGGAAACCATCATTCTCGCCACTTAAATATTAAGCTTGAATACTATTCTATTTTTTAATGATCCTAATGACTGCCTTTTAAATGAACTCTACTGTATTTATTCATTTGAGATCAGCATCTACTGTGTACTCAAGCACTACTTAGTTCTGTGGGGAATATGAAGTTGACGCTGTGGTCTCTGCCCTTGAAGGCGTCTTCTCCAGGAAATAAGCAGTATTATCTGCAGGTCTACACAGACTTCAGCAAGAGGGCCCATTCATAAAGCAGTATAACTTTATTAGTGTCAACATACTATACAGCTATAGAAGTGGAAGTAAAAATATTTTTTTAATTTTTAAAAACGTAAAAAACTTTTAAAGGAGTGTTGTTAATAGGGAAGGAGCAGAAGACCGACCTGGGTTTTGTCCATTTATATACCAACTGTGTGACTTTAAGTCACTTATTCTTCTGAGTCTTAGTTTGCTCATTTGTAAATTTGGATAAAAATGTAAAGAAAAAGAGGAAGCACTCCTTAGTCTACTAACGCTTCACACTTGCCGAGAATCTATCATTATTCAAGTTGAAACTAATAATGGATGCACATGTTTATGCATTTTTAAATGAAAACTGCTGTTACACGTAAAACTTGTTTCATATCAAATATATGCCCAGAGCATACTGCCTGGAAACTCTCTAGACACTCATAATAAGGTGCTGAATTAAAATGAGAACCAGTGCTTGAGTGCAAGAGAAAGAGCATTAGTTGATGGATAAAAGTGAGACTGTTTACCTTCAGCAAGAAAGGTTTATCCTTGAGTAATCATTAAGCTGACTTTAGATAATTGAAAGGTGGTTTTAGGTTTTTCTCAAAAAAGAACTAGGACAAGACTGCCCTACAGAATTGTGTACACTCAAAGCACTAGAGAAAGATAAAGTAGTGGAATTTAAATGATCTAGTAAATACCCATGGACCTGCTCGGCAGTGGGAAAGATGTTCAGAAAGATGGAATCACCCACCAGAGACAGCACAAGACTGGCTATCAAAAACGTGTGTGTGGGGGGGAGAGAGACTGCTGTAGGAAGTGTTGGGAAGGAGACTTGACATCTTCCAAAGAAATCCTTTTTTCAAGAGATACTCTTTAGTGATAAGACGAAGAGCGGGCCAATAATCTGTGTGGCCCAGTACACTGTTGCCAGAAATAACTATTGCAGGTAGAAACCTCTTAGGATTTCATGTAAAAAGACCAGGGGGTTATAATACAAATTGGCATTTTTTTCAAAAATCCACTTTCCTCATTAAATATTAAACAAGAAAGCTAAAGATGGCCAGTCATGTTTGAATGCCCTAGACCTTCATCTAAAGCTCTCCTGAGAAGGTTGAGTGTAAGATCTTTAGCTGAGGAAAGAGCGACGCCAATAAATAAGGGAGACAGATGAAGCCCAAACAGGGACATGACTCTCCGGGGGTGGCAGTGGCTCGTGGCCCCCCGACACCTCGCTTCCTAGCAGGCCCCTGGTCTGTGGTGCTGCTCAGCCTCTGGCCATGCCGAGGACATCAGTGAGCTTCCTCTGGGCAGCCAGGAGGAAAGAGGCAAGAAGTAGTAGACTCACTACACTGCTGTTGAACATGATGTAACTTTAATGCTGTAGCCTTACCAAAAACCTTTCCCTTATTTTCATTTGCTTTTCAGTGAGCATCATGCCATAATTAAAAGGTTTGATGCTCCTTGCCTATATCCATTTTTAAATTAAGGTCATTAAGAACAAATGTCTACTTCCAAAGCATTTAGCTTATTGCGTTTGACAGTGCCCTTATCCTGTGATCCTCGTTAACTGTCTTCTACCCCTGGATTCTCCGCTCACACTTGGTGCCCCTTCAAGTGTCCTAAAGCTTCATCTTCATAAAGGCGACATTCAGTTTTTTGTTAAAAACCATTTGAAACTGTATTCAGTGATTCTTCCAGCAAGTTTATCTGCTCTGCACTATTTCACTAATAAACCCTGGCTACTATGTAGCCTTGACCTCCAAGTAGTTTACCTATGCAAGACCTGTGACATCCTGAGTTCACTTTTCTTTATTTCAGAAAATAATCCTATGGAACTTAAAGAGAATCCTCACCTCTACCCGCTTTTATTTTGACCATTACCTTTTCAGGTTTCTCACCAAAACAATAATCATAAGTGCTGGAATATGTAATATTTTGCAGGAATAAAATAACCCAGCCATACGCTGACATATCTTTGGTTGGTAACAGTTACCAGATTTAAGTGTAATATATAATGAGGAGTTGGTTCCTTGCCTGGAATCATTTCTTCCCTCTAAGATGCATAAGTAACCTTTTATTTTTACAAAGCATACATAAAACTTCCACATTATAGTCAGGGACCTGAGGTGTAACTTGCTAAGTGAAACCCAAGGTTATTTATCTTGCAAAAGAAACCTAAGCCAAACTAAGGGCCTTACATTGATGGTTAGACTGAATCAAAAGCTATAACCTCAGTTTCTCCAAAAACAGCTTCTGACTGCAAAAGCACGTCACACAGTTGTTAGGTATGAAATAGCACTGACCAGGAAATGCGCGTGTGTCTTTGCAGGCTGTTTCCTTCCGAAAAGACTTTTCTACTTTTAATGTAAATTAAGCCATAACAGTTTCATGCTGTGGAAAGAGGGTGAAAAGGTTCATTTTAAGAGATTATATAATATGAATTTTCACATTTACTGTGAAATGTCTGACTTTGCCAGTGCTTCAGCAGGTTTTTTTTTTGGGGGTGGGAGAATAGAGGGTGGTGATGGGGTAATACTGGTTTTAGGGGTTTTAATCTGTGAAATTTGAAAAAGGGACAGTCGTTGGCAATGGTATTTACTAGTTTTGTAGTGAAGTTTTGCTAGCCGGACTGACTTTCCTTAACTGTCATGCCCACGGTCCAAGGGGTGTCCTTTCTTGTCGGGGTGTCTGCGGAGTAGTCTGGTTTGTGTAGGCAGTCAGGTGTGGCGCACGTGTGTCCTGGGGGGCGGAGCGCGCCGTGTGCCGGCGGAGTGGGGTGTGGCTGGGAAGTGGGATGCTGAAGCTTTAAGAGCATTTTTTTCGATTCATAACAGTATTTCCCATCTTTTGCCTGCAGGCAGGGAAAGTGTACAGTATTTATTTCGTTTCTGTTTTAAATTTGTAAGTCTTTAAGTAGCTTATGTTGGTTATTATAGGGGAGGACAAGTGACTTGTTTAAAGTTGTATTTGGTATTTCTTACGTTTCCAATTCCTGTATTTTAAAATAATGAAATTAAAATTGTATTCCTTCTGTTTTGATTTTTTTTTAGCATTCAGTGTATTTTCTGCTCATTTTGTTTGAAAGTATAAATGTTGAAAGTTGTATAAAATGTGTCTTTGAAAGAAAAAAATCTGAATTCTATACCCAATTCTGACTTTCTGACCCTTTTTCTGCTTTCTTGAATTATGGGTGAATTATTTGAGTGTGAAAACTCAGGTTTACATTCCTTACTATTTCTGAAGATTTAAAGGTGAAAATTTGTGTGCTTTGTTATTTTAACTCGGGCAAGCAAGTGCTGAAAGAGGGAGGAACAGAAGGGAGGAAGGTTGGCAAGATGCAGGCGGCCCAGCTGCCGTGGAGGGGGTGTTGCTGCGGATACACTTCCGGGTACACTTCTAAGAGCCCGTGGTCCCCGCTGAGCCCCTGCAGACATTTATGGAGCACCGGCGGGGGTACCAGGCCCGGCCTAGAGCTGCAAGAGGCCCCGTCAGTCCTTCGGGAGCTCAGTGAAAGGCACGGGAGGGCCAGAGCTGGGCCCTGCGCCGCGGAGGAGGGCGTGCTTGCCCACAGCAGCAACAGGGCCGCTGCGGGTGGAGAGCCAGGTGGGTGCAGCCTGGTCTGAGCGGTGAGACCTGGCCTGGGGCGGGCACGAGGAGCTGTGAGGGTGGCACTTCAGGGCAGAAGAGGGCAGGAAACGGCCAGAGCTCTGGCGATGGAACAGATCCCTGGCCGTCTGAGGAGCCTCGGGGAACTGAAGGCCCCTGCCTGCCCAGGGCCACCCACCTTGCAGGAGAGGTCAGCTTGCTCTGTGGCCGGAGCATCCCCCCAAACACGTCTCCACCTCCTCTTTCTCAGCAGCCTGCCTTCGTCCAGCTGACCGTACCCTGACTCTGAACCAATCTGTTTTTATAAAAGTCTATGTACCTTGTGAATCTGACACGTTGGTCAGAGGGGATGTGTCATTGGGACCTGCCCTCCTTCCCCCACCCCCCACTTGGGAGTGGGGAGAAGTGGGAAGAAGCTCCCCAGACAGGCCTTGAGCAGAAACCCTCCTTATTTTATTACACCTGAGCGCTTGACTGCGCGCGGCATGGTTTGTTTCTTCCTCCGCCGCCGAGGTAGGTGCTCTCGTCCCCATCCTGCAGGTGAGACTGAGACCAGAGAGGGCAGGACGCGGGTCCGCTTCACACTGCTGTTGCGTAGAACTGAGATTTCAATCAAAGCCTAACTCTAAAGGCCATGTTACTCCTTCTGGATTATTTTTCTCTAATTGCCTTTAATTACAGGCTTTCAGTTAATAAAGTGGGGTAGACGGGCCTTAGGAATGGTTTGTGTTCTAAAAATTTCTTTCTAGGCATCCATTTTGGATTAAAAACACATGTTCTTACAGAAGCTCTCCAGGGCTCCTGCCCTTGCCTCCCACACGGCAGCACAGTGGCCTTCAGCTGCCGCCTCTGCTCTCGTCATTGGGTAAGCCCCGGACTCTGACCCTGAATCCCGGCCTCCGGGGCCTTGCTCTCACCCTCACCTCAGAACCCCTCCCCCCCACCGCCTCATCCTCATTCAAACTTCTGGCTCCCCGTTCGCCCCTTCCTTAGCCTGGTCCTCCACCCCATCTCAAAAAACTCTTTGTAAAGTGCTAATTCTGAAATTAAAAAAATTCACATGCCCCTTCAGTGTTAGAGTCAGAAAAAAAGGCCTTGCAAAATAGAAATTTGTGTAAGTCTTGTACCTTTTTCAAAGGCGATATAACCTGGGGGAAAGAAATTCATCATGATCAGAAATAGCAATTGAGCCTCCCCTGAGTAATTATTCCAGAAGCTGCCCCACCTGTCCGGCACCCCAGGGGTCCTGGCCGAGGGTCACCATGCCACCTGCTTCTCCACTCTCAGGCACCCACTGCTTGTCTCCCTTGCCTGCACGCTGGCACCAAGACCAGTCTCGAGTTTCTCATCTACTCGTAGCCTTCGCAAATGCTGCGGTCCCTTTAGGACCAGTGCAGCCGCCGATTCTTCCCTCTACCCCTCTGCGGCCCCAACGAGGGACTAGCACAGCTTCGGTGTGGGAGAAGGAGGTGGTGTGCAGCCACCAAGTTCATCCACACCCTGGCTCTGAGGCCAGGGCTGCACACACGGGACCTTTTCAACTACCCCACACCCCTTAGGTCTTCTGGCCTCCGAGCTGCTGTCAAACCCCTGCCCCACCGGTGCCACGCTCTTGTGCGTTATGGAGAGAAGAGGTGAGCTTGCCGCTGTCACTGCCCATCTGTCATTCTAGCCCGTGCAGAGGCTGAGAGCCAGTTCTGTGGTTAACCCGCCCCTGCCATTGCTGAGCGGGGGAAGTCACACAACCTGCTGTGACTTGGTTTCCTCTCTGGGTGTACGTCTCTACCTGGCTCATTGTTGAGGGGATTAAATGAAGGAACTTGGGGAGTCCTGGGGACAGTGCCTGGTATCCGGTGACACTGATTCTGAATCATCCCTTCAAGCTTGTGCCATTTGGGTTTTAACCAGATGCTAACTAAGGTTGCTACAGTTATTGCCACACAAGGAAACGGAGTGAGACAGGAGGCCAGTTTTTAACAAGAAGTTCAGGATCATGCTGGAGGGAAGCCAGGCCCTGGAAGTGCAGGAATCCTGGGGCGTGGCCTCGGCAGGTGGACGGACATTGGGGTTTATGATGTAAGCAGAAGCTGGCGACCTCTGGGGAATGGGAACAGAGATGGGGAGCTCACCAAGGCTGGCCCATGCTTTGGTTTTATGGTTTTGCTTCTTCACTATTTTTAACAGCATGTTAAGGTCTGTAATTAAAGAAGACAGATGTGTTCTCTCGTGAGGTAAGAGTTGGCTGCCCCAAGGACTCAAACACCATCAGGAAGCAGGCCCCCTGCTCCGGGCCTGGCAGGGCAGGAGCAGTTGGGGGTGCAGATTGGACACTGAGCAGGTCCCTGGGGGCCCGGCTGTGCTTCTGCCACTACACTTCTCACTCTCGGGGGGCTTGCCCTCCTTTGTCTGACCTGCCAGCCTGAGCATGGAGCCAGCGCCAAATGAGCTAGCCTCCACAAGCTGAGCAGAAACCTCACTAAAAATACATTGAATAAAGGGATCCTATGGACTGTGGTGGAGGATTTGGGGTACTTTTGTGTCAATGTGGTGTGGCATTCATCTGAAGCAGTGTGAACCTGTACTCCTCAGTCACACGTGTTATAAACTGACATCACCCCAACCAAAACAATACAATTTTAAAAACATTGAATAGACATGAAATAAGCATGAAGAGTGAGGACTATGATTCATTGTCTTCCTTCTCCCCCCCTTCCCAGTGTGATGGGAGGGGATTGAAAGAAGGAGTACGGTAAAAGAAATGTAGAACAATGGGAAAAGAACCTTATACAATTTTGAATTCTATTTCAACTATTAAGAACTGTCAAAATTCACCAACTTGGTTTAATAGAGAACGGACATTTCAAGTTTTATTGCAATAAGAAGGTAGAATAGGAATGCAAAATGTAAAAGACATAAATAACAATAAAAATATATATTATAGAAAAAAAAAAAGAAAAGGATACAAGGGACCTCGGAGATGGACCACGGGTGAATTGGTGGTGGGCTACCCAAGGGGAATACAAAATGTAAACGATATAAATAACAATAAAAATATATATTTAAAAAAAAATAAGGTAGAATAGACTTGTCTGTAATAAGATAAACTGTGTGTGATACAGCTTGCTTAGAACCTAAAACTTAATGTATCATAAGTGCTTTCCAAAATTTATATGTGTGCCTTGCTTTGAAAATATAAAATATATGATGGTTCATGTGTAAAATTACAAAGCAGCTTAATTAGGGTGGACCTAATTAGGAAGGAATTTTTCCATCTAGAGAAAAGGAGAGGTGCTTCCTGGAAGTCGCTCTATTCCCCAGAGTGGAATTGCTGGGCTCTGCAGCAAAGTCTCTGAGGTGCTGCTGTTCTGGGAAAGAACAACTTAGGGCTCCCTTGGAAGACAAATCACAGCAATGGCCTTGTGGCACCAGGAGGAAACCACACTGAGCTCGGGGAGTCCCTGGGCTGTAAAGATTCCATCAGGGGTGGGGCCTCCCTGGTGGCGCAAGGGGTTAAGTATCAACACTATGAAGCTATGGGCAGCCACTGCAGCACGAGTTCAATTCCCGGCCAGGGAGCTTCCCACATGGTGCTGCAGACCTCTCCTGTCTCCCCACTGCTCCCCTCAGCAGTGTGCTTCAGTAGATCCGCCTGCTCTGCTTCCCACTCTGTTTCTGGGGGATCCTCTCACCCCCTCCACACACCTCTGGCCTACACCCCAGCTTGTATGCATTAATAAATTCCCCTTCTCCTTCAGTCCCTTTTACTTCTCATCAGCCCCTCCACCCCTAACTGCAAACTTAGCATTTTCCCCTGGGGCTATTCATTCTCATCAGCAAAACCCCTCCAGGGGGCACCACCTTTACTGGACTTTGGACTCAGCCCAGTTACAAAAGGACCCCCCGCAGTCCCTATAATACATGCTAAAGAGGGGGTCACATAATGATGGTTCCAGAACAAACGAGTGACTGTTGTCTTCCCACAAATGGCACAGGGACACGGCTCACTCCCTAAAGAAGGATTAAATTTCCCCATAAGCAAGCCCCTCTTAGGTCTCAAGTCACCACTCTGGCATGCATCTCTTCTTAAAACTCTTACTTTGTACATCTTCATTGTTATTTATATACTTTGCTTATTTGATCTTTAAAATCAAATTGTATTGATTTACTATTCATTTACAAAATTGTATTATTTGGGGGTACAACTCCACACCTTGATGTATTAGTAATGATGGAGGAGATATAACTCCATTATCTAACTCAAAGGTAAATCTGGACAAGAAGTGGGGGTAGAAGGAATTAACATAACCATGAGCACAGCCCCTAGGCACCAGCACCTGAGTTACAAAGCATAAGAAGGAGCTAGACTGCAGTGCAGGTGCAACGATATGGAGATTGAGCCCATTGTAGAATCTCAGGTCTCTTTTCTAATTCTAGTTAGCCAGCAAACAGGAACCTTCCTTGAAGATGAGCCTCTCCCGACAAAAAGAAGAGGGTAAAAGCCCGACCTGCTCCCCACAAAGGGGCAGCCCTTTCTGCCCGCTTGTGTCTGTGCAAGAGTCCTATACTTTTTTGTCCCTTTGATAGCGGGCAAATGGGGAGCTTTAAAATTGACCAAAGGCAGTGCCCCAATTGCTAACCGGTCACTATATTGGTTCTGCACCTGCGCGCACAATTGTAAGACTACTCAGGCTTAAGGGACAATAACCATGGGATTTATTTAACAAACAGGAAAAAACAAAGAATTACTAAAGTCAACAATGGCCGTTTACCTTACTTAAAACAATGTCCAGACCTTTAAGTCCCAGAAAAACAAAGATGGCGTCTTCCCGCCACTGCTGAGGTGGAGCTCCTCTTCCAAACATAGGCCGCGTTTCCACAATGGCGTCTTCCTCTTCTGCAGACGCGCAACAATCAGGCTGTAGGCCAGGTTCCAGCTCACGAGGACGACACAAGACACAACTGGTCTAGTTCTAATCTTATTTTGCGTTTTATCTCCTCCATCAAAACTATGGCTTTGGAGGGAAGGAGGCTTTGAAAGAGCTGCAGTTCTGCTCTGCCCTCTCTGGCACAGACATCAAGGAAGTGAAACTTGGTTTTCAAGGCTGCCATTGGAGCTGGGAGGAGCAGGTCGAGGAAATGTTAGAAATGCTGCAAAGTCGGATGTTCTTACTTGGATGCCGCTGTTTTTTTCCGGACTAAATGCTAAATGAGTTGCTGCAAGACTGGTAAATTTCCAGAGCTCTGAAAATGTTGATTTTTTAAAAAAGATTTTATTTATTTATGCATACAATTTGGGGTGCAGGCCAGAGGTGTGGGGTGGTGAGAGAGTTCACCAGAGACAGAATGGGGAGCAGAACAGGCAGATCCACTGAAGTACACTGCTGAGGGGAGCAGCCGGAGAGGCAGGAGAGGTCTGCTGCGCCTTGTGGGAATCTCCCCTGCGGGGCATGAACTGGCAGCCGCAGGTGCAGACAGCTCCGCAGCGCTGGGCTTAACCTGTTGCACCACCAGGGAGACCCTGAAAACGTTGATTCTGACCCATTTTGCCAATTTGTCAGTGCCTGTAGGGAAGGGCAAATTCGCCCAGGTCCTCAGGCCACCATTTTCATAGATATCGAACTTGTTTTTTGAGAAATGTTATTTTATTGCAAAGCAGTATTGAAATCATTGAAGTTAAAATTTTAATTAAAAGTCTCACACAACTATAATTTTTTTGAAAAAAGATTTATTTATGCATGGGGTGTAGGCCAGAGGTGCGGGGGTGAGCGGATTCACCAGAGACAGAGTGGGGAGCAACACGTTAGAGAGGAGAGGTCTGTGCCATGCGGGAAGCTCCCCGGCCGGGGATCGAACTCGCAGCCCATAGCTCCACAGCGGGAGCCCCAACCCCTTGCGCCAATTAACCCGAGAAAAACTGCCCTTCATCCCAACCCCCAATTCCTTTTCATTTGTCGGCATTACTATCTACTCTTCAAAATCTACTGAATAGATTTTCCTAGCGTATTATAAAAACACATTCATTTCAGGCGAGTGCCACAGCGCCTTTCCCCTCCCAACTTTCCCGCCCGCCTGCCCGTTTTCCCCTCTCCTCCTAAGGAAACTTCTAGCAAAGCGCCGCGTCCGCCCTCCGCTGTCGCCGCGTTCACACACAAGCAGAATTATCCTCTGCTTGTCGCTTTACACGCCTCTGCACTGCCCTCTCTTTCACTTCACCACCCACCGCTGACGTCTTTCGAGACCCACGCAGCGAGCAGCACCACGCTGTGCCCGGGACCCCCGCCCGCCGCCTCAGAAGTCACTTTTGCCCGCAACTTATATACGTTCCTTTTCCTTCTAGAAGATTCCCAGAGGCAAGACGGCTGGGCCAAAGATCGCGCACATTTAACGTTTTAATCCCCGTCCCCCCCCTCCCCCCGGCTAACACCCTTCCCGTCTCCCTCAGCCCCGCCGGCCCGATCTGCGCGCCCGGGCGTCTTGAAACGTCCGTTCCCGCTCGCCCCGGCGGGCTGGGGGGGAAACCGGCTCGTTTAAAAGGCTCCAGCCGCGTCGGTTTCCCCGAGGGCTTGGCCGCCTGCGGAGGAGGAAGGAGCCCGGCGGCCGCCTCGCCCCAAGGGCTGGGCTCCCCGTGGGCCGGAACCCCAAGTCGCCGCCCCGCTGCCGTCGCCCCCTCGCGGAAGCCGGGGTGCGGCCTCCGCGACGTCGCGTCTCCGGTGCCGGTGGCGTCCCGGCCGCCGCGGGCGGGAAACGAGCGGACCCGGCGCCCCGCGCTCCTTCCAGACGCCTCGAACGCTCCCGGGGGGCTGCGCGCGAGCCGCCGCGCGACGCCGCCGCCTCAGCCCGACCACCGCGCTCCGATCGTCGCCGAGCCGGCCGCGAGGAAGCCGCAGCCTCGACCCGCCGCCCCGGGGCCACTTCGAGGGAGCCAGCGGGGCGGCCCGGGCGGCCGACCGAGCCCGGAGCGCCTCAGCCGCCCACCGCCCCGGCCGGCCGGGCGGCGTGCACGGTGGCGGCCCCGAGGCCGGAAGGGGCCGGGCGCGCTCAGCTGCGGGGCCGGGGGCGTGGCGAGGCGGCGGGGCTGCAGTTCGCCCCCGCGCCCGGCCGCTTTCGCTTTCGCTTCCCGCTGGCGTCTCCACCCCGCGGGAGCCGCCGCCCGCGTCCGGCCAGCTCGCGGTCCGACGGGCAGCGCGCCCCTGCCGCTGCGGCCATGGCGCAGGCCGCGCTGCTCGCCGAGGTGACCCAGGTGCTGTGCGCGGCCGGGGGCGCCTTGGAGCTGGACGAGCTGCGGCGCCGCGTGCGGGACACCGTCGGCGCGGACGCCCTGGAGCGGCTGCTGCGGGAGCGCGGCCGCCTGGTGGTGGCGCAGCGGGCGGGCGCCGGGGGCGCGGCGGCCGCCGAGCGTGTGGTGCTGGCCGCCTCCGAGCTGCGCCTGTGCCGCGCGCACCAGGGCCCCAAGCCGGGCTGCGGCGGGCTGTGTGCGCAGCTGCACCTCTGCAAGTTCTTGGTCTACGGCGCCTGCAAGTTCCTGAGGGCGGGGTAAGGCGCCGCGCCCGGGCCGACGGTCGCCGCCGGGCGGAGGGGCGGGAGGGGGCCCGGTCGCCGGCCTCGCAGGCGGGTTTTGGGCCGTCTTCAACTTGGCGGAGGCCCCGGGCGGCTTCTCCCCACCCCGCCCGTGGTCGCTTCAGCGGACGTTTATTGAGCGCCTGCTGCATACCTGGCGCGGGGGAGGAGGGGAGGGAGTCGCGGGGGAGCGGTGGCCGCGAGGCCCCTGCGGCCTCGGAGTGAGGGCCGGTGGCCCCCCCGGGGAGCGGGGCTGGAGGGGGGCGGGGAGGGCGCTCCAGAAGAAAACGGAGGTCCGACTGGCTTCTGAGCTCGCTGGCCCAGAGCTCGCGGGAGAGGCCTTTCCTGCCCGGCTGCTGGAAGGCGGCTTCTAAACCCCACTTAACCCTCCCTGTTCACCTGCTCACCAGCCAGCGGGGCTTCCGCTGCGTGTGGAGTAAAGGCCCACAGGCCTGGGGGTGCTGGCCCCTCCTGATGCCCTCCGCTTCGAGAACCCTCCCAGCCTCTGCTCATCTAGGCCTTTGCTCTGCCCCGAAGGCCTAGCTCCTGTGCCCCAGGAATCTTCAGCCCCCACCCCCTTGCCTCTGAGCTCTGTTCCTCTGTCAGGTGACCCCATGTCTCCTCTCATGGCCCCCATCTTGTGGCCTCTGAGGGTGAAGGCCCAGCTGTCTCCCCAGCACTCAGCTGTGACTGGTGAAGTGCGCTGAGGAGGGTTATGCTCCAGCATTTGGATGGCACCCTGAGCTCAGGTGATAGGGGACCTTCAGGAGCAGAGAGCAGCCCGGGGGCTGCATTTTAGGAAGGTATCTGAGGTGGCTGTGTGGAGAAAGGTGTGAGGGGCACCTCTTGGGAGCCACTCTAGTTAGCTAGGAGAATCTGTGCCTCTTCTGCTTTTGGCTTAACAGTGGGCAGTATTTCTTGCTCAGGTGGGGTCCAGCAGGATGGGTTGGGAGCTTAGTCATTGGGAGACCCAGGCTGGTGGAACTCAGCTCTGCCCTCCTGTGGCTCTTCAGGCCATTCTGAGAATCAGGTGCAGGAAGCAGGTGGAGATGGCAGTGCGGGTTAGTGGGAGGCTTTCTGGCCCTGGCCTAAGGGTGATATTCCACCCCTATCCCCCGGACCACATGAGCTGCCTAGATGCAAGGGGTGCTGGGGAAAGGACTTCCTGGAGAACAACTGCCTAGAAGTATCTGCACTGGGATTTTCCAAGGCGCAAGTAAAGCCTGAAGAGGAGGGGATGCATGTGAGAAATTTGGGGGCGATGAGGACTGGCAAGAGTGTGGTGATCCAGTTTTCTTATTGTTGACGGAGAGATGACTCCCTTCTTATTGTCAGCAAAGGCAGTGGGAGAGAATTTTGTTTTGAAGTGTGCCCAGGATGTCCAGGGCCCCCAGGTGCTGGTTTGGGAGTTTTGGGGCAACATATGCTGTGGTCACAGCCCGGGGAGTCAGTTCCATTGGCCGTGGAGCTGAGGGTGGACCCCCACTGGCGGATGAGGAAGGACTTGGTGCAGTCATGCAGTACTTAAGGAGGGGATGTGTTGTCTGGGAAATGCACTAATCAGTGATTTTTGTGGTGCACATGTCATAGGGTGTAATCCCACAAACTTAATGGAGTAACCTTCCACACACGTGGGGATGAGCTACAGGCTGTGGGGACCCCCACCATCATCGTCATTTATGTGATCTGTCCTTGACCGATACACCAGCAAATGATGTTTGACTGTAAATGGTGGGTGCATGGCTCTAAAGAGGGGGCTGAACTGGTGAATCTAGATTTGGGGAACTCTTTGAGTTTCCCAAATTTGGGGTTAGATTTTACTTATTTTGGAAATCCAGATGTCTGCTATATATTTTTGCTAGTCTAGACGATTTTGAGTTTTCCTCTTCATTCTTTTCTCTCATGCTTTGCACAGCTGTGTTTTGTGTTTTTTTTTTTTTTTTAAGGAATGTCATTTTTTAAAGGATTTATTTACCTATGCATACAAGCTGGGGTGTAGGCCAGAGGTGTGGGGGTAGTGAAGGGATTCACCAGAGACAGAGTGGGGAACAGAACAGACAGATCGGCTGAAATACACTGCTGAGGGGAGCAGCGGGTGAGACAGGAGAGGTCTTCTGTGCCATGTGGAAATTGCCCGGCCGAGTATTGAACTCGTGCTGTAGTGGCTCTGGATAGCTACATAGTGCTGTGCTTAACCTGTTGCACTTCCAGGGAGGCCTTACACAGGTGTATTTCTTGAATCTTCCTTCTGTTTCAGGATCCCCGGAGGGAGAGTGCATGTGGTTGCCTACACTTTCTGTGCTTTCTCTCTGACTCTCCTTGTTTTCCTGAACCAGAGGGTTAGCTGTTTTGGAAATAGGTCATCTCTGTGGCTTTTGCTCATTGACAGCAGCTGGGAAGAGCTGGGGTTGCAGACTTCCACCCCCTCCTTACGATAACAGCCCTTGTTTCAGCCCCGCTCTGCTCCTCGCTGCTGGGTGATCTTGGGCAAGTTACTGCATATCTGAGCCTCAGTTTCCTCATCTGCAAAATGGGCTATCTCTTCCACATACATGTGCTGAGGACTGAATGAGTTAACTTAAAAAACATTGAGGCAATCCCTGCTTCTTGATAAATGCCCAACAAATTTTAGCAGCTGTCACCACCATCATGATCATTATTAGCTGTATTTGGTTCTAGCAGCACCAATATTAGCCACTCTGTCTAGAATGGTCTTCCTTGCCCAGGTCCTCCTCAGTGTTTGTTTCAGGTGTCACACGTTCCGGGCGCCCTCCCTGGATTCCTCCCCACTTCAGTCAGGCCCAGGTGCCCCTGCTCTCTGCTGATGGATTCTGAGCACAGCTCACCTGGCTCTTCTCCACCCAGTCCCTCCCCTGCGCTGGAGGAGGACGGTCAGCCTGCTTACAAGGATTTTGTCCTATGCTGTCGGAACGGGAAGTTGCCTTTTACTAGTTGGGGGGCCTCTAGGAGATGTGGGTCTGGGGGAGTTGTTCAGGGGTTGCGTTTCCCTTAGAGAGGTTTATCCTAAGGACCATTCTCGAGGTGGGGCAGTGACTGAGTCAAACATGCTGTTTGTCTGACTCTGCTGGGTCCTGGTGACCCAAGCATTCATTTGAAGCCTTAAGTGGATCATTGCACCCGTGCCAGTACTTGGTTTGTGGTTAGAGTTCCGCAGGGGCTTGGTGATCCAGAGTGGAGGAAGGGAGCAGAAAAGAAGGACTGGGCTCAGGACTGTGTGTGTACAGAGAGCCAGAGGCGTCCACACTCATTCAGCTGTTGTTCAAGTGCCCGCAGAGTGCCCAGGCCTGCTGTGTTGTGTCTCTTCTTTGCGTAGCCCCATCTTTCTCATCAGACACCTGTTGAGGGGTGCCTTCCTGGGTCCCCAGAACTTGCAAGGTGCCATCTCTCCTTTATAAAGAAGTGTTACGGTTTTTCATTGTACAGACATGCCGGCTTTTCTCCAGGGCTTCTAGATGATTTCTGAAAAATTAGCTTAAAGGCTTATCAGCTGTGTCCGGCCGCCTGGGCTGCCATCAGAGTACCGCGGGCTGGGTGGTGTAAACAGCAGAAAGCTGTGTTCTCACAGTTCTTGAGACTAAAAGTTTGAGATCGAGATGTCAGCAGGGTAGTTTCTTCGTGGCCTCTCTCCTTGGTTTATGGGTGGCAGCCTCCGTCTTTGCGTCCTTCCGTGTGTCTGTCCTAGGGCCCTCTTGTACGGGCACCGGGCAGATTGGATCAGGCCCCACACACTTCGTTTTAACTTATTACCTCTCTCGATACTCCATCTCTAGTATCATCATTCCTGAGGTACTGGGAGTTGGGACTTTGATGTAAAATTTGGGGGGCTACAGTTGGCCCATGCCCAGCTCTGCTTCTTTGCAGGAAGCACTGTAGGAACAGTCACAACTTGACGAGCTCTCACAACCTGAGCGTGCTGAGAACCCATGGCGTCGACCACCTCAGCTACAGTGAACTCTGCCAGCTCTTGTTTCAGAATGACTCCTGGCTTTTGCCTGAGGTGAGTGCCAGCCGGGCTGAGTGTGTAAGGGGAGAGAGACCGGAAGGTTGAAAGCTAGGGAAATCTAGTAGAAGAAAAGCCGAGGATCCCACTGTGACCTCGGGGGTCTGCCCAGAGGTCCTTTTTAGGTCACGTCCCTTCTCCAAACCTCTTTTCCTTTTATGTCAGTTGGAATGGTCACTGCCTTGCAGGGCTCTGTGAGTCTGGTGGCAGCAGTGAGGTGTTCCTTCTCTGGGATGAGGCTCTCCAGCCAGCCCCTCTTGTGTAGCAGCACTTGGAATCACAGGGGTATCCCTGGGCTTGGTAGTTCTGTGGAGTTTTCCAGAACTGCTGACAGGAAGAAGATGTGCTCACTACTGATCCATCCGCAGCCAGGGAGTTCTGGTGGACTCACTGCATTCCAGCCTTGAGCCGCCCGTTTCCAGGCTGGCCTGTTGGTTATGTGCTTGGTCAGGCCCGAGGAGCAGACACACAACGGGAACAGAGTGTGAGAGACTAGCAGGGAAAGGAGCAGAGATAGTGGGGGAGCCTTCGGGTGGTGATGCAGGTCTGATATCTTGGCGGAAGAGAGGGGAGGACGGAATGGGTCTGGACAGGACACCCTGACTGCAGCACAGTTCCAAGAAAGTGCCCGCCAAGCCAACAGGAAGTTCTGAGCCAAAGCTATAGCTGGAGGCAGCCCACGTCTCCCCGGAAGGCCTGCTGGTTGTTGGCTGGGAGCAGCCCACAGGATGTGATCTCAGCATAAGAGCGTGGCTCCAGAGGCAGCAGGTGTGTCCAGAGCTCACCCTTTTCCGCAGCCCCTCTGAGGGCAAGGCCGGGACGCATCCTGTGGGATGCGCTGGAGCCATTTCTGGCATGAAGTAACAGGCGAGACGGCGTGTTTCCATGAGGATGCTTCCTTATTGCGCAATTCAGTCGCCCTTTCAGAAAGGGACTGCTCTTGCATAGCCGCTGGCACTTCGTAAGTAGTAACTTTGTACTTTGGCCTTTTGAAAGTCCGCATTGGTTAAATTGAACTAACCTTCATGCATTGTCCATTCTGAGTCCAGTGCTGGCCGTAAGAAGTGACAGCCCCAGTTCTGCCCGTGAGGCACAGTTAGTGGCTGAGACAGGTCAGCAAATGACCGCAGGTGCTGTTTTAGATCTCAGGTCTCGGGGGCACAGCGAAGGGGAAGGCATCTGGAGGAGATGGTGCCTGCTCTGGGTGCTGAGGATGAACAGAGGATGGAGGCCTGGGAAGAGAGACGCACAGGAGGAGGGAGCCTGGCCAGGTCTGGGTGGACATGGAGGTCAGCACGACCCTCCTGGATTGGGGTGGCAAAGGCGGTGGGAGAGGAGTGAGTGGGCAGAGGCTTGTCCACGAAGCCTTCTTTGTCACAGGGGTGGTGGTTAGTGTGTGGCGGGGGTATGCCCTCTGAGATCATCTCGTCGGCAGCGTGAGAAGCGGATCAGGAGGCGTGAGCTGGGCGTGCAGGGTCAGCGAGTGGGAGCTGAGACCCAGCTCAGACCCAGTGTGGCTTTTCTGCCCGGACTTCGCGCTCAGCCTAGCCCTCTTAATAGATGACCATTCTGCGGACGCCCACTGCAATTCAAGCACCCAGTATGTTTCAAGCCTTGGATTAGCCGCTTGGTGTGCTTCCCCTTTAATGCTCACATCAGCCTGGCGGTGTAGGCAACAGTATTCCCATCTTAGGGACTAAAAAATGAATCTCAGAGCTGGTAAATGACTGGTCAGTTGCAGGTCAAACGGCTTGAAGTGGCAGAATCAAGGTTAGGGACCAGCCCTCTCTAGCCTTTCCCCTGGGGGCTTCCATCCCCAGAACTGGTCCCTGCTGATCCGCGTCTGAGGTCCACCACCTTGCAGAGCACTTGCACATCTCGCTCAGTCCTGCGACTGAGTTGAGCGGCTGGGCCCTTGGTGATCTCTGGTCCCATCCTTAGGAGTTTCCAGGTAGAGGGGAAGGAATAATTCATTCAAAGTCAAGTCCTAGCACTGCCAACACATTTCGACAGATGCTGTGTGTGCCAGATAGTAGTAGATAAATAGCTGTGTGACCTAGGGCACGCTGGTTAACTTCTCTGAGTCCCAGTCTGCTCTGCAGATGAAAAAGGACTATATTTGGCCCTCTGTAAGATTCTTTAACTGCTAGAAGCCTCTTTGAGCCTGAATTATAGAAAAGGGAAAAAACTGACTCTGGAGCCTGGATGGGGACACACTGGAGAATCAGTGGGGGCAGGGTGTAGGCAGGGTGCTGCTCTGAGTTAGGGGAAAATGTGTGGTGAGACTAAGCAGCTGTGATCAGCTCGAAGCTCTTTGGATGCCCCCCGCTGAAGGTTCTGTTCTGAGCCGTCTGCTGTCCATCCACTTCCCCTTGTAGCCGAGCCCTCTGTCTAGAGTGAGGGGTGTTCCCATAGCAGTGTGGCGGGTAGGAACCAAGGTATCACAGCTTTGGCCAGCTCTGGGGGGGCCGCTTCGACCCAGGGGACTCATCTGGTCAGTCGGAGTGGGGATGTGTGCAGCCTTCCTAAGCTGCTGTCTTTCTCCTCAGCAGATCTGCCAGCATTACAACAAGGGAGATGGCCCCTACGGCTCATGCTCCTTTCAGAAGCAGTGTATCAAGCTGCACATCTGCCAGTACTTTCCACAGGGGGAATGCAAGTTTGGCACAGGCTGCAAGAGATCTCACGATTTCTCGAATTCTGAGAATCTGGAAAAACTGGAGAAGCTGGGCATGAGCTCAGACCTGGTGAGCAGGCTGCCTTCCATCTACAGAAATGCTCACGACATCAAGAACAAGAGCTCTGCCCCCAGCAAAGGCCCCCTTCTCCCACAGGCCACAGAGGGCTCCTCTGGTGAGTTAGGGGGCTGGGGCTCTTGGATTTCGGCTGGAAAGGGTGGCCTGGGGCACATCAGCTGCTCTCAGTGAAACCAGTGGGAATCCCTTCCTGGTCGGTGGGGCTTGTGACTGCTGGGAGCAGCCAGCCAGCCTGCGCAGAGGCCGGCGGTGTTGGCAGTGAACGCGGTGTTGGCAGTGAACGCATTCCCAGCAGGCCTGATACGCGCTGAGATGGGAGGCTCTGCTCCTCCCTGTTGAGTCATCCTTCTGTGTCTGGAGCACGTCGGGTTCAGTGAGGGGCCCCAAAGTTAAGAGTGCCATGTGTACAACTCTGGGGTGTCCTTTGAATTGCATTCTGTTTTGATTCTATGAAAGGAGTGAGTGAAACATTTAAATCCCAGCTCTCTTCTGGACACGAAGAATAGAATTATTTTAGACATTGTAAAGTGACTTTGTCCTCCATCGTCTCCGCAGCTGGGTGGCACCTGGCCCGCAGTCGACACTCAGACATCCGTTAGGTGAACAAGCATGTTAGATACTTTTGATTGTCCTTGCTGTGTGTGCTTTTTTCATATTTTCTTCATTTAGTCTTGGTTAATTTCTTCCAACAGTAGGAAGCCTAGAAGTAGACAGGGTTTGCTTTAAATAGAGCCATGTGAGTGTCAGTGGGTTGTGGCCTTTTCATTGTTAGAAAGGGGGGAGGGTCTGTTGCGTGATAGCAGGGCAGCTCCCTGCCCTTGGGGAGCCAGGGCAGGTGACGTTGAAGCCCCACAGGTATGGGTTTCGGGCGCAACTTGTGGGATGTCTGAGGGCCCTAAACAGAAAAGGGGAGGTGAACAACACACAGACAGGTGATGCGCTCGATAATGACGCTTTTATGCCTATGTGGTGGGGGTGTGTGACCTAACCTAGGTAGGTCAAGGTTCATGGCAGTACTACTCTTAAAGGTAAACTTTGAAAGCACTTTATGTGCCCTTTTTATATTGATTCTTATAATTTATCTAAAATAAGAATTAGTACCCAATTCTAAGTCATCCATTGACAAGTATCTGCTGTTAGAACTAAATCTAGTTCATACAAGCCCTGCAGTTGCCCTCTGGGGTTCTCACGGCCTTAGCCACACAGGTTTCCCTGCTACGCAAAAATAGAATGTCTCTGTTTGATATGATCTGGCGGGTTATTTTTTGGTTCCAGGAAAGCTGTTACCATTATTTTATTTTTTAACTAAAAAAATTTTTTAAACGTTTTATTTATTTTATGCATACAGACTGGGGTACAGGCCAGAGGCGTGGGGTGGCGAGAGGGTTCACCAGAGACAGAGTGGGGAGCAGAACAGGCAGATTGACTGAAAATGCACTGCTGAGGGGAGCAGCGGGCGAGGCAGGAGAGGTCTGCTGCACCATGTGGGAATCTCCCCGGCCGGGCATCGAACTCAACGTTGCCGCTGCCGACAGCTCCACAGCGCAGTGCTTAACAGCTGCGCCACCAGGGAGGCCCCTACCATTATTTTGTATAGAAAATGTTTTGAGTGTTTCCAGACCCCAAACAGCCTACCAAATAGCAACAGTTTACTTTTGGGTACTGGGGGAAACCTATAGAAGGAACTCGAGCTATCTCAGTGTGTGGGAAAGTGGTTCTCCCCTTACAAAAAAGTGCCACGGACTCCTCTCCACCATTGGATATGCTGAATCTTCTGGGATAAGTAAGGTATGAGGGTGGGGGAACAGGGCACTTGTATTTTTAAACAGGTCTTCTAGTGAATTGGGTGCACAATCACAGGTGAGAAGAGCATGTGCCCCAATAAAGTGACCAGCAGCTGTGTATCTTTGGCTGCTCCCCATAAAGCAGAGGACCCACGTGTATATCCAAGGGCACGTTCATCCTGATCATTATAGAATTTTGCCCACTGGTCTATGGAATGATGAATGAATCTTCTTTGTGCCATAAACTCTAACCCTATACTAGAAGCCTCACTGGAAGCTGATACATCTTTGTGGTGGTTCTTTGTAGAAAGAAGAGACAGTTCAGGTTCTAGGTCCTCAAGCACTTCTAGCCAAGAGGAGAGTGAAGAGATCTGCTTGTATCATATCCGGAAAAGTTGTAGCTTTCAAGGTAAGTTGGAGGAAGCCCTTCTTCTTCTAGAGTGTGGGGTGGTGCTCCGCTCTGAGAGGATGGCGCTTCTTAGTTGTGAGCTCGTGTGACCCTCTGACCAATTCAGTTACGAAGGGATTTTGTTGGGGAGTTGAGGATGCTTGGAATATGTTGAGCTTCTGGAAGCCATCTGTAGGTGAGTATTTGGGAACATATCTGCTTCATGCTACAGGAGTGTGAAGCATTGACCCTTGGTCAGCTTAGTGTGAGGTATAGACGTGCTGGGGACCATGCCCAGTCTCTGGGAACCCAGATCAGTGCCACCCATAAAGTGAAATTAGCGATGCCTTAGAAACCAGAAGCCTCTCAAGGAGGCGATACTGTGTTTACTCTTGGAGGACAAGTACTTGTTTAAGTTGGGGGAGCGGGGAGAAGTTCTCCTTAGTTTTTATCAGAAGTAGTAATTCTTGTGTCGTCTGTATTTTCATTAAATCTTTGTTTTCTTCTGTCCTGGGCTTTGAAGAAAGACTCCTCAAATTTGGTGACTCCTCTTAAAAAAACAACCACCAAAACTTGTTTAGTTTTTAGTCTTTAAAAATTACTCAAGCAATTCATGAATCCTTCCACTTTGTTAGAGAGCCCAATTATAAGGGTGAAGTCTGAAGCCCTCCTTCACCCTTCCTCACAGGTAAACTGGTGTGGTGTGGGCATGAGAAATGTCTTACATTTTCTTAAGCAGACAAGAACATGTGATGTGTTTTATTCAACCTGCTTCTTTTACTTAACATTGTGTCTTGTATATTTTTACCATGTTAGCTTGGGTAAGTCTACCTGTTTTTAAGAGCAACTGTGTAGTGTTTGATGACAGTGTTGTCCATTGAGCATTTGAATACTCCTGTGTATTTTCATATAGTTTCCTGAAATAGAAAGCTCACTACTGGAATATGCAGCAAGTATACATATATATTTTAAGATCAGCATTATTATTATTTTTTTTTAAACGTATATATATTTTTATTGTTATTTATATCTTTTACATTTTGTATTCCCCTTGGGTAACTCACCACCAGTTCACCTGTGATCCATCTCCGTGGTCCCTTGTGTCCTTTTCTACTCCATTTTGTGCCATTATCTCCCCCCCATCCCAGGTGTCTCTCTCCTATTTGGTTTCCCTATAGTCCTGTTAGAAGTGAAACCATTCGACATTTTTCTCTTTCTTTCTGGCTTATTTCACTGAGTATGATCCCCTCTAGTTCCATCCATGTTGCTGCAAATTGCATGTGTTTATCTTCTTTGAATGCTGAATAGTATTCCATTGTGTATATGTACTACATCTTCTTGATCCAGTTGTCTGTTTTTGGACATCTGGGTTGTTTCCATACCTTTGCTATTGTAAACAGTGCCGCAGTGAACATATGTGTGTATGTATCCTTTTGGATTAGTGTTTTTGTGTCCTTTGGGTAGATTCCCAAAAGTGGTATTGCTGGGTCGTATGGAAGCTCCATTTTTAGCAGTTTGAGGAATCTCAGCTTTCCATAGTGGTTGGACCAGTTCGCATTCCCACCAGCAGTGTAGAAGAGTTCCTTTTTCTCCCCATCCTTTCCAGCATTTGTTGTTGCCTGTATTTTTAATGTGTGCCATTCTCACAGGTGTGAGGTGGTATCTCATTGTGGTTTTGATTTGCATTTCCCTGATTTTAAGTGATGTTGAACATTTTTTCATGTACCTCTTGGCCATTTGCTTTTCTTCTTTGGAAAAGTGCCTTTTTAGCTCTGCCCATTTTTTTTTTAAAGATTTATTTATTTATGCACACAAACTGGGTACAGACCAGAGGCGTGGGGCGGCGAGAGGGTTCACCAGAGACAGAGCGGGGAGCAGAGCAGGCAGATCAGAAACACACTGCTGAGGGGAGCAGCAGGTGAGGCAGAAGAGGTCTGCCGTGCCATGTGGGAATCTCCCCGGCCGAGTGTCGAACTCGCGTCACTGCTGCCGACAGCTCCATAGTGCAGCGCCCAACCGCTGTGCCAACAGGGAGGCCCTCTTCTGCCCGTTTTTTGACTGGATTATCGGCTTTGTTTTGAGTTGTGTGAGCTCCTTGTAGATTTTCGTTATGAGGCCTTTATGGGTTGTATTGTGTGCAAAGATCTTCTCCCAGTTGGTAGGGTATCTGTTAGTTTTGGTTAATGTCTCTTTTGCTGTACAGAAGCTTTCTATTTTGATGTAATTCCATCTGTAAAATCAGCATTATTGACATAAAATTTGCATGCAATAAAATGCACCCATATTAAGTGTACACTCTGAGTTT
This sequence comes from Scalopus aquaticus, assembly GCA_004024925.1. Classification (NCBI taxonomy): domain Eukaryota; kingdom Metazoa; phylum Chordata; class Mammalia; order Eulipotyphla; family Talpidae; genus Scalopus; species Scalopus aquaticus. The sequence continues at coordinate 27,309 of PVIJ01000258.1, forward strand.
TGGTAAATTCTTTTTTCCATGGAACCATCACTGTAATAAAGGTATGGAACAGTTCCCTCACTCAGAAAATTTCCTTATGCCCTTCACAGTTAATCCTAGCTCCCCCACTTCCCAACACCAAGCAGTCCAGATCTACTTTTTGTTGCTATAGATTAGATTTACATTTTCTAGAAATTCATATAAATGGAATCTAACAGCTTTTATTTTCTTGTCTCTGTCTTCTCTCGCTCAGCATGCTTTTGAGACTCAGTCATACTGACATATCAATAGTTTGTTCATTTTTATTGCTGAATAGTTCTCCATTGCATGAATCAAGTACATTTGGTTTAACCAGTCATCTTGTGATGAACATTTGCCTTGTTTCTAGTTTTTGTCTTTTAAAAATATAAAATTTCTATAAATATTAACGTGTAAGTTTTCATGTGGATATATATATATATATATTTCACATCTCTTAAGTAAAGGCCTAGAAGTGGAATTACAGGATCATATATGATAAATGTGTGTTTGCTTTTATAGGTAACTTCAAAACTGTCTTCCAAAGTGGGTATAATATTTTACCTTCCTACCAGCAATGTATGAGAATTCTGATTGCTCTGTATCCTTGTCAACAGTTATTATTGTCAGTCTTAAATTTTAGTCATGTCTTGTGATGGCTTTAATTTGCATATCCTTGATTATTAATGATGTTCAACATCTATTTTCATGTGCCTATTAGCCATTTATGTGTCTTCTGTAAATTATCTGTTTTACCTATTTTTTATATAACTATTGAGATTCTGTATATATTTCATATGCCACATTATCTACTCATCTAATAGTTTTGTACTATAGTCACAGAATCCTACCACCATTATAATCAATATTAGAACATTTTATTCTTCCCAAAGAAATCCTATATCCATTAGCAGTCCCTCTCCATCCTCCCCTCCCTTTTACTGCTGGTTGTCTCCTTTTTTGTAGATCTTCAGGTTTACATCAGTCTTTATATATTTACCTGGATAGCTCATTTAAATGGAATCATATAACATGTGATCTTTGGTGATTATTTTACCCACTTTTATTGTATTGTCAAATTGTGAGAATTCTGAATTTTCTTTAAACAGGTCTCTCTGTTGAATATGTGTATATCTTCCAGTTTGTCTTTCATATCCATTTTCTTTGTTATCTTTGGAAGAATAGAAGTTTTCATATTCATGTCCATTTTAATATATTTTTCTTTTATGGTTGGTGTGTTTTGTATCCTAAAGATTTTTGCTGTTCCAAGTCCACAAAAATATTCCTCCTGTGTGTTTTTCTAGAAGTCTTATAGGTTTAGCTTTTATTTTAGGTGTTAGGCTTGATCCGTTTAGCTAAATTATCATTTCCTTAAGTATTGATTGTTCTGTGTGCATTAGCTGCCTTGCCATTCAGTTTTTCGTGTGTTTGGGACTCTTCGTGTGTGCCCATGGTGGTGCTGGAGGGTCCCTGGGTATGTGGGTTGGTGCTGATTCCGCTTATTAGGGAACGGGAAGTACATCTTGCTTGGTGGGCTGCTGACCTGTGTCTGACCACTGGGTCACACCCTCGCTCTCTCTGGGCCTTACATCATACTCACACTTCCTGGGACGGAGAGCGAGCTTGGGCAGAAGCATGGCCCTCTTGCAGTGCCTGCTGCTGTGCGGCCCGGTTGTTACCCAGCTGTTGGCCCGTGTCTTTCTTGCCCATTGTTACATCGAAATTTGCGGAATGCTCAGACCCTTTCCACTTGTGTAGTAGCTCTCTTCTGCATATTTTGCATGTTTCTGTCTTTCATTTCTCTGATTTTTGTCTGCTTCAGATTCAGTAATTCTGCTTTTGTCATAGTACTTTAACTGTTTTTCAGTGCTATTGGACTTCTTCCTCTCTCTGGTCTGTCATTTCAAGGTATGTAGGGAAGATGGGATTGGGTGCTATGCCAAGTTGATGTGGTTTCTGGGACTCACCTTTAGAAAACCTAGACCCTGGAATGCCATAATGAGGTGTGGGAACTTGTAGGAAGGAAAGGAAGTTGAGGAAGGCGGACAGGAGCACCAGGGAAGGTGTGACAGAGAAGGGTCCTCATATTTCCAGCAGTGCGCTGGGCCTCAGCCTCACCTGCACCATGGCTGTGTGGCCCCCTCCTTCTCCATGCACCTTCCAGCTTGTGAGCAGCCTGGGCCCAGTGTCCAGCTCTGATTAAGAACCAGACATCTCAGGCCTGCTCTTGGGACCCAGCGCTTACCTTGGTTCCTATGTCCTTCCACAGGACCTGTTAGCCTGAGGGGCTGTGGGTGCGTGCCTTCCCTGAGGGTACATTCTCCAGGAGAGAGCCTCAGTGCAGTGGCCAAGTACTCTTATCCTTGACTGTTTCTTTCTTTCTTTTTTAAGATTTATTATACAAGAGCTGGGGTGTAGGCCAGAGGTGTGGGGGGAGGGGTGAGAGGACTCCCCAGAGACAGAGAGGGGAGCAGGACAGGCGGATCTGCTGAAATCCACTGCTGAGGGGAGCAGCGGGGATACAGGAGAGGTCTGCTGTGCCGTGGGAAGCTCCCTGGCCGGGGATGGAACTCCTGCTGCAGTGGCTGCGGACAGCTTCCTAGTGCTGAGACTTAGCCTGTTGCGCCACCAGGGAGGCCCCTCTCCTTGACTGTTTCCCTTTGTGCCCCTCAGGGAGGGAACAGGACATCTTACCGGGTTATGACCTCTGGACCACAACTAGGCTTTATCTGTCCAGCTCCCACCCTTCCTTATTACTGCATCATTTGCTTGAGTGTCCAAGAAGCCCCTGGCCTGGTGTCCATGCTGCCCGCACTCCAGCTCTGGACCAGTGGGATGCCCTGCACTGTGTCCAGCTGAAATCAAAGGGGCTGCTCTCGGCTGGGGTCTCCTCCGGCTGTGCTGTCCTGACCACCTGCCTCCTGGCCTGGTCTCCAGAGGCTCAGGCTGCGTCTCCTCTCCTCAGGGTGCACACCCCAGCGCTGCTGGGCTAGAAAAGGCACTGAACTACTCCTCAAAGAATACATAAGATTTTAGAAATTGAAATTTTTTTCCAAACTAGCCAAGATTCATTGTCATTATATTGAAAGATGAATTAGAAAGGTACAAAGGGCAGTCAAGACTCTACCTCTTTTTTCTAGCACCCAGATCTTTACCAGAAACCACCATTATGACCGTTCTTTGCATGTCCTTCCATAAGATTTACACAAGTGTGTATGTCTAGTGTGTTTTGTTCTCACAGCTGCACTATGCACATCGATTTGTATATTGCTTTCTTTTATTTAAGTCAACATTTAATTTTTGGGGATATAATATATTCTTATGGTTCAAAACTCAAAAGATGTAAAAGCCTATTTTTCCTCATAACTGTCTTTAGCTACCCAGTTCCCCCTACAAGGACTAAAATGTGCATATATGTGTAGTTAGCCAGAGTATCTTTAATCTTTTTACTTACCCAAACAGGCATACTGGGCCTTGATGTGTGTGGGCCTACCTGATGTCTTAGAACTAGGCAAGGAGCTTCCCCTTGCTTTTCTTTCCGCTCTTCGCAGCCCTCGGCACAGTATACCTGAGCCACATGTGGGATATTGGGAGGTAGAGTGAGGGTGTGGGCATTTTCCACGTGAGGGGCTGGCAGTGAGCCCAGGTGAGGCAGGCAGGGAGTACGAGGAGTGGCAGGGGACCTGTAGGGCACGTTACTGGGCCATAGGCCCGGGCCCTTGTGTGCATAGCGTCAGGGCAGAGAGTGTGTAGACAGGCCTTTGGGATTGTATGGGGGGTTGTGAGGGAGGGGTGACGGTGTTGGCAGCCCTGGGCCAGAGTGGTCTGGTCCCACACTGCCGAGACACCTCCGGTCAGGCGTGTTGGGCTGGGCGGGATTCCTGGTGGAAATGGACCTGGCTTGTCTCTGGTGTGACCCCTGCATGTCCAGGTGCCCTCTGAAGAGCAGTTACTTTGTGGTCACATTGCCTCCCTGCAGGGGTGGGGCCTGACCTTCTCATGATCAGCTGCTTTACTGTCATGAGATGAAATTCATATGTAACGTAACCTGCCCACACACAGTGTTAAAAAAATAAATCAGTGTGATGTATGGTGGAAAAGAAAGGCATAGAGGGAAAATGTTTATAATGAAAGACATAGTATTTCAGTATCTAAGTGATTGGCTAGGACTGCCCTAAAAGACTCACCGCAGGTTCCCCGCTCAGGGAGCACCCCTTGAGTGAGAACCACGGGACACGCCATGCTGTGTATTGCCAGATGTTGTACTTCTGCATGTTTTTATTTTAGATAAGTGCAATAGAGTTCATTTCCATTTGCCATATCGGTGGCAGTTCTTGGATGGAGGCACATGGAAGGATTTGGACAAAATGGAGCTTATTGAAGAGGCATATAGCAGTCCCAGGAAAGACAGGTAAGAAATGCGTCACTCCTGTCTGCTTTGTGCTTGGGCTTCTGTGTGTGATGTGGGAAGTTTAGGCACAGCAGGGTTTATTTTTGATCGAGATATCTCTCTCTCTCTCTCTCTCTTTCTTCTCTTGCGCGCACACGTGCGCGTGCACACACACACACACAAACACACACACACAAACACACACACACACACACACACACACACAGTAAGCAGACTAGTCTAGAGGTGGGCGCTCGGGGCTGGAAATTGGAACGTAATGGAAGTTGGCAGTCTCTGGTGCCTCCTTTCAGGGAGGAGTTTTCTAGGTAAGTTCTGAGTTATTTCCTGCTGGTGTTGCTCACATACATTAAGTGCAGAAAAGCACAAAGCAGTAGTTTGTGAAATCTGGCCATAGGCCTGTGAAGTCATACAGCTGAACCTCTTTATTGTTCCTCCGTTAACTGTTGTATTTTCCTAAGTGTGTCCCGGGATTTTCATTCACTTATTCAACTCAGAATAGATGGGGAGTCTTGGATAGCCTGATGTTCATGTACTTACCTTGGATTGAACTTAGTGAAATATGTTGCCAAGAAGAGAATTTGAGCCCATTTTTGAATGGGTAAAATAAATTTATGCTAGCTGCTATTAGGTGCCACTTGTTGCTGATGAAGCAAGTGAAACAAAGTATTCCCCTTGGGAAGATGAAATGACTCCTGTACCACCCCTCCGTCTCTCTCCTTACACATTCTGAAGTGCACAATATTAAGTGTGTAGTTCAGTGAGTTTTGACAAAGGTGTGCATTGTATAGCCAACACTCCAGTCCAGCTTGAGATCATTTCCACCACCCAGAAAGCCCCTTTCAACCTTCCGGTGAGTGCCCACCCCATGTCCCACCCCTCTCTGTCACCACAGATAGTCTTGCCTGGCTTTTTGTTGTTGTTGCTGAACACATCATCTTACTTTAGTCAAATACCAGTTGATGACACATGGCCCAAGAACACTCAAGTAACAAGCCAGATATCGTCAGATGTTAAAGGCTGGTCTTCCAGCCTGGTAGCCAGCGAGGCCACGCTTGCCTGTGACCTTGCTGACGTAGGACCACGTCCACACCTCAGTGGGCACCGAGCCATTCAGCAGACTCCGTAACTGGGAGCGGTTTGCAGCCACCGGTTTAGGCACTCTGGCTGTTTTTGCCCAGCTCTGAACAGCTGTAGGCATCTCAGCGGGGTGGGAGGAACCCGCTCAGCCTTGGCAGAGTGCCAGAGGGTGGACACCCAGGCATCTAGTAAGTCACAGCCATTCTCAGTGGCACTGGGGCCCCTCCCTGAGGTTACCGACAAGTCTCTCACCTTGCGTGGCCGACTAGTGTTGCCTGGTCTTGAACCTCATCTGAATGGCCATATCCTGGACTGTCGTGTGGGCAGCTTTCTCTCAGTGCTCTGTTCTTATCCAAGCTGTGCTGGTCTCCTGGTGCCCAGGCACAGGGGCTTCCCTGGGTGTTCAGGATGAAGCTGCTGTGAGTAAGCTGGGGCTGGGCTCAAGTCCGCCGGGGTGCCTCATTATGTTCCACAGTGATGCTGCTGCTCCCCCATCCCAACCCACCCCCGTTAGCAGTCTCCCTAACCTTTGGCGTGGATTGCCATCTGAACTCTTCCCAGTCTGAGGGTTTCAAATGGTACCTGTCTCGCATCCTCTGAGACAAACAGTCCTACACCTGTTCGCCATTTGTGTTTCCTCTGTTGTGACATGTCTGTTTTATGGTTTGTCCATTTTGTTGGGGAGGATTGTATTACTTAGTTATTAGTTATAATTAGAGTTATAATAATATACTAGTATTAGAAAATCTTTGAATCTCTGGTTACTAAATGTGCATAGAAAATAAAAACTTTCAGTTGATTTTTGGTGTCTTTTAATGAAGAGGAATTTTTTTGTTTTTATAGATTTATTTATTTATGCATGCAAGAGCGGGGTATAGACCAGAGGTGGAGGTAGTGGTGGAAATGAGAGATTCACCGGAGGCAGAGTGGGGAGCAGAACAGGCAGATCTACTGAAGTACACTGCTGAGGGGAGCAGCAGGGAGACAGGAGAGGTCTGCTGCGCCATGTGGGTCAGCTCCCTGGCCAGGGCTCGAACTCATGCTGCAGTGGCTTCCAATAGCTTCACAGCCACCAGGGAGACCCTGAAGAGAAGTTTTTATCTATCTTTCCCTTTATGATGTTTTACTCTTTGTGTCTTAAGAAATCCTTCCCTACCCTGATACCATAAAGAAATTTTCCTTTAAAAGTCTTAATATCTTGGGGCCCTCCCTGGTGGTGCAGCGGTTAAGCGCTGTGTTGTGGAGCTGTCGGCAGCCGTGATGTGAGTAGGACACCTGGCCAGGAGAGTCCCACATGGCACAGCAGACCTCTCCTGCCTCACCCGCTGCTTCCCTCAGCAGTGTGTTTCCATCGATCTGTCTGTTCTCCCCACTCTGTCTCTGGTGAACCCTCTCACCGCCCCATGCCTCTGGCCTGTACCCCAGCTTGTATGCATAAATAAATAAATCTTGGGAAAAAAGTCTTAATTTCTTAAGGGCTATATTTATAGTCTCTCCCTGCTTATGAAGAGTGGGCCTTGTGTTCTGATGCAGATGAATTAGTTTCCAAAGACTTAAAAAAAAATTTAGAAAGTGTTAAATTGTGGTAAAGTAAACATTAACATAAAATTTATCATCTTCACCATTTCTGTTTTGCTGACCTGTACATGAATGTGGTGGCATTAAGCACATAGCTATGTGTAGATATCTACAGAAATGAATGCAAACTGTGAAGAGCATTTTTCTTTTGAATTCCATACATCTTGATTTCTGTTTGTTGCGTTATTGTAGTGGTTAGAACCTTCTGTACCATGCTGAATGGAAGTGGCAATAGCTGAAATAATATTCTTTCTCCTGGACTTAAAAAGGAGTAACTTTTAAATGTTCCACCTTAAGCATGAGTAAATGTGTGGAACCTTTGACCTTGTTAAAGGATTCTAATTCTATTCCTAGTATGCTCGGAGTTCTTTTCCATAATTGTGTATGGAAATTGAATTTTATTGAGTGCTGTTTCTGCATTAACTCAGAGCCCATGTTTTATTCTTTTGTTAATGCTTTGAATTACATTAATTTTTTAAATGTTAAGTCCATTACTTTTCTGGGCTTAAGTCACACTTAGCTGGATACACACATACACACACACACACACACACACACACACACACACAAACACACACAAACGATGCTGAATTTGTATTTCAAGTACTTGGTTCAAGATTTTTACATGTATGTTTAAGATTTATCTGTAATTGTTTCATATATTCTTTGCCTGATTTTTACGTTATGTTTCTACCCACATAAAAAATGAGGTTCACATGGTTATTTTATTCCTGAAATTTTTTATGTAAAATTTGGAATTTTTTTCCCGAATAAAAATGAAAATATCCAGGCCTAATATTTAGTTTGTGGGAGATTTTAAAACATTGACCCTGACCCAGTTCTTTATAATTATTATAGGACCAGTCTGGTTTTCTATTTTGCTTTGAGTTAATTTTGGTAAGTTAATTTTTTCCAGGAGTTAGTTCTTGTTACTGTTTTTCAAACTAATTGTCATAGAGTTATGTCATTACCCTTTTAGTGCCTATGGCATTCCATCCCTTTTTGTCACCAGTTTTGTCTCTTTTCACCTTCTTTTTTTCTTCGTCAGTCTTGCAGAGATTTATTAATTTTACTAAGTTTTTCATTTTTAGTAAAAACATCTGTGGTCCTTTTTTGAGTTCATCTATTAGATCAGTCATGGTTTTTCTAATGTAGTCAGTTTTGGTAAAAGTTCTGTGTTTTGTTTTGTTTTTAATTTGGTATTGAAGGAAGTGTCTTAATTGTGTGGTTCCAGTCTTCTTTATCCTTAATGATTTCTTTGTCTTCTCTCATTAGTTACTAAGAGAAGTATGTTAACACTATGAGTTTGTCAGTTTCTCATTTTGAAATTCTATCAATTTTTGTTTTACAGATTTTAAAGTTCTGGTGAAATATATTCATCATGCATTCCATAATATTTCAGCCAATGAGACCCCATGTACATTGGTGATCTCTGTATCTAGCCTGGGTGTGTAATCGTCTGTTCATCTACATTTGTGTAGCTACACTAGTGTTCACACAAGTGAACCTGCAGACACGTTTCTCAGAACATACCTTAAGTTTTTTTCTTTCTATTAAATGGAGCCTGCTAGCAATATAAAGTGATGCTTTTTACTTCTAATAATGAGTTTTTGCAGCTCTCTTATTAAGAGTGATGACAAACATTTTTACTTGTGTCTTTTGGCCTTCTGGATGTCCTCTTTGGTGAATTGTCTGTGTAGATCTGCTCATTTATTAATTGCTTTTTAAATAAGTTGAATACATCTTCGTATATTTTAAATTGAACCCCTGTATGTGTAATATGTGACTATTTTCTCTGACTCAGTAGGATATCTTTAATCTACTTATATTTTCTTTTACCTTGTAAAATCTTTTTAATTTGAGGTAGTCCCAATTGTTTATTTTTGCTTTTATTTCCCATACTGTGTGGGTCAAGTCTCCAAAAACATTTTTATCATTGTTACGAAGGACATCAACAGTATTTTCTTCTTTGTGTTTTATTGTTGTGAGTCTTACGTCTCGGTCTCTAGAGAGAGAGCCGTCTTCTTCCTTCTGCATGTGGGTGTCCGGTTTTCCCAGCCCCGGACTCCCCTTTCTCCTTCATGAGGTCGTGGCTCCCATGTGCAGGTCCTGCCGCCAGAATCCTTGACTTAGACCCCAGCTCTCCCACCCATTAGCTCTTTGGCCTGGGCCAGGTTTCCTGAACTTCCTGTTTTCCATCTGTGAAATGGACCTAACCTCACAGAGTTAGGAAGACTCGATGCTGTCGCACATAAAAGGCATTTCATCCGGGTCTCACTCACACAGTGAATACTCAGTATATGTTAACTTGTCACTTTAGGTTCGTAAGGATTTCCCTTTCTTGCCAGATCAGCAAAGCATTTTTAAAAAGAGTGTTTTAATGAGCATATTTTACATCATGCAAGGAAAGTCATAATGAGATCCATATTACCCTGATTTGATTATTTTTGCCCAGCAAAACTGACCTGAGGAGTGGTCCTCCCTCCATGAGAACTGGTTTTTTTTAAAGATTTATTTATCTATGCATACAAGAACTGGGGTGTAGGCCAGAGATGTGGGGGTGGGGGTGAGAGGATTCACCAGAGCTAGAGTGGGGAGCAGAACAGGCAGACACGGGAAATGGTGGGAAGAGACCAGATAGAGCAGGCAGATTAACAAAACACACTCCTGAGGGGAACAGTGGGCGAGACAGGAGAGGTCTGCCACGCCATGTGGGAAGCTCCCTGGCTAGGGACCGAACTTGTGCTGCAGTGGCTGCGGATAGCTTCGTAAGCTGAGACTTAACCCTTTGAGCCACCAGGGAGGCCCCCATGAGAACTCATTTTTGATGTGCTGTTATACCCACCTTCATCCACCGGCCGATCCTCTTAAAGACCAGTGGTGGCACCTGAGGGGCGTGTGTGCATTTGGGCAATGGCACTTCCATCTGCCTCTCTCTTTCTGTTGCAGGATCCTCTGTGCTGAATCTGCCAGTAACTTTCACTTTGACTGCCTGGACTTTAACGCCATGATGTTTGGCACTGCCCAGGCTCGTCGCCTGTCCACGGCCTCCTCGGTCACCAAGCCCCCACACTTCATCCTCACCACTGAATGGATTTGGTACTGGACTGATGAGTTTGGCTCTTGGCAGGAATATGGAAAACAGGTAAATGGGGTGGGAAGGGGGTGAGGGTTTCCTCCTGCAGACTCATGCTGGAGGAGCTGTTCCAGCCCCGCGCTCTAGGCTTGTTCCAGGGTGTCCCTGGTAGAACCAGAGATTCCAGATCCCCGTGTGACCTGCTGGCTCGGGAGGTTATAGCAGAACTAGATTTGCTGGAGTTGGTTTGTATGCACTTCCCTCTTTGAATGGTCAGATGTTGGGGGCTTGTGAGCTGGCATGACTGCAGATTGTCGTGAGGTCATGTTTCTTTGTCGTTTTTATCAAAGGGGTAGAAAGATGCAGCTTTGTTGGACAGGTACCTGGAGGAAGGGCCTCCAGGTGCGTTTGTATGGCTGTGGGGTGAAGTTTAAGGCTTCTCAAAGCTAGCTTTTTGCCTTATCAGTGGCAGCAACTTTACAGCTGGTGGACACAGATAAGAATATTGATTTTAGGGCCTCCCCGGTGGCACAGCGGTTAAGCGCTGCGCTGTGGAGCTGTCGGCAGCGGCGACGCGAGTTCGACGCCCGGCCGGGGAGAATCCCACATGGCGCGGCAGACCTCTCCTGCCTCGCCCGCTGCTCCCCTCAGCAGTGTACTTCTGATCTGCCTGTTCTGCTCCCCACTCTGTCTCTGGTGAACCCTCTCGCCGCCCCACAGCTCTGGCTTGTACCCCAGCTTGTATGTATAAATAAAAAATAAAAATCTTTAAAAAAAAAAAAAAGAATATTGATTTTAGGTATTGATTGGACGTCTGAATGCATCTGAATGAATCACCGATGCTCTCGGTTATTTGAGGATGTTCATGGATGGAGCACATTTATAGGGAGACGCCCCCAATCACCTATAGAAGTACCAGTTTAGGGAAGTCACCATGTCTGTAGGGACTGTCTCCAAAATGAAAATTGGGATCTGTGGTCTAATAGACACCTGCATTATTCTGGGTAGTAAGAGGAGCTCTGTCAAAGCTTTGGTTCCTCACTCTCAGCTGCACTTAGAATAGCCTCTTCCTGGGAGCAGGGTAAGGCGCGCTGCATGAGGGCGGGGGCTTTGCCTCCCTAGGGATGCCGAGGATGATGCCAGCACCCTGCGTCTCAGGGCACAGCACTGGCTGGTTGGAGGACAGAGGCAGGCTGCCCCTGCCCCATGGGTCAGCTGGACACTGCCACTCTCCTCAGGGGCCTCTCTGACTTGAACCCTTTCCTTGCCTCTGTTTCTTCTAGCGTCAGCCTAGTCTCATCAGCCGCTGCTGGTCTCTTCCCACCATCTCCCGCGTCTGCCCGTCTTTCTTCCCCGGCTTCCTCCCGAGTGAATTTGTTGAGCATCACTCTTGGGGTGGTTGGCAACGGGGGTGGGGGAGGCTGTGCCTGGCACTGAGAGAGAGACGGGATGACAGCTGGCCATGCTTCGTGAGTCAGGCTTACCTGGGATATTGTGGCGGGGAGCGTGCAGGCGAGAAACCCGCAGCAAACATGGCTGTCCCTTGTGTTTTGTTTGCTGATTTCTCTCTGGGGGACAAGCTCTCTGGGAGCTGGTGGGATATCGTGGGGCCCTGGGGGCAGCCTTCCCCGGCTGGCTTCCCAAGCTGGGCTGTCACAGCTTTGGGATCTGGGGGCTTTCTTCTCCAGACAGCCCACACTTGGGTTCTCTGCTTTCCCATGGTGCCGCTCCTTCCCACGGGGTCGCCAGCGTGCGCCGCCTCTTGTGGAGCAGGAGACTCCCTGGGCACACCTGCATGTGGGTGGTGTGGGTACCACCTTGGGCACGTCTGCAGTGCGGGGTTGATCGCTCTCAGTGGCTTCTTCATTGTTGTAGGTTCTGCTCTCACATAGTGTCTGACTTTTCCCTGGCAGAGCATGGAGCACCCCGTGACCACCGTCAGCAGCAGTGACGTGGAGAAGGCCTACCTGGCGTATTGTGCCCCGGGATCTGCCTCTGAGGCGGCCGTCCTAAAGTTCCAGGCCGGAAAGCACAAATACGAGTTAGACTTTAGAGGTATCGACTCCCCCAGCAGAGCCCACCTCATTAACCGGGGACTTAACAACGAGCAGGGCGTGGTCCCCTCCTGTGGTGCTGCCTGTCGGCGGGGGTGGGGGGGTAGTGTACCTGTGACCAGGAGACACCACCTCAAGGGTGGAAGAAATGCCTGAGGTGGGGGTGATAGTGATGAGGGGACAAGCACCCTAAGTGAAGCATGCAGGACCAGTGGCATCAGCCCGGTGCAGAGGTGGCTGCCCTGGGGCCAGTGGATGAGTCCTTGTCTCGGGATGGACCTTGGTCCCCGACAGGTGGCTTAGCCGTGCTCAGCCTCCTGCTCCCAGCGCGCTGTTCCAGCTTTCTGTGGGCGCTTTGGGCTGCATTTGCCGCCAGGTTAGCACGTGGCAGGTAGGCACACGTCAGTCAGTTGCCCAAACGTAGATCTTTGCCTGTGACTGACACAGGCAGACACACTTGGCATGTTTCTCCAGTGTTCAGTTTGTGAGAATTTTTTTTGCTTTAATTTTTCTGTGGTTTCTCTTCAGCCATTTCTGCATGGATATAGCAGCCTGACCCTGTTCAGTTCAGTTTTGCCTTTAAATTCATATTTCAAACTCTCAGTCCTTCTGAAGCCTTAGCATATTTTAAGGGAACTAAGTGGGCCTTCCTTTAAACACAATTTCTTGTTTGCTCTACCTTTGTTCCATGTGGAGGGCAGCAAAGGGTCTCTTTTGTCCTAAAACTGCTCTAAATGCTTGCTGTGAACCGCTTGGTTTTTCTTGTGGTTTGGTAGCCCTTGCTGGTTAGCTTGAGGTCAAGTTGGTGCCCGCTCTACGTGCCCTTCTCAGGAACCTAAGCACTTCTCTTTCACAACAGAGTTTTGGGTGTCTACTGGCGAGCACCAGCTGCCCAAATGTCCAGGCAGTATCACTAGTCCCATCTCGCTGTGGTTGATAACAGTTTGAAATATTCCTTTTAAATATCTGGGATTTGTCACAATAAATAAGCCAAGAATGTCAGCTGCTGCTTTTCTGGTTCTCAACTTAGGAACCACCCCCCCACCCGGGGCGGGGGGGACAGGCACAGCAAGTTGGGCGTGGGGAAAGCACTCACCTACCGTTTACTGCCAACTGCAGGGAGGGCCTGAGTATGCGACCACCTGAGCTCAACCTGGGTGGGCACAGGTCTTTTTTTTTTTTTTTTTAAATGTGAGGGGTTAGATACCAGCAGCCACAGAAGTTTGAGATGAGTTACCCAGTAGTGAGGTGATGAGGGGTTATGATGGAAGCAGTTCTCAGACCCAAACCTGCCACTCATTTATCAACTAAGCCAATACATTTGAGGAACACACATGTACAACAGGCATAGGACTTGTTCTGTGGGACCAGGGATGACTCAGCTCTGTCCTTTTAGAGAATCTTGTCTAAAAAGAGCTATTCCAGGCAAATACCGGGTTCCAGAGGCAAAATTCTGACATCTGATATGCATCCAAAGGGCAAAATCCCTAAGGTCAGGCTTATTTAGGGATTTAGCCTGGCCTGTGCCCTCTTTTAGGGTAAATTTGGGGGGAAAGGACTCACTCTACCTTGGGGTCTATGTACCTTTGCCAGTATACACGTCATGAATAGCATTTAATTTCACTGCGAAAGCCCGTTTGAGATGTTAGATAGTAAGCCAGTAAAAACCCTAGAAGGTTTTGCTTGCTGGCAGCATATCGGTGGCAGGTTGAGTGTGGGTAACAGAAGGGGTTGTGATAGCCATTTGTGGGCTTTGGGCTCCCCAGTAGGACATGGGGGACCCCCAGAAGTGCCCATTCTTGCTGAGTGCCTGTGCTACACTGAGGACATGCACTTAGGCTTAAGTACAGTAAGGAAAGGGAGAGAACTTTACAGAGTTCAATGTTAAAATACTTCCTAAATAAAAAAAGGATTTTGTGCTTTAAGTGTAGAGAGTGGGACTTGACAGAGTTTTCCTTGGGGAAGGGGGCCAGCAGGTGGGCGCATGTAATCTATTCTGTATTTGAACTTTTTCCCTAAGGGGCAGTGTCCACCATACCCTTAGGATGAATCTGAAGATCTTGAGATGGGAGTGTGGCAAGCGTTTGTACCATAAAGATGGTACAGGTTTAAAGAGATGGAGAAATGTATCGAGTTAGCTTTGTCAAACTAAGGGGAGAAAAGTCATGAATGAAATTAGATTGACTCCAACTCCCACTGACTTAAGATGTGGTAATTCGGTCTCAGACTGAGCTGAAGCTTTTTTATATCCAATCTGGGAAAAATTGCTAAGCAAAATAATAGTTTAAACAAGATTGGAAGGAACAATTTAAAAGCACTCATGTATAATTGATATGCCAATTACTAATCATTCATCTATTCATTAAACCCAGTCTCCTAAGGATACCTATTTTCTTTATGAATATTTGAAATGTGTAAAAACTGCCTTATTTTAAACAGATTGATTCTGGCTTTCCACATTCAGATTAGCTTTCCAACCCTTTTAATTTGTGTTTGTAAAACATCATTGTCCTGTGTGTGTGTGTATATATGTGTAATATGATTTTTTTTCCCCAGCCTTTGTTCAGAAAAACCTGGTCTATGGCACCATCAGAAGGGTTTGCAGGAGGCCCAAATTCGTGTCTCCCCAGGATGTGAAGGTGAAGCAGGCATGGTAGGTGGCCTTTTGGGGGCACTTAGTACTTTGTGTGTGTCGATTGGGATGTGCATTGCACATAAGAAAACCTGCTGTGTCAAAAAGTGGGCAGAAGAGCTAAAAGACACTTCTCCAAAGAGGAAATGCAAATGGCCAAAAGACACATGAAAAAATGCTCAACATCCCTTATAATCAGGGAAATGCAAATCAAAACCACAGTGAGATAGCACCTCACACCAGTGAGAATGGCCCACATTAAAAAAACTAACAACAAATACTGTCGACGATGTGGAGAAAAAGGAACCCTTTTATATTGCTGGTGGGGATGCAAACTGGTCCAGCCACTATGGAAAGCTGTGTGGAGGGCCCTCAAATTACTAAAAATGTAGCTACTATGTGACCCAGCAATTCCACTCCTAGGAATCTACCCAAAGGACACAAAAACATTAATTCAAAAGGAAACCTGCACTCCTGTGTTCATTGTAGCACTGTGTACAATAGCCAAGATATGGAAGCAACCTACATGCCCCAAAGCAGATGACTGGAGCAAGGAGATGTGATCTATATACACAATGGAATACTACTCAGCAATCAAAAAAGATAAACTCATGCCATTTGCAGCAACATGGATGGAGCTGGAAGGGATTATGCTCAGTGAAATAAGTCAGAAGGAAAAAAAATTTGATATCACTTAAAAGAGGAATATAGAGAAACCAAACTTAGGGTGAAAAAAAAAAAGCTTACAGGCAACTGAGGCTTAAAGCAGAGGAGGGGGAAGAAAAGGGATCAAAATGGGAGGGAAGAGCACAAGGGACCATGGTGATGGCTCACAGGGGCTGTGGTGATGGGGTATTTATGGGGACTGTTCCTGAGGGGAGAAATCCAATACTGTAAAAATATGAACAATGATGTAAAAAAAATTAAAATTAATAAAGAGGGGGGAAGAAAACCTGCTGTGGACTGGTAGGAGCTCCTAACAGGACTTGTGCCTCATCACGTCTGAGTTTTCTGCACCGGCCCTCCTCTGTGTACTGCGCTTCCCCTCATGCGCACCAGAGAGCTGTGGTGGTTATCCGTGTTCCCTGGAAGGGCTGAGAGCTCACAAAACTGAGAGTGAGTGTACACTTGGCACACTTCAGATAGATTAGAGTTGGCATGGGTGAAGAAACGGCAAAATACAATGTCAATTTATAAAAAGATGAAAGCTAGGTGTGTTAGTCTAATGATGCACATACAATTAGTAAAGCATTAACCAAACACAACATAGAGTCAAGGAAAAAGACCCAAGACATGGGGGGGCAAGTCACGCAATTAGGTACTCTAGTTTTCAGTGAATCAGTGGTGTTCCTGAGTCATGACGAGACTCTCATCTAGAAGCTCTTCCTGCCTCTCGACTCACTTAGAGCGTGCTGAGGAAGTAGGAACAATCTGATGCCTGATACTTTCTCTCCATCTTAAGTGATTGTTACCTTCTGTGTCATAACTTGGGGGCGATCTTTTTGAACAACTCTTGGGAATTTTCCATTGTTTTGGTTTTTTATTTTATTTTTTAAAGATTTATTTATTTTTGCATACAAGCTGGGGTGCAGGCCAGAGATGTGAGGCGGTGAGAGAGTACACCGGAGACAGAGTGGGGAGCAGAACAGGCAGATTGCCTGAAGTACACTGCTGAGGGGAGCAGCGGGCGAGGCAGGAGAGGTCTGCTGTGCCATGTGGGAATCTCCCTGGCCGGGCATCGAACTGGCACTGCAGCTGCCAACAGCTCCTCAGCGCTGCACTAAACCTGATGCGTCACCAGGAAGACCCTGGTTTGGTTTTTTAAAATCAGGTTTTTTACTGGTAGAGCTTGGTGGTTTTTCTTTCTATCAGAGCATTTTAGTTCCTCTTTGTCCTCTAGTCACGGGACCTGGCTGCTCTGATCTCTCACCCGGCGGCCCAGGCGCACACATCTTGAGTGCTTCGGCTTTGCCGGCCTCATGGGTAGGAAGAGTGCACGGCCAATTCAACTTGCTTTCTGATACGGGTGAGATTTAATATTTTTTCCTAACATGTACCTGCCATTTACGGTTTTTTTCCTTTGGATTATTTGTCTTTTGTCCATTTTTCTATCAACTTTTTAGTGTTTTTTTCTTAAAATACCACAAAGGAGGTCAAACCTCGGTTTGTTGCCCTCGCTCTTGGTCTGTGAGTCACCGTTGACTCATTACAGTCGGTGGCCTGCAGAAGCAGCTGGACCTGATTTTTAGTCGGCCATCTTGGTCTTGCCTGTGTGTTGCTGTGGAGTTAGAATTTTCTCCACTGTGATGGCTTTTAGTTGTGGAAGTCGTTTTCCTGCTCATAGCCCACCTAGGGGACGCTTGGAAAAACCTATCTCATTTCTATTTTGTTGTCACTCTTAGTCTTCAGGGTGTCACAGATAGACATCACATGACAGAAATAAAGGTATTTGGTGAATTAGGAGGACAATGCCAGTGGTTCAGCTCGGTCGTCTCTACCTGAACTCTGCAGCTGCAGTGAGGTTTGCGGGTCCTCCCTCCACGTGTGGCCGCCGCTGGTGTCCTAGCTCCAGCCGGCACGTCTGCTTGGAACCCTCAGCGGGAACTCCCGCCTTGGGTGACTTTCAGAAACAACTCTCCTTACACCATTAGAGGGGCCACAGAATAGGAGCCCCTTATTCTTACAAGACAGGAGTGTCATGTCAAGTTCAAAATGGCATGTATATACATCAGGTATGTGCGCTAGATCTTTACTGTCTTACCATCCTCTGTGACAATATTTTATTTATATTTATTATGATTATTTATATAATTATATAATTCTTTATATAATTGGGTCTTTTTTTTTTTTTTTAACCTTTCAGATATTTTTGGTCATTTCATTCTGCTACCTCCCCTCCACTAGTTTGGAAGTTACACACTGTGTCATAGAAGGCACACTAGAGATCACAGCACTTAGGTATATTATCTCATTACATGTGAAGTATAGTGTCTCATGCCTAAGTGAAAAACCACAAAGTATTTACTTTGCTCTCCTATCAACTGATAACACAGGCCTTCATGTACTTTCTTCCATTTAGCTTCCTCTCAACTTCTTAAATTTCATTAGATATTATTTTTAAACAAAAATGAATCTGTCTTTCATTTTACTTACTTTGTAAAAAAGATTTATTTATGCATACAAGCTGGGGTGCAGGCCAGAGGTGTGGGGTGGTGAGAGGGTTCACCAGAGAGAGTGGGGAGCGGTTCAGGCAGATTGACTGAAATACACTGCTGAGGGGAGCAGCGGGCGAGGCAGGAGAGGTCTGTGGCGCCATGTGGCAATCTCCCCTACCAGGCATCGAACTTGCATAGCAGCTGCCGACAGCTCCACGCGCTTAACTTGTTGTGCCATCAGGGAGGACCCTATTTTACTTATATTTTTTATCTACTTTATCTTTTCAAATTTCCTTAGATGAATGGTCTGTTGGAACTGTCTTGGTTTCCCTGCCTATGGCTTTATTTTGCCCTTCATCTTGAAAATTTCACTGGCTGTGGAATTTTGGGCTGTAGTTCTGCTCTGTGAGAGCACTGAAGACTTGCTCCACTGTCTTCTGGGCTCCCTTGCTGCCTTTGAGAAATCAGCTGTCTGTCTCACTGATGTGACTTTACCAAAATCTTGCTCTTTCCTATGGCTGCTTCTAAGATTTCTCACTTGTGTTGATGTTACGCGGTCTCCCTGTGGCGTGTGGGTATGTATATTTATCTTGTCAGATTCTTTGGGCTTAACCCTCCGGGTTGGTGTCTCATTGTTCTCTTTGAAAACTGCTTCTACCTGTTTTCTCTTTTTGGCTTTTCAGTGACTCGCTCACCAGATTTATCACTTCTCACTCTTCACCATGTTCTGGCTTCTCCCTCCTCCTTTTTCCATTTCCTTACTGCTCTGTACCACGCTCTGGGTGATTCCAGTCCCCATGTCCTCAGCTCACCCACCCTCTCACCTGGTGGGCTGACCTACCAGCACACCTGTGCAGCCAGGATTGTGTTGATTTCGGAAGTTTCATCTGGTTCTTTTTCAGAACCTCCAGGTCTTTTTATAAAGACGTTTTCTCTTCCTAGCAAAGTTTGTATTTTATTTCTTTAAACATAAAAAGAATAATTTGTTTAATAATAATCTCCTTGATAATTTCAGTATCTTAAGTCTTGATGGTTCTGATTCTATCTGATTCTTGCTTGTTGGACTTCGCTTAGTTATTTTTAAACTGTGCCATTTTCCTTGGAATGTTGTTTCTGGTAGTTTTGGAGGCTTAGGGTGAAGGCACGGCATGTCATGACAGCAGAAACAAACTAGACCTGTCGTGGGAAGAACAGAGCATTCTGAAACGGAGTAGGAATGATTGGGGGTTCCGTTATCACAGTCCTTGTTCCTTAGGCCTTCGGGCCATTTCTCTTAGAACTCAGCTTGTATTTATTTATTTTTAAAAAGATCATACATACAGTGCTGTTATATGATGCCCTATAATTACCCAGGTTAATATATCTGCAGTAAAAAATATGCAGTCACTTATAAGGGACCTTTTAGAGACCACAGGTTGACTCTTAGCAGATCAAATCAAACCTTTACCACTGAATGAGTTGGGATATAAATTTTATGTTTTTTAAAAAATGTTACTGTAGGCCAGTTACTCCTCACTGAAGTTGTTTGGGGACAAAGTTCAGCGCTCTTGAACTTCACTGTTGTGGGGAAGAGTCTGAGTCTGCTGCTTTCACTTCATACTCTCTCCCTTATGTGCAGAGTTGAGAGGCTGGTGAGAAATGAACCCTCAGGCCTGTTTCAGTTTTGCTCACATAGGCAAAGCTGGAGATGCTGTTACGCAGTGGCCATTGTGGTTACGTGCTTCCTCACCTCCCCGGCTGTTATGGGACGTGATGCGGCTACTCGAGGTGGGCGGTGTCGGCTGGGATGGCTGCCCGACAGAGACCTGCTTGTCTCAAACAGAGTGGCTCAGTGTTTTTGTTTACCTTTGGTAGTGATGTCAAGTTCCAAGGCCCAAAGAGCATCCCAGACCATTGGGACCCATCGGCCCTGCCAGACCCCGGCTTTAAGGTATGGGACTGGTGACCTAAGGCTGGGACAGAGGGTATTCTTACACGTAGGTAAGTGTGAGCAGTTAAAGAAGCTTCCAGTCCAGGGCTTTTGGGGGAGGAGGGCAGAGTTGTCTGGGGTTTTTTGTTGGGTTGTTTTTTTTTTTTTTGGTCTTGACGGTCTTAATCCTGAATGAGCACCCAGGATATGACAGCGGCCCTGAGGGGGAGGATGTGTTGGGGGGAGGGCAGTGAACTGCTTATGTCCTGTGAAGAGCAGACATAAGGCGCTTAACACTTTGGGTCCGCTCACATATTAGTACGTGTTTCTGTCACCAGTACCAGGAGGCCACTCACATATTAATACGTGTTCATCTAGTCTCCAGTTTTTCATGCTGCTGTGGATTTATTTGGAACTATTAGGAGCTATTTCTTGGATCATACTCAGTCTAGAAGCTTTACACATTGTTTTGGTGAAAGTGTAAGGTGTTTCATAAGAGATATTACAGTTTTTTTAATATCCAGTAGCTCAGGAGTTGTGTGTGTTTTATTGAATGCTTATACCATTCATGCGGTGCCACAGAAAATGGCCGGCCCCAAGGGCTGGTGAATTTAAAGGGCACCGGCACACAAAGTGTTAAGCACTGCATAGCCCCTAGAGGCTAGTTTAACAAAGCAAGGAAAGGAAAAGAAAACTGGGCAAATATGAGTGTGATCAAGGGCGTTGACAGGGGAGGAGACGAAAGTTGCTGTTGGAAGGTGCTAGACACTAGAAGACAAGAAAAGGAATGTTGCTCAGCCGCTCCTTGGGCGCCTGCTGGCTCACGGAGGCCCTGCTGAGCAGCTGAGTTCTCAGGCCAGGGTGGCCCCGCAGGTGGGGGCCGCTTGACTCGCCTCTCACATTGGCCTGTCGCCATTGTGCAAAAACTGGCTCCTGGGGCGTGACAGCCCCTGTCCTGGGGGGATGAACAGCGCTCACAGACACCAGCAGCACAGGGGAGGCCGCTGGTGGCCCTGCTGGTGCTTGGACGGGCAGAGGTGGGAGGAGCTGCACGGGGAAAGAGCCCAGCTCAGGACTCTCAGGGGGAGGGGGTGAGAAAACGGGGAGGGTCCTGGAGAGAGGTCAGGGTGGTGCTCTGGGGGTCTGTGGCCTTGACCAGCCCTGGCTGGTCCCTGGGCTGGAGGGTCAGGGCGTTCCACACCTGAGGGGAGGGGTGTGGCCACCGCCCTGACCCGGTCGGGCAGAGTCAGAATTTGAGCTACAGGAAACCCAAGAATGTTCCCGCCAGGCTGATGATTGAGGGTCTTTGAGGAAGGGGGTGGTGACAGCACTGACTTGGCCAGGGAAAGGGCGTGACAAGAAAGCTTGCGAAGGGGCTGTAAGGCAGCAAGCCTGGTGGAGCCAGGAGCAACGGCAGGTCGGGGTGCAGGCAGATTGGGGTGGGTCGTCACCGTGTGCTGTAAGGGTCGGCTGCCTCAGTGGTCGTGTTTCCCTCCTGAGAGGCTAAGGGGAGGCCGCTCAGCTGGGAGGAATGCACGGCCAGCTCCTGGGTTGCTCTGTGCCCCTCTGCCAGCCTGGCCTCTATGCCAGTGCTGGTGGTGTGGGTGCTCACGCGGCATGGCGCCCTGAGCTGCACCCCCCAGGGGTCGGCCCTCCTCCGTCTGGTGCACGCGCTCCTCATTTGTCGACACCAGCCCTGGGATCTTGCAGACTGTGTGGGCCCAGAGAAGGGCAGGGACGTCCTGGGAAACCTGGGTGTACTGGCTAGTGTCACAGGGAACAAAATCGCACCCCTGTCCCTTGGGGCGCAGTGACTGCTGTCAGAGCTTCCTGAGCAGCCGTGGGGGGCTGACCTACAGCCTCCACTTCTGCTCTGACGGTGAAACGCTTCTCCCGCGCAGAAGATCGCCCTCTGCTCGGCCTCGGAGGAGTACCGGAAGGTGTGGGACCTCTTCAGCCGCACCCTGCCCTTTTACTCCGTGCAGAAGATCGAGCGCGTCCAGAACCTGGCCCTTTGGGAAGTCTACCAGTGGTGTGTGGGGGCTCGCTCTGGGGGGGCTGGCGTTTGTCCGTGGTGGGCTAGTTGCTGAGCGACCGGGCCCCGGGCCTGGGGCCGCCCTAGGTAGTGGCCACACTAGCAGCTTTCCTGCAGCTCATCTCAGCAGCTGAGGGCACTGAGGCCCCCAGTGACAGAGCCAGCGCGCACCCTCGGCCTCCTGTCTCCCTGAAGGTGACCCGGAGGATCCGCCCTGGGAACATAAGCCACTGTCCTGCCGCCAGGGTGCAGGGCCTTGTTTTTATGCCCAGGGACCAGCATGTGCCTAGGGACCCAGGCGTATGTGGGGCACGGAGCCCCACCAGGGCAGCTCCGTGGCCCAGGCTCCTGCTGACCGGCCTGCAGGAGTGGGGCGGTGCCATCTATTCTCTGGCCCGCGGGTGTCAGGGTCACTTGGGCAGGAGAGGGGAGGACCCCTGGGTCGGCATCTGGGACCCGCGGTGGTGTGGGCAGGTTGCTGCCTTCTGGAGCAGATCTGCTTTGGGAGCTTAGGGAGCCCAGGGGCCCTCTTGCCATCTCCCATCCCCAGCCGGTGGCAGGAGTCTCCTGTGTAGGGTGGTCGGCACCCTCAGCTGCCCACCCACATTCCCTTCGTGGTTCCAGGCAAAGAGGGCAGATGCAGAAGAGAAACGGAGGGAAGACGGTGGATGAGAGGCAGCTGTTCCACGGTACCAGTGCCAGTTTGGTCGATGCCATCTGCCAGCAGAACTTCGACTGGCGGGTCTGTGGGCTCCACGGCACATCCTACGGCAAGGGTAAGGGGGTGGCAGGGCTGTTGAGAGCAGGCAGCAGGGAGGTGGGGGGTGGGCCGGTTCAAGCTCAGGAGTGACCTCCAGCCCTCTGTGGGGACACCCAGTGGTGGCCCCCAGCTCCCCACTCCTGAGGGTGCAACCAGGTGCTCCACCCCAAATTTGAGCAGGGGTTGCCCCGCCATGCCCTGGGCCTGTGTTCCTGCTGAGGGAAGGCCCCGGACGGTGGTGAGTGTGAGTCAGCGAGGGGCGTGGGTGCTTCCGCCTCCGAGTCAAGTGCCGGAGCTGACCCTGCGCTGCTTCCTTAGAAGCCTGCGCGCCTGGGTGTGCTTGTGTGGCGCAGTCCAGCTGCGATGTAGGTTATCTGAGTGTCTTCCTCTCTCCTGGTCATTTTTGAACTTTATTTGCGAGTGATTTCAAAGGCACAGGAAGGTGGCAAGATTTTGAAAAAGTTCTCATAGATGTTGCCTGGACTCACATTCTTAGCACGTGCCTCGTTGGTCTCTTTGCCCCTTTTGTCTTCTCTGAACCATTGCAGGCAGGTGGCACCTGTCGTGCCGTACCCCCCGTAATGCGCCCTCAGAACAGGGCCACGTCTTTGTAAGCGCAGCCTGGTCACCAGACCAGAAAATTCAGTAAGAGCGCTGCGTCAGCTGTCCCCCTCCCCGTCCCATCACGTGTCCATCAGCTCGAGCCCGTGGGCAGCTGTGGGGTCAAGATGGACGGGGCCAGCAGTGCGGGGCTTGTCGGCCTGAAGCACGATGGCGGCGTCAGCGCAGGACCCTCTTTGGCAGGGTTGGTGCTACTGGGCTTTGGGCTGCATGGTCCCAGCTGTGGGGTCCGAGCACGACCTCCAGCAGCCCTAAGAGCCCGAAGAGGTTGGGCGCTGCAGACCCCCGTGCAAGTGAGGAAACAGGCTCGGGGGCTTACTTCGTGAGATGCTCAGAGAACCGTAGCGCTCGGGTGACAGACGGGAACATGAAAGTGCCGTGGCCCCTTTGCCCTTCGGGAGGGAGAAGCGGGAGACGGAGGGAGGGCAGTGGCAGTGATGGAGGAGTGGAGGCATCGCCTGGCCTGGAGGACTAGACATGGGGGGTCCCCTGCCCGCGCAGGCTGTCCTGGGCCACTGCTCAGTCCGCGTGTGTCCTTGCAGGGAGCTACTTTGCCCGGGATGCCGCCTACTCCCACCACTACTGTAAATCCGACACGAAGTGCCACACCATGTTCCTGGCTCGGGTGCTGGTGGGCGAGTTCACCCGAGGCAGCACCTCCTTCCTGCGCCCCCCGGCCAAGGAGGGCCAGGGGGACCTCTTCTACGACAGCTGCGTGAACAGTATGTCCGACCCCTCCATCTTTGTGGTCTTCGAGAAACACCAGGTGTACCCCGAGTATGTCATCCAGTACACGACCTCGACCACCTGCTCTGCCGGGGCTGCGGCCCAGCCCCCCGCCCAGCCCCCCGGCTCCTCCAACCTGCTCTCCTTGGCCTCCCTGGCCTCCTTCTTCAGCAGCCGGCCGTGAGCGGCCGCGCCGGGGATTCTCTGCCTCTGGCTGTCTTCCTTGAGATGGCTGTTTAGGAAAGCGGTGTTTTGGTTTTAAACAAATAACTTTTAATGAAATGTTTAACGTTGACTTCCCAGTGCAGTTACAGTCATAATCTCTGCTGATAATAGTGCCCACTTTTAAGTCACTTGTGGGCTCGCTGGTGATGACCGGCGGTGATCGCAGCGGAGCCCGCTAGTGCTTTTACTAGGATGTTCGCGTTTTAGTTTTTACTCTTTGTTGACTTTGCTGCTGATTAGCACTGGCTCAGGGTTTCTAAGTACTATTTTATGGATTGATTTTAATTTTTGAGTCTCTGTCTCTCCAGCGATTTAGTTTTGGGGGGTGTCATTGGCTTTATTTTATTTTTGTCCAAATGATGCGGTAGCCGTTGGTAGGAACCGTCTCGGGGGGGCCCGGGGAGCATGGTCTCTTGTGCTGCTTTGCTGCCGCTCCCGGGCTCCTGGGCTCCTGGCCTCCTGGCGTGTGTGGCCAGACACGCGGCTACGGAGAGGTTGTCAGCGAGTCCCTGCGGTTTCCTTCGTGCTGAGGAGTCCGTGTCACCCGGAACCATCCTGGCAGGTGGCACGGACCGTGGCTTCCCCACACTCTGCAGCTGGGCCCTGCACCTCCTAAGCACACAGGACACCCTCTAAAACCGGTTTTATGTCCCCATGAGATGTGGCCACCCGTGCTGCAAATGTCACACAGAGTATGGAAATAAAAGAGTATTTATCTGAAGGGAAGGTGCCGCTCGTCCTTCAGCATCCTGCAGCGTGCACCCGCCGGCCGCCGCACGTTTCGGGGGTGACAGCACCTGACCTTGCCGGGCCGTGTGTGGGTGTCACCAGGCCAGCGAGGCTGAAAGTGCAAGGCCTTGCTGGGGCCTCTCCCCTGCTCCCGGAGGAGCGCCAGCTGTTTGGCCACGGGGTCATACGCTCTGCCCAGCTGCGCAGGAGGTACGCTCTGTGGGCTGCTTTCCTGCCAAACCACAGGTGCCACAAAACCCAGGTTCACCGTTAAGAAAAGTGTGTCATAGATTCGGTGGGCTTGCCCTGGGTGTGACCTCCACGCACAGCAATGTACGGCCGACTGCTGGGTGTCAGCTGCCTGTGGGCGGGCACAGAGGGCCCGGCAGGACAGCTGCACATCCCAAGGTCTCTGCCCAACGTGGGATGGCGTCTGCCGCTCCCCTTTGGCCCTCAGTGGCACCCCTGCCTGTGCCCCCTCCTCCTAAGCCGGTACCTTTCACGCCGTGACCACTTCAGCTGTTCTGTCCTCTGATCTGGAGCAGGAGTAGGAAGGCCTGGGACCTGACACAGGGCAGCGTGATCAGGCCTGAGGGGTGTGAGGCCACCGGAAGGTGGAGACGACATTGACCCCACCCGACCCGCCAGCAGGGCCAGTCACGTCGTACGTATTGTGTTTTCAGAGCCTCCCCCGTCCTGAGCCTGAGAGTTCATGCATCGCTTTTCAGGAAGTCACCGCGCCCTGTCGTGGGGCGGGGGCGGGAGCCCGAGCCAACTGCTGAATTGGCTGCTGCTGCTAAGACTCAAACGCAGTGAGGGCGCCCTTCTGGCTGCGGTCGCTTGGGAGCCAGGTGCGGAGAGCCGCAGGCCTGCCGAGCCCCTGGGCTTGCTGGCCTTGCCCCAGAAAGGGCAGGGTGGGCGCTGCTCCTGTGGGTGTGGGAGGGACAGGCATTGTGAGGAGGTCACATGACCCTGATTTTCAGAATCTTGGTGCCACGAGCTAGTGGGATCTGGGGCTTGTGTGAGAGAAGACAGACGGGGTGGGGGGCTGACAAGAGGGGGTGAGGGCCCAGTGAGGTGCAGCCGGCAGGGTCTGCTCCCTGCTGCTTCTTGCCCTGTGTCAGCCCGCGTGGGGCATGGGCCATGGGGCTGTGTGAGGGGCTGCATGGGTTTCTCGGGGGGTGGGCACCTCTAACACTGGGGTGGTGCTGGGGAGCCAGTCTGCCTCTTTCTGGGCAGCCAGACTGAGAAGGGGGCCTTTCAGGGGAGCATTTTGGGAGACGCCTGAGCTGAAGGGGGAGGCCCAGATAGCAGAGTCAGCATTTACCGAGTGTGGGTGTGGAACCCTGGAACGGCCTGAATTGTCGCGGAGGTGGGGTCACGTCAGCCCCTTGACGCTGTCAGCTGCAGAAAGGGGTCTTTGATCTAGGTTGGCCTCCAGATTTTACAAATGAGGAAACAGTTTCGGGAGGCGGACTGGGCTTCGCCACTGAAGCCACAAAGAGCAGCCGGACCACACACTTGCTGGTGACCAGCAGGGGCTTCAGGGTGCAAGTTCTTGGTTAAATTTCAGCTCCTCAGCAACACAGTCGTTACCTTGACTGAAAGTCTGTTCTGATTCTTTGATCAAAATTAAGAGGTGATGCTCTCTAGAAGAAAAGCACGCTGCAGCCTCTGTCATTTTTCTCTGTGTTGAAATTTATCATAAAGTTAGCATCCCCGGGCCTCTCTGGTGGCGCAACGGGTTAGGCGCGGCACTGTGAAGCTATCCAGAGCCACTGCAGCACGAGTTCAATCCCCAGCCAGGGAGATTTCCACAAGGCACAGCAGACCTCCCTGCCTCACCCGCTGCTCCCCTCAGCAGTGTGCTTCAGTGATCTGCCTGTTCTGCTCCCCACTCTCTGGTGAATCCTCTCCCCCCCACACCTCTGGCCTACACCCCAGCTTGTATGCATAAATAAGTAAATCTTAAAAAATAAGTTAACATCCCCCCCTTTGTTCCCGCCCCCACCCCACCCTGAAAAGGAAAGCATAATAAAGCTTCGAACCACTGCTGCGGTTGAGCCCCTGGGGACTGTCACTCTCAGTCAGACGCAGCAGAAGCTGCCCTTGCCTGGCCCCCGCCTGCAGCCAGGGTGCCTTTCAGAGCAAGTCCTGGGTCTTTTGTCAAAGCATTTGATAGTGAGTCCCCAGGCCTGCGCTGGAGCTGTTCAGTAGTTCAGACACCATTGAGGAGGCCCAGCTAAGTGCAGCAAATGTTTATTGAGTATTTAGGAAACGTTACATCCTCTCACGCCAAGCATCCTTCAATTGCTTCTGTGATGCGTTTTCTAAAATCCTGAATTTCCACTAAGTGTTTTCTTTGAATTTTGGGGTTCCTTGGCAACACTGTGTCAGCGGGGGACAATCTTGAGGTAGACGCCGTGTTTTGGACCTAGGGCGGATTTGGATTCTAGCTGCAGCGGTACCTAAAAGAAGAGTGAAGTGTTTGTCACAGCTCACCGTGTCTACAGGAAGGTTCTGAAGCAGGGCTGTGGGCGTTTGGCTGTGGGCTGAAGTTACAGCTGGCAGAGAGGGAGCAAACAACACCCCCCCCACACACTGGAGCTTGAGAAGCAGCAAGGGGGCTGGGCAGTCCCCTTCCTGTTTTAGGGGAAATCCCACAGGCCTGTGCGTGAGCGGGAAGTCATTCACTCTGCAAATGAAGACATGGAGCTTCAGACAAGTGACTGGGCCAAGGCCACATGACTAGAAAGTGGAGAGGAAAGCCTGACACCCCAACTTTACTCTGCCAGTCTCACTGTCCTGTTCAGTGGGTGATCGAGCAGCCCCCTCTTCCCAAGGGATTTTGGGGTGAGCGGCCTTCCACTGGTCCCTGCCCATGCATGCCTGACCCACTGCCCTCCAGAAGCACCTGACAAGCCCATCCATTGGACAGGGTCTTGGAAGAAAAGCAGATGACCCAGGAGGCAGGTTTGTCCTAGAGCAGACTGCTTAGGGGCCACTGGGAACCTTTAAAGAGAAGACTCACCAGGCTCTAGTGCTGGGGCCGGGTAGGCTTTAGACATGCCCTTGAGGGTTACACTTCAGCACGGGACATGAGTTATGTGCCCCAGAAACGAGGTCTACCCCTGTGCTGCCAACTCCTGTAGCCACATAGCGTGTCGTTACTGAGCACTCAAAATGGTGAGTGGGAATGAGAGGGTGTGGTTTTTATTTATCATTAAAATTTACATAGTCAAATGTGGAGAATGACTACCTATTAGGTAGCTCAGGTCCAGACAACCCTGAAACATCATAGCGCGTCACAAAAAGCATCATAGCACGTCACTTGGGCCTGCAAAGTCAGGGAGGGCTTCCTGAAGGAGCTGCTGCTGGGGGACGGGGCTAGGACTTCTCAGGGGCCACTTTAGGATTTGCCGTAATCCTCGGGGCGCGGCCAGGACTAGACCGGGGCCAGGGAAGTCACCCCAATAGGGCCTCTGCCCAAGCAGGCAGGGGGGAGCCCATCCTGGAGTGCAGGGTGGACTCAGCACTTGGGGTTGCTCCTGAACTGGGGGTGCCCTGCGGGAGTGGTGTTTCAGGACAGTGCTCTGGCTGCCGTTGTGTCTGACAGGCCCAGAGAAAATGGGGGGCCTCCCTCTGCGCCTTCCTCTGGGCTCTGGGCTCTTGAGGTGCCCTTCCCTCCCTCCAGCCTTGGCCGATAGGCCTTTGTGGGCATTTGCACATCCAGTACCTCAATCTTTTGTACCCCAATCAGATACATTATCCCTTTGGAACCCCCAGCCCACCCCAGTCTCCTTGTCAGTCAGGGCTGGGCCACTCTGAACCTAGAATTTGCAAGGACTGGGGTGCGCACCCCCACGCCCGGCCAGGGGGGCTCACCTGAGTCTCAGAGCAGGCTTCAAAGCGGAACTTGCGCAGGACCTGGAGCAGTGTCAGCTTGAGCTCCAGCAGCCCCAGCCGCACCCCAAGGCAGCTCCGGGGCCCCGCTCCGAACGGCAGGTACGTGAAGGGCCTCCGGCGCCGCTGCGCCTCGGCTGTGAACCTGCAGAGGGGCACGGTCAGGCGGACCCAGAGACCTGCCTCCATTCCGGGGCCTCTGTAGCCTCTGGGTCTGGCCGAGGGACCCCTCGTCTGAGACACCTTGGTCAACAGAATCCTGTTTCTCATGGGCTGTCCCTGAGGCTCGGGAGCTGGTGGCTCCTAATGCTTGAACTTGGGTCCAGTACACCTGACTGCAAAGCCCCAGAGGCACTGCTGAATGAGGAGAGTCACCTGGAATGTCACCGTTGCCCCCAAGCCTCTTAAGAATCCCCTGTGTGTTTAGTGAGCCCGACGCTTGCTGTCATCCAGAAGGGTAAGCATCTCAAAGAACCACAGCCCCACCCCCCTGCGCCCCCTTGGTTCCGGACCCTTCTCGCCAGCGCCCCCTAGAGGCCACATCCATGCCACACTGGCTAGCTGTCTCCCCTGCTCAGCTGGTCTTTCTGGTCTAGGCAGTGAAACTTGAACCTCTGGGAATTGCTGTACTTGAATCCCTGGAAGCGCTTCCTCGGAACTGCCTGTAGCCAATTACAGCACTTCCCACGGAGCTAGCTGATCCAGCTTTGCCACCTCTGGACTTTCCCGGGCCCAAGGAGTCCTTGGCCCACCCTTTGCAGCGCTGTATTAACCCCCTTTTTGGTTTCAAAGGTGATGCTGTTTAATGGGGCCTAATCTTGACTGTATTTCCTGGAATTGTGCAGTAGAATTAGGATGTAGGCCCACTGCCCTCATCCTTGCCAGATCAGACCAGGAAGGAACAGCAACCCAGTCTCACGAGGAAAGTCATGTGGTCACCTGCTCGGATATCTTAAATCGGGGTCTGGAAATGAAATTTAGAGGCTCTAGTCCACGTGGGGGACAGCAGGGGAGACCCAGGCCTATCATGTTAGCATCACCACATTCATGAATGCAGAAGAAATTGAGTTGAGGCTTTTGGAACAGGCGCCAATTTTTTTAAAAGAATTTTGCAGTGCACCTCCCGGGTGCAAGCTTGTTTGTGTTTCCTGAGTGGAACTAACAGAGGACACCCATTTGGAATCGCCTAGTCCCTGGCATGGGGAACTGCCCGCACGAATTCTCTAGGTCCATTGGGTCTTCTTTTTAATGGCACAATTATTCCTTTGGAAATTAGGCTTCGGAAACGTCTGTCTGATGGGCATGACTGACTGAGGGCACCTTTAGGAATCTGTGCCTCTGCTGACTCAAAGCCCCCACCTTCAGGCCCCTCCAGGGCCCATGTGAAGTGCGGCTCACCTCTCAGGGTCGAAGACCTCCGGGTGGGGCCAGTGCTCGGGGTCGTGGTGCAGGACCCCCACCGCCATCTCCACCACAGCGCCCGCGGGGATGCGCTGTCCCAGCACCTCACAGTCCTGCGCCGCCTCCCGTGTGAACCTGCGGGGACACAGGATCACCCCCACCTCCGTGAAGAGCAGACACTAAGTTGGGAGCTCATGGGGCAACTGCAGAAGCTGGGGCCCAGCCGGCCCAGCCCCTGCTGTGGGGGACCTGGAGGCTGCCCCCCCAACCCTCTACTGCCCCGGACCTTGCCGTCTCTAGCCCCTTGGGCTCCCTCGATGCGAACACACTCATCCATCGCCGGGGTCACTGTCCATCAAGCCAGAGGCCCATCTTACAGGTGGGGAGCCGCTGGGGCCCCCACGTTTACTTTTTTTTAAAGATTATTTATGCATACAAGCTGCGGTGCAGGCCAGAGATATGGGCCAGTAAGAGGGTTCACCAGAGACAGAGTGGGGAGCAGAACAGGCAGATCGATTGAAATACACTGCTGAGGGGAGCAGTGGGCGAGGCAGGAGAGGTCTGCTGCGCCATGTGGGATTCTCCCCTGCCAGGCATGGAACTTGCGTCGCCGCTGCCGACAGCTCCACAGCGCAGCGCTTAACCCTGTGCCACTAGGGAGGCCCTGCTTTTAAAGGACTTATTTCTGGGGCCTGCTTGTGTGTTAGTCCCTGGGCCACGCCCAGACTTAATCCTGCTCAGTCAAGCCTCTTCACTTTGCCCTCCCAGCCCTTTGATTTACTTCTAAGAAATTTGGGCTTGAACATGTCCCCATTCACAGTCTGTGTCACTTGGAAAACTTCTGGAGAGGAAACCTCCCGGTCAGATTGTTTCTTTCACCAAATGGCAATGGCATAATACCATTTGTGTCTTATTTTTAAAGGCTTGATAATATAATAGAAGAACGCCTACGCTTCCACCGTATCTCCTCTGACGGGAGCTCTGTGGTGGAGGGTGGCAGGGAACCAGAGTGCCCAGTTTTCCTGTGGGGCATTTATTATTTACGGTTTGCGTCTAGGCGTATCTGTTTGGTAACATAAACAATTATTTAAAAAATTCAAAATAACGTTGGCTGGTTTTCCTTCAAGTTGCAGGTCTCAGCGGCCCTAAATACTTCAGAGATAAAACTATTACACTATTCCTGCTCGTAAAAGAAATGAAGAGCCACATGTGGCTCCCTCAATGCTCTGTTGCGAGCTTTAATAGAACAGGCAGGAACATGAAAGGTGGGGGTGGGGGACCCCCACTCAGATCTTAAGCTACTGATGCTGTGAACGTGTGTTGGGCGGTCACAAAACAGCGGTTCAGGTCAGAGCAGGCAGGTGGGGGCCGTGGTGCCACCTGTTCCTAAAGGGATCAAACAAGGCTCTGCTTGGCACCCCTTTTTCATCCCTACCGGAAACAGCCTGGCCCTGGATGCGAGACCTGCTGAAAGCCAGAGAACAGCGGCTCTCCCGGAGTGTCTGGGCCTCCTGTCTGGCTAGGCCAGACCACATAAAAGGCCAGAAAAATCTGCTGAATTACACTGGGTGGAATCCTGGATCCCATTAATAACCCTCCAACAAGAATTGTTGTTTTTTTTCACAAAGCCATTCACGAAGTTTCTTTTACGGAGAAGGGTGTTGGTTACGTTCTGTCAGCCTGTGACAAGCCAACAGGCTTTTCTGAGAGTAACGAACTAAAATAATCAAACAATACAATCTCATTCTTCCCATGTTCACCCCCAAATCCCATGTCTGGGCTGATGCAAATTGCCTTTCGTCTGGGTAAGAAGAATAAAGGCCTCCCTCTCTCATTTCTGGGGATGATAACAGAAGCCCCGGCTGGGATGGAGGAAGGCCGGGAGGGAGGCCTGCTGAGGCAGACTGGCGGACGCCGTCTCGGGGGCTCGCAGCTCGGCGCTGCTTGCTCCTGGGGTCCTGCTTGAAAGGGCAACTGAGTTTCCACAGGTCTATCCCATCGATTCTTCCAGAGCTTGTGTGTGGGGGGCGGGGGGAGCAGGCACAAGCACAGAGCAGTACAGAATGTACCCCAAATCACACATACGTTGGGCTCAGGGCCGAGGCAGTCTGCACTGTCTGGCTAGACTCATTCTATGTCATCATGAAGTTCTATGTGACTTTGGGAAGGAATTTTCACAACCTCAGCCCAATTCTCTCATTCCTGTGCCGCCCGGGGTGAGGCCAGCCGCAGGCTGCTTCCCCGATTTCCAGCTCTAAAGGGTCAGCGGGAGCGGGGGCCACGGCCTTTGGGTGTCAGCCTGCCGTCTGGACCAGGTGTTGTGATGAAGTCTTGACTGGGTTTCGAGCCAGGTAATTACGTGTCTTTCCTCATTTGGTTGCTTTCCCCCCTCTAGAGAACACAACTGACTTCCCGCTTTGCAGGAGCCTCAGCAACTGTCCGGGGCGACCCTGTCAGGGCCATCTCTGGGGCCCCGTCAAGGCTTCTTGTCTTTAGACAGCCTTTGTTTTATCACCGACTGTCTTATTTTGATCCTTGTCGATGCGTATAGCAGCTGCCCGCAGCGTCCTTGTGGAACACAGGAACACAGGAAGGAAGCTGGACATAAATCACCGTAAGCCACGACTGGCTGGCAGTTGGCTCTGCGGCTCGGGGGAGAGCTGCGAAGGCCTGTGGCCGTCTCACTGCGGCATCGGGGGTGCCTCGCCCTCCCAGGCCAGGGCCCCACTCTGTGCTGGAGAGGGCGTGGTTAGAGTTACGTCTCTGGATTTTCTCTGGGTCTGGAAGTTTGCACAAACTACAGTCACCCTCTCTATGATGTTTGGGTTTGAGATACCCCTAAATCATCCACATTTTCTTTCTTAAAATGGGGAAAGTATCTCTGTATGGTTGATGGGGTATATTAATGCCGAGAAATGTGGAGTAGAATGATAGACAGTTTGATGCTTTATGTTGCTTATGTTTCTAGAATGTGAAATCTGGTCACTCTCTGAGGGTCTGGGGACCTGAGTTAAGACCTGAGCTCCATGGGGTGCCTCGTTTGGGGGGTTTAAAGGAAGCAGACCTGACTTCTGCTCTTCAGACCAGTGCATTGGAGAAATGCTTCAGAGTTCTTGAAACATGTCCAAGAACGTAACCTGCGGTACAGTTACAGCCAAAATGCCAGGAGAGGCAGGGAGGAGCTGGGAGGCGTGGCCCAGTGAAGCTTCCAGGGGTGCTGAGTTTGGGCTGGTGGTTGAGATGGGGCAGGTGTGGGTTGCTGGAGAGCAGGGAGGCACACCCCCGGCCTGGAATGACCCTCACACCCCGGAATGTCAGCTCCAAGGGCAGTGGTTTATCTGTTTTATACAGTGATGATTCCCAGTGCTTGGCACAGATGCTCTATAATTCGTTGCAGTGAGGGAGCGAGCAAAGCCAGGAGGCCAAGAAACTGGCTTGGGCCGGGGAGGAAGGCCATGTGAGAGAAGACTGGCGAAGCTCTGAGAAGGTGGTTAACCCGTAAGAAAACAGCCCAGACCCTTATTACTTGGGTCACAGTGTGGAAGGCATTGTGGCCCTTGGGGCCTGTACCTCCGGGCCCCGAGTCCAGGGTTAGTGATAACGCAGGTGGTGAGGAAAGGGCATGGGGGGCGGGCG
Source organism: Scalopus aquaticus (assembly GCA_004024925.1). Lineage (NCBI taxonomy): Eukaryota > Metazoa > Chordata > Mammalia > Eulipotyphla > Talpidae > Scalopus > Scalopus aquaticus. The sequence continues at coordinate 61,234 of PVIJ01000258.1, forward strand.
TACCTGAAAGCCGGCGGGTACATCCTCAGGGTCTCTGCGATCACCATGTCCAGATAGGGCAGGCCCTCCTGGAGGCCGCGGTACTCGGGGGCCGGCTGGAGGATCCAGGATAAAGACATCAGCTGAGACCGAGCCACGCGGAGTCCCGTCCTCCCCTCTAACGCCAAAGTCCTGCTCCCACTTTAGCTCATGCTTGGATGGAAACCCCACGAAATGAAAAGCCAGCACCACCCACCCACACTGCATGAGGGGCGCGCTGCGTGCTGGGCAGCGTTCTGCATCTCCTGGCAGGCTGCGTTCCATGTTACCGTCTACTCATTGCTGGGGACAAGCAGGTCTGGTTGGGACGTGCGTCGCAGCACAGGACAGCACTTTGCCTACAGACAGTGGGGGCAGCGCACTCTCGGTTACTGGGAGCTGATGACACGGCAGGTCATGAGACCCAGACGCGGACTTATTTAGTCCTCCCAGCGGGCCAGCCAGCCGGTCTCTTAGATGCAGGAACCAGCTTAGAAAGGCCGCCACGCGGGTGGTGATCAGCCCGTGGCAAAGTTAAAAGTCAAATAGTGAAATAGCCAAAAAAAAGAAAAGAAAAGCTTAATAGTCACAAGAACCCAGAGAACTACTCCAGGGCGGCAAGGAAAGAAACGTATCAGACACGGTCGGAAACACGGAGGGAGAAGCTCGTGTGGCCGCGGTGACAAACACCAACAGCACGATTCTGTTTTTACACCCAGCAGATTAGGAACAGTGAAAACACTGGTTGGATCCCAGGGCTGAAGGTGTCAAGAGGCGGGAACCCAGCCCCTGGGGTGGGGACCCCTAAGGTCCCCTGGAGTGTCACTGTGGGCTGAGGAGGAGGGACGCTGGTGGTGAGTTGGGGAGCAGATCCGGGTGCGCCTGTGGCTGGGGTGGGCTCCGGTGGGGTTACTGGGGCTTTCTTGCTGTTCACTCAGTTCCCCCCACCCCCTGGCTTTGCGCTCCCTCTGGGGAGAGATTGGGTGAGGACCTCGCCTTTTCCAGTTTGCTTTCTCCTGCCCTCCCCTCCCGGGGCAGCAGGGGGCAGCACCGGGCAAGGCCATGCTGCAGACCCGGCGTTTCCTGCCGCTTGATCGCCGCCTGCCGCTGGCCCGAGGCTGCCCCTCCAGCAAGCTGCTGCAGCCGCAACCTTAGAAATGCAGAGCCGGGGCCACACCACAGACCAGAAGGCGCAGACACTCCTGGTAAGGAGGGGCTGCTGGAGACGGCCAGTACTGGGGGAGGCGCTTGGTTTGCAAGAGGAAAACGGACCAAAGGGAACTGTGGTGGGGCGAGGTAGGACATGGGAACAGGGGCCCACACTCCTGGAGTTTTGCAGTCCAGGGAAAACGTCATCTCATCCCCGGTGCAGCCGGTCCACACGGTGTGACATTCCAGCTGGCGTGGCACCGGCCGTAAAAAGTCAAGTCACAGAAAACGTGTGTAGTTTCATGTTTATGAATTAGGAGGACAAGGGAGGGAGCCCCACTTCGTAATACAAAATGAAAATGATCCTTGGTTTCCCCCATCTTTGCTTCTGGGAATGGGGCCTTCGGCAGTTCATCCTCACCCCTTCATCCCTCACCCACACATACACCTCATTCTAGGCCGCCAGGGTGGTGGACCAGCCCTGCACCCGCAGGAGGGCGCTGTGCCTGAGGGTTACTGCCCGTCTCCGCCTCGAGAGCCTTACCCCTCTGTCTTTGCAGGGGTGTTCTGGAAGCAGAATCGTGGAACAACTGGGGCAGGTTTGGTGCTGGGGCCTCACTCACCGTGGTCCCACGTGCCTGCTCCCCCAAAGGGGTTCTCACCTCAGCTGCCTGCTCTCCTGCCCCAGGTGCCCACAGCCCAGCTCAACACCCCCCCCCCGTCTGTCTCTAGACCACCAACGTCATCCATCCCCAGCGGGGGCCTGGGAGTAGGCACAGAGCGGGTGGGGAGGGTCCCATGCACCCCGAAGCGTCTCAGGAAGGATGTGTAGTGGTCACCCCAGCCCCGGCTGACAGTAGGGGGTGTATGTGGCAGGACTGGCCAGAGCTGCGTATTGGCCAGTGAGCCCTGGCCCCTGGGCCTGGGGCGGGTTTGCTCTGGTCCAGAGGTTTAAAGGTCTTTGGGGGATCAGAGCCCGCTGTGGTTCTGGGCTGGGCGAGGATACAGGGGGATGCCTGGTCCAACTCCCCTAGACCCTGCTGCGGAGTCATCAAGCACTTGGGTTTGGGGACTGGCAGGAGGGGCAGACCCCTTGGACACCACTGAGGCCTGACTGCCGGCGCCGCCAGCCTCCCCATGTCTGGGATCGCCCCCTTGGGGACCCTGAGGCACCCGCTCTTTCCCCTCCAGTCTTCACTATTTCATTGGCTGTTTGTCTCTTCTGTCCCATGAATCACAAAATACAAACTGTGTCATTTCAGCGATTCTGCATGTGAGTCCAGTGTCCCAATAGTTACATTTAGAAATAGCATTGCACAATGTAAGGATGAATGGTCAAAATTCACAATATTTTAAAACTTAGATTTTTCTTAGAGCGACATTCAATTGAAAACAAAAGCCCAGGGACTAGTTGAGAGGCATCCAAAGAAAGAAGCCCTAGATCTGCTCCGCTGGGGGCAGTCTCCTCTCCTTCTGATAAGGGCCCCCACATTTTCAAGGACAGGTCCTAGACCGCTCTCAGTGGGCCCCAGGGCGGGCCTGTGCCCCAAGCCAGCCAATCTAAACATTGGATCCCGGCAGAGGAAAGGAGTTTTTCTCCAGCAGGCAGAAGTGGAATGCAGGTGAGTCAGGCTCTGCTTGCCCCACGGTCTCGGAGCACAAGCACCAGTTGGCAAGGAGGAAGGAGACATGCATTAGATGCTGCTGCTACTGCTGCAGAGAGGCCAAGGCCGGAACCGAGTGAGTGTTGGGAGGCCCCCCGAACCCCAGCCTGCCATCTGATCCTGGCCGGCCGCCTTGCCCCTGGCCACCACTTCCAGCAAGTTCTCACTTTTGGCTTAAGTTAGCACCAGCTGAATTCCGCTCTCTGCATCCAAAGGAGTCTTAACAAAAACAAAACTTAAAAAAAAAAAAAAAAAAAGGAAACCCTGGTACCGCGCACCAAAATATGGTCTTGAACTTGACTATCTCAAAAAGAGGGAAGCAGTGTGGGAGCAGCGGCCGAGGGTAAAGGGAAATGGTTCCCCAAACAGAAGCCACGGCTTGGAGTCTGCATTTGTCTAGAGGAGAAAACTTTTTAAAGGTAGCTAAGGGAAGTTTGTATTTTCAGTCAACATCTTCATTTTTCTTCCCCCAGAGGAGCTTTTATGGCGCCCCCAGGCTTCTGATTGGACATACCCCGCAAATGTGAACCTGGTTTAATGGGTTCTAGAGGTGCTTGAACATTAGAAGCAGCTTTTAAGGAGGGCTTTTAAGATTTATGGAGCTTGGACCCTGCCCCCCAGGGATCTCATCGCTGGTGGGAGTGGGGCCTGGGCACCAGCTCTTCCTTTGAAGCCCGCTCTGGGCAGTTGTAATCTGCAGCCCAGGAGGTGAGTTAGTCTCTCCTCCTTCTGAGCCTCCCGCAGCGACCCTCTCCGCGGAAGGATGGGGTGGACGGAGCCCAGACCTCCACATTTAACTGAACCCAGGAGGGGCGAGGCAATTCAAGCCTCTCCCACGACAGATCGGGCCACCCCTTGGGGCCTCACTTGTCCTGGTTATAGTTCTTTCAGGAAAATAGGGGACAAAGGGTCCTGAGCCAATCCCACCAGCAGGGGGCAGCAAGCGCATGCCGAACGGGACTTCCCACTCGCGAGCGTTTCTACCCCGGCGTGACCGCAGCGATCAAGAATCCAAAGACTTCATGAATCCCAGAGATGAGAAAAATGAGACACACAGAGAGAAGCCGTGAACCCAACGCCACACAGAACTTGGGGTAGAAAACACAGTGTGCCTGCTCTGGGGCTGGACCTCAGCAAACACCTACTGCTGCAGACGCAGGGCTGGGCCCTGGGGAGCCGAAAGCAGTAAGTCTCTGCTCTGCAGGGAAACGGGCTTCTCAGGAAATCATAGCACTGAGTGTGGGGCAGGCCTGAAGGAGCATGAGAGAGCGTCTCTCCTGAGCCGTTCGTTCATGCCTCCTCGCAGCCACAGTGCGTGCGTCCTGTGGACGGGCACGGAGCTGGTCTCCGGGAGATAACTCGCAGACACACGGGCCCTTCCCGCGGGCTTGGATGCAAACCGGAGGGGACTGTAGAGTGTCAAGTACAAGAGGAGAACAGAGAGGGCCGCAGAGAGGGCGTGGGGGTTGGAGTGGACGTGTGGGCCAGCTGCCGGAGGAAGCCATGTCTGAGCTGAGGCCTTTCTGGTAAGAATAGACGGTGAGAGGTGGGTGGGATGGTTTGGAGATTGGCTCAAACATTGGTTCAAACAAACCAAAAGAGAAACGTTAGGATTCCATCGTGGGACCTTGAACCCTGACGGGTGTCGGATGCTCTTAGGACACTGTCGTTCTTGTGTTTTTAGTGTGTTGGTGGCGTTGTGCTCGTGTTCTAGGAAAGAGTCCTTTTCTAGTGGAGAGATACTAAAATGATGACTTGGTATGCTGGGACTAAAGAAATCAAATGGGTGAGGGGCAGGGCCAGGAGTCTGAGACCAGCACTGACCCTTGTTGAGCTGGGTGGAGGGGGCTGGGGGATCCCTCATCATCCTTCCAGTTTGCACAGGTTTAAGTTTTCTGTCACAAACAGCTCAAATAGTAAGTGGAGACTTGAGGAGCAGCAGTGTGTGGGGTGGAGCTGCTGATGCAAAGGCTGAGAGAGGATGAAGAGCCAAAGCTTGCCTGTCAGTTGTGTTTTGAGCCGTCCTGCAGGGCCGGCAGGTGCCTCCCTGAGGGCAGCCCTTTGGGCCAAGTCGAGAGAGCCAGACTGTGGGCGGTTAGTAAATGAAGTGGGAAAGTTCACGAGGCAACAGATAGGACATATTTTTCTTTTGCATCTAGGAATATCTACCAAATCAAAAAAATGCTTGGGGTGGTGGGTAGAATTCATTTGATGTAAAAAGGGAAAGGAAGGCGCGTAGGCAAGAAGGAGGCGCTTTTCTCTGGGAGCTAAGCTGGCCTGCGCGGCTGAACCTGGAGCCCCCCCTGTCCTCGCCACAGCCGGTGGGCAGGGCCGCCTGCAGCTCTGTGCTGGGGAGGGCCCAGTAGGGTCTCGGCTGGGAGTGTCAGGAGAACTGGGGGTTCTGAGCAGAATAATCCCCAATTTCAGACAAGGGAGCACTTTAAACATCAGTGTTTTCAAAAGACAACTTTAAGGCGCAAGGTTAAGTCTCAGCACTTTGAAGCTGTCAGCAGCCACTGCAGCACGAGTTCGATCCCTGGCCAGGGAGCTTCCCACTGGCGCAGCAGACCTCTCCTGTCTCCCCGCTGCTCCCCTCAGCAGGGTACTTCAGTAGATCCACCTACTGCTACCCACTCTGTCTCTGGTGAATCCACTCACCCACCCCTTCTGCCCCCATTCTGTCTCTAGTGAATCCTCTCACCCCCCGCACTTCTGGCCTCCACCCCAGCTCTTGTAAGCATAGATAAATAAATCTTTAAAACAAAACAAAAGGCAACATTAAGAAGTGACCCAGAGGGTCTTCCTTGGCTCCTGCTGCACAGACCAAATCACTCAGAATTAGAACTGGGGGACGCAAGAGCAACGCAACTCATGGCCTCCTTGTTGGGGCACTTCACACCCAAGAGGGATGCCTCCCTCCTGACCTGGGTGACCTTGGCCATGCCTCTGGGTCATTGCCCCGTCAAGCCAGGAAGTCCATCCTGGACCCTTACACATCAGCCTTGGCTGTGAGTCTGTCACCAAGGCAATATCAACAGGTCATCTGGTCTGCAAGCTGGGGTCACGCCATTCCCACCCATCTCACAGGGCAGGGCATGCAGATGAGGTGATGGCCAGAGGGCTTGGGGAACAGTGAGGACGGCTGTGTGTTAAACTGCTCTCCAAAGACGTGCAGGAAGGAAGCAACCCTAAAATCCTCTGGAATTTATTTCAACTGGGACTTAGTTCATAAAATAGGCAGCTAGACTCTTAGAAAGTTGAAAGTAAATAATACTTAATGTTGAGAAATATTGCTTAAATAACAAACTATCACATACTGGGAAAATGGAAATTAAAAAATAAACTGAGTTGTGGCATCACGGGTTGGGGCCTAGTTCTGAGTTTCTGAAATTCCAGAGACATTTTTTCATCTCTATTTGATTTTCAATGGGTGGTGACTTCTCATTTTGTATCTAAGCTTCTTGGTCTCTTCGGCTTTTTATCTTTAGTCTTTCTAAACGGCCAGGGAGTTTAGGATCTGTAAACCACTATGTATTTATTTAATTTGTTAATTAAAAATTCGTTCTATGAAGTAGCCTTGGTTGATACCATTTGTAGATTCCAGGCTTACAGCCTCATACGCCAACCTCTGTGTCTGCGATTTTTATTCGCCACCCAAAGTCTAATTCTTCCCTTTGTCAGACCAATGTTTAACCGTTATAGAGAAACTTGAGGGTTAAGTGAATTCTATGGAAAAATCCATCAATAAATTCTTTTAAATAGGAAGTTTTACTTCCCTCTTTAATCTTGCTTGGCTACAATTAGATTTTTGTGTAGCATTGTTCTGTGGAAGCTTCTCTCTCTCTCTCTCTCTCTCTCTCTCTCTCTCTCTCTCACACACACACACACATTCACACTCACACTCAAACCCACATAGGGTACATGCAGATACGACATAGAGTATAAATGAGAAAAAGAAAATAAAAATGTCACTGCTTTCAAAAAGATTTTTCCTGTAGATTCAGGGACCAAATGGAAAAATGAATGTTCTCCTATTTTGCTAAAGGAAACAGAAATGGAGATGTCAATCTTGCTCCCCCAGAGCTGTTCTGCGGCAGCATCACACAGTGCTGAGGGCTCACCCGCCGTCGCTGGACTTGGTGCCATCTGCAGCGGCCAGATGATGCGAGCCCTGCCCTCTGGAAGCAGGGAGCTTGAACCCTCACAACATGGCCTTCCAGTGTGGGGACAGCCGGGGGCAGCCCAGCCGCACAAAGAGTAAGATTTCCATTCGCTCTCATTCTCCTGGGGGCATAACACTATAATATGAAACCACACCGTGGAAAATGTGGTGACCTTCATTTCGCCCTTTTAGCCACAAAGGCAAAAGAAAAGCCATCCCATCACCTCCTTCTCCAAAATAAGCACCAGGTCCTCAGAGCAAGACTGGATCAAGGGCTCCCCACCAACCCATCTGTAAACTGGGGTGCAGAGGGCTTTCCAGCTCTGACCCCACAGACGTGAGGACTGAGTGAGCTGTTTCGGGCTAAGAGACAGGAGCCCAGTGGGGAGGTGGGTATCTAGCCACCTCGTTGTTTTGCCCAGCCAGTGCCCAGAAAGCTCTGCCTGTAGTTGAAAAAAATTGGCAGATTTCGATGTAGACATGCACCCATGCCTTAGAGAAAGTAACCCGGAGAATGTACATAGCATCTATTTACATACACTCAAAAGGAGAGACAGAACCCGTCTCACATAAACACAGGGATTAGTCCAGGTACCGTTGTACTCTGAGGCCCAGGCCATTAAGGGATTAGGTGAGGAGATGAAATGAAAAAACAAACCAGCCTGCACACCCTCTCCCCAGCCTGCACACCCTCTCCCCAGCACGAACACACTTGCGTAGCCCTCCCTGCCATGGCCCCGGGTTGAGCATTATTGATAGCACCGTCCCCCCGCAGGGCTTCCTGTCTTCCGAGATCTATGATAATATTAATACTTTGTCTCCTGCAGTACTTTGCAGTGTTCCAAGGATTTTCACATTCATTATATCATCTGATCCTCACTCCGCACTGGGAGGAAGGTATGGTGGTTTTTTGTTGCCTATTTTATAGACGGAAAAAACCAGATTCTGAGAGGTTAGAGGCTTGTCCAAGGTCACACAGCTAGTAAGAGCAGTCAGAACGGTGTCCAGGTTCACGAATTTCGAGTGCTATCTAGACCTTTCTCATTCTCTCTTTCCCTCCCTGTATCTTCTTCCTTCCTTCGTTCCTTCCTTCCCTCCCTCCCTCCCTCCCCCCTGCCCACACATATGTTTTCTAGAATAACCTGCATACAGAAAACTATAGTGCAAAGTGCAGTGCTCTGTGAACGTCGTAGAGTTATCACACCTTGTAACCAGCCACCAGCTCAAGAGACAGAACAACTCCAGCCTCTTGAAGCCCCCCACCTCTCCCACGTGGCCCCCTCAAGAGTAACCACCAGTGGGACTTCTACACCAGGATGATTGTTGTCTCAAGAAACCTTTATATAAGCGGAATTTCCAGAACATAGACTTCCCCTCTGGGCCTTTTCTTGCTCCCCACTGTGACCCCGAGGGGCCTCCCTGGTACGCAGTGGCCTTTGGGGCTTTTGTTACCAGGTGGGTTGATTGACATTTGAGTTGTGCCCAGTTTGGGGGCTAGGACGAGTGCATTCTTGTAGGCGGCTTTGGGGAGCACATGCACACATCTCCTTTAGCTCCAGACCCAGAGTGGACCCGGCTGGATCAGAAGGCGTGTGTGGCTTCAGCTGTAACATACTGTGAACAGCTTCACAAGCTGGTTGTGCTGCAGCCTAGACACTCAGCAGTGAGCCAGTTGGAAAGTAGCTTGTCGACTCCCCCAGCTCCCTCTATTCAAACCATGGTCTCCTCACCGCCCCCTCGCCAGCTCCCTCCAATCCACGAACTCTAACCAGCATCTCTATTCCAGGGAAGGGTTGAAAGAAAAAAATAGCATATTATTTTGGGAGCTGAGCTATTTATGCCTGCGGTATGGATGTGTGGGGGGGAGGGCGCATCAGAACAAATAAGATACATTTAATTACCTAATTAAAAAAATCGTTCCAATTATTAGACACAAGTACTCAGAAGCATAAAACACATTCCAAAATCAACCAGATTCGAGCATGCCGGTCTGTAACCCTTAGGATCCCGTTCTCCCCACGAGCTGTTCACAGTTGACGGTGTATGAAATGGAAACAAACCATCCACTAAAGTAAGTAATAGTTAGCTCACCCCACCGGCCTGCTTTCGGGGCGCTGCCGAGAAAGTGGTCGCATTTAGCTTTCAGGGACGGTCTTTTTTGCTCGTTCACTCACCAGACAGACACTGAGTACCTGATACGCACTTTGCAGAGTTTTTGGGGAAAGGAGGAAAGAAGAGACGAGCGCTGCCATCCCACACCATACCTCTTCCTGTGTATTTGGGAAATCATTTGCTTGTTCATTCCAGGATTTATTATTATGGCCCTAGGGAGCCACTGAAGGTTTTTGACAAGTATAGGCCACATGATGAAATGGCCTTTTGCCATGGGACAACGGGTAGGATGCTTGGAAGAGCTGGAAAGAGGCTAGAAGGCACGAGACCATTGCACCTGTCCAGGCCAAAGTGATGTGTTTGATTCGGGCCTGCGGTGGGGATGAAAAAGAGGCGGAGAGCGATGCGAGCTCGGCAGCGATTCTTCACCGTACTGAGGCCGGAGACCAGCTTGAGCTAGTCAGCTCTCTGGCCACTGGGATTGGGATGGGGTTCAAAGGTCACAAAGGGCACTCGTGGGCAGCCTGGCTGTAGAGTGACGTGACCATGCGCCTGCCAGGAGAAGCGCGGCTGTGCTCCAAGGGGCGGGGAAAGAAGAGGTAACAGCAACCCATGACTTTTCACTCCTGGGTGGCTGAAGGCAAGCTAGACATGGAGGGCCAAAGGGGGTCTCCCCTAGGAGCGGCTCAGCTTTGGCAGTGTTGGGGTGCCCAGGGAGATATGCCCAGCTCAGGTGCACAGACGTGGCTCAGCACTCTGGGTGAGGGGTGGACAGAAATGCACCTCCTTGAGGACCGGCCGCAGGGCAGAACCGCCGAGAGGAGGGGCCTGACAGGTCTCAGCCTCAGACCTCCGGGACACGGGCTCGGAGATAGGACCAGGACGGGCCATCGCATGCATCAACTGGGGACCCACTGAGGGCAGAACTTGGCCCAAGGGAGTGTTGAAAGGGAAGGATTTTCCCACATCTAGGACTTAAAGATGCGGGTGGGCCTCATGCCCATTGGAGATTTTCAAAAGCTGGGCTGAGAATGTTCCCGAGCATTGGGAAAGGTGGCTGGGGCTGTCGCGGCTCCTTCCACACGGGAGACGGTGGTGCCTTCCATTCCCGGGATGGGCTGATGCTCCCCCTCCCCCCAGGACAGCCCGTGACCTGGGTAGACGCCAGGTCACTCTGCCAGGCCCGGAAAATGTCATGTGACCAACTCACTCTTCCTGTGCGCCCTCCCATAGATAATTCAGTCTGAAAGTCGGAGCTCAGGTCACTTACTGTTTGGGGAAATGGTAAACAAAGATAAGAGCTTTAAGCACTGGAATTTATTTTTTATCCACTTGGCCTAAAAGCATGTTAAATTTAGAAGGCTGGCTTGCAGACCCTCCCGCCCTCCTCTTCGGGCCTTTTCTTTGCTGTCCACCCTCGGAGCACCCTCTCCCTGACCAGGGAATAGGAAATGAGCTTGGAAGGCCCAGGAGTCTTTAGCATCTGCAGCCTGGTTGTTTATAAAAATGTATCACTTGGGGGTCTGGGAGAAAAAGGGCCTTTTCCTCCATGGCCAGCCCTGGGCAGCCATCGCTACCCAAATATTTACCCAAACACCCTCTCTGGGCACGCCTCACGCCAGCTTCTGTCTAGCACTGTCCTTAGGTGAGATGCCCCCCCAGGAAAGCAGCCGCGTTTTCAGCGAGGACCTCACAATTTATTTACAAAGGTCGCCCTCACGCCTGGGAATCTATAATTGAACAGCTCTCTTTTCTATGTAGGTTAAATCCCTTTGCAACCAACTCCAAGAACCTGTAGAAATCCTTTTGTTGGCCTGGAATTCTGTTGTATTGAATATTGTTTGAAAGAAATGAGCCATTGTCTGGGCTGAGAATTTTCTGGTTAGATAGAGATCTCCGCTGTGATGCGATTTATTGTAGCAGGATTCTTTTTTTTCATTTCCAGCTCATTTTAAATTCCCTCTGGCCTGCTCATTCCATTTTCACATCTCAGGATAGAAGTGGGGAGGGCTAGGCCCAAGCTCAAAAAAAGAAAAAATTCTTCTCTGCTCAAGAACGATGACCAGAGGTCTCAGGTTTTGAAGAATTCTGGGAATGAGGTACATCTGTGGGCCGCTTTAGGGGAAAAGAGAATCAGACAATGCTCTCAGCCGGCACATGACTCGGAGATCTGTCACTGGATGATAAAAAAATAAAAGCTCAGACACACAGAAGTTTCCTGAGTCCATCCCAATATGGGTATGAGGACCCACAGGGCAGGGGTCAGGGACTTTCCACCCCCCAAAAAAATTCCATTAAACCAGCTAGGCTTTAAAATACATCCAACCTTAGTCAAGAGTCAGTTTTTGACATTAAAAAAGAAATCTAAGGAGCAATTGACTGCTTTTTTTTTTAAATGACTCTCGAGATTTCGAATTTCACGCTTGGCAGGCAGAATCTGAAGCTTGGAGATGTGGAAGCCATCAGCGCTAGCTGGGAGGCAGTGGGCCAGTTACCAGGTCTGGACAAGACTCAATTTGCTTCTCTGTAAAATGGGGAGAAGTCACATCTGGAAGGGCTCAGTGAGGATGTCTGGGAGAGCGCCACAGTGAAACTAATTTTTCTGCTTGGGCACATGAGGTTAGGGGCACAAGGACCAGATTTGCGTCTGACAGTGTTCTTCAGAGACCCAGTAAGTCCACATTAACTGAGAGCATGGGGTTATCCCAAAAGAGACAGAACAACGGGGCCAAGAAGAAGAACTCGGTTGGGGCTGCCTTGGGGCACTGCCAGTAAGTCCCCACTCGGTGGGAAAGTGGAAGATGCTAGAAGCTAAACCCTAGAAGACGAGGCAGGGCTGCAGGGAAGCTGGAGGTATCAGCTACTCTGTCCCACTCCGGGGACAAGAACGACATCAGGCCACACGGCCACAGCCACACTCTGGCCTGGCTGGCCCCGAGACATCCACCCCAGCACTCTGGGGTCAGACACAGCCTCCCCAGCCCTGCGAGAGTCAGGGAGAGGCCTGGGAACCCCCTGCATTACTCACTGCACCCCAGTGCTGGGCACCTGCCCTCAGGCCTGAGACCTCAGCTACTGGAGCCCTGGAGGCTGCCGGCCTGACGCCACTCCCTGGGCTGAAGAAGCGGAGAAGTGGGACCCCCAGGTTTCTGCACTGCATCGTCCAGACCGACATGTCCTTCCTCTGGCTCACGTGCCTGTTACCCGAAGACCCTCCTTCTGCACAGCCCAAGGGGAACCGACCCAGATCACCCAGCAAATGCCTCCTCCCACCTTCTTGCTTGTCCTGTTTCCATCCAACCCTCAGGGAGAGGCCCCCAGAGGCCGCCCAAACCCACCTGCCTCTGTGGGGTCCCAGGGTTTGCGAGGACCTTACAGCTCCCCGTGCTGAGACCCGGGAAGGGCACCTCCCCACCATCTTACCCGGGCGCCACAGGCCCTACTTGCACAGGAGGAGATGGGGTGTCCGGAGCTCAGGCAGCTGTGCAGGCCTCACAGCCCGCCAGCGGGGAGCTGGCCTTCCGGCCCCCTGGGTCCTGGCTGCAGGGACCTCTCCGTGGTCCCTGCCTCCCGCCCCTGCACCCCACATGATTTCGGTCCTTTCCCTTTTTCTGCAGCTGGTGGCTCCTAGTCAAAAAGATTCCTCGACAAGGAAAATCCCCCAGGTGGTGGAGCTAAGTAAGAGCCCACCCAGAGGTGAGGCTAACCGGAGCTTCCTGATGGGCCCCGGCCCCCGCCGTCCCTTGGGGCTGAAGGAGCATGTTCAGCTGAATAAGAAATGAGATTCCTGGGCAGGAAACGTTTTGTAAAAAGTTAAGTTCGGCGGTGGCAGGGGATGTGCACATTTCAGGCAGCAAAGCCTGGGTAGTCGGCCACGTGTGGCTGGGGCCACGGGTGAAGGAGCCCGCCGGCCTGCGCAAGGCTCTGGCCAGCTGGCCCGCAGGTGGTGCCGGGAGCGAGGCGTGGCCGGGCGGAACTGCCCTGTAGGGTAAGCGAGAAAGTTGTCACATTTTTCCACCCTCCCCCAGTGATGGACTCTGAGGCTAATGCATGCCTAATGGCGGGCACCTGGAGTGGGGTGTGGGCCTGTATGAATGGGCACACCTGGGTCAGAGATCGGGCTTATAAGCAGCAGCAGAAGCAGCAGAGACAGAGGAGAGCAGAGGATTGCTCGGGGTGCAGCAGAGAGACCACAAGACACCGCCAGAGAGCCCAAGAGAGTGAAGATTTACGGGGGGCTGGGAAACCTGCCAGCGTTCCCCCCCCGCCCCCCGCCATTGCCTGCCCTGTACCTGGTTGCCTCAAGCAGAAAGATGTAATAAAAGCCTGCCAAGGGGCCTCCCTAGTGGCGCAGCGGTTAAGCGCTGCACTGTGGAGCTGTTGGCAGCAGTGACGCGAGTTCGATGCCTGGCAGGGGAGATTCCCACATGGGGCAGCAGACCCCTCCTACCTCACCCGCTGCTCTCCTCAGCAGTGTATTTCTGATCTGTCTGTTCTGCTCCCCACTCTGTCTCTGGTGAACCCTCTCGGCACCCCACATCTCTGGCCTGTACCCTAGCATTGTATGCATAAATAAATCTTTAAAAAAATACGATTAAAAAAATAAATAAATACAAAATAAAAGCCTGCCAAGGCCACCAAGGACTCCAGAACTACTTCCCTTTAGACCCGTCTGTGCAGCTCCCATGGCCAACCTGTGCTCCCAGCGCCTTCCTGCCGCCACACGCCCCCTCACGCCACATAACCGAGCGCTCTGAGGGTTACCTCCAGGGGTGGGCTGGGGGGAGACCCCCTGTTACAACGCTGTTGCGGGGCCCCGTGCTGTCCTGGGGTAGAGACAGCCTGCGGAGGCTCTGATGGGGGAGGCCTGGGCACCCTGGGGTCTGCCGACCTTCCCCTGGGGGGTGGGGAGTAAAGGGTTGGGGGCTCAGAAAGGCTTCCTGGAGGTGAGACTTCTGCAGGAGCAATTTTCAAAAAGCATTTGTGTTCTTTTGCACAGAAACAATAAAAGCACTTAAACAAGATTTTGGAACAGCCTGGAAACGCCTTCCCGCACAGCGGTTGGCGCGCGGCGGCCGCTAGCCGAGGCGCGGGCTAATCACGGCAGCCGGCTTTGCTTGCTGTGGCTCTTCGGCTTCTTTAGTCTTCGATGTCTGCTGCTCCCTGCAACCTTGGTTCCTGGCCTCTCTCACGGGCTCCGGCCTTTCTCGGCATGCAGGTGGGGCCAGACTGGGGTCCTTTTGGGTGCTAGAGGTGCCTGTGTCATGGCGGGGGCCCTGGGGGCCAGAGCCGCGGGTCTGGGGGTGGGGGAGAGCTCTGCAGGGTTCTTGGTCCGACCTGGGACCAGCTACCTCCATAGCCACCAGCCGGCTCGGGGCAGCAGGGTCTAGGGAGGGCACCTCGCTACCAGGGAGATTCAGCCCTGGGGGGCTGGCTGGACTGAGCTGGTTGAGGCCTATGGTCAGGTCTTGTCTCCTGCCCCTCCGGGTAAACCAGATTACCCGCCTCCCAAACTCCTGGGTCAGAGCCCGCTAGTACCGCTGGGTCCAGGGCCTGCGGCCCCAGGGCCCAGGATAAGGGGTGGTGGGGTGTCCTCCCAGCAGACATAAGGAGCCGGCTCCCTGGAGGATATCACACAGGAAACAGGTCTGGGAGGCCGGCTGCACCCCTGGCCCTATGCTCTTGAGGCTGCGCGCCCCCAGAAGCCCAGAGCTGCCCCGGCCTTCCTGGACTTGGAGAAAACGGCCCACAAGTCCAGCCCACGCGGCGCTTCTGGGGAGGGAGTGCTGAGCTGGGACAGAGCAGCCCCTGGCGCCCTTGAGGTGCTCCTGGCATCTCCCACAGAGCCAAGGCCCTGGGTGAGGGGGGGAAGACGGGGAGGCGTGGGGGGGGGGGAAGCCTGCTGGGGGAGGGGCGGCGCGTGGGCGATGACGTCTTTCTGAGAACAGAAACCTGCGCGGCTCCTGCTGACCCTCCTGAGTCCCGCCGTGCGGCAGGCCCGGGGGCGCTTCCCAGGTATTGGTTCACCGTTTCACAGATGAGGAAGCTGAGGGTCAGAAGGTTTGTCCTAAGGTTGGTGGGCAGACAGGGTAGAATCTGGCAGAAAGGAGGGCTGAGGCCGCAGGGTCGCAAAGGCTGCCGGGAGGCCCAGCAAAGGTGAACGGGAAGGGAAGCCGGCCTCTGCCTCATTCAAGGTCATGCGGGGGTGGCTCCCACTCTGGTTGCTACCCACGGGCGCACAGGGGATCCAGGGGCACTCAGGGTGCGGTCGAACTGCCTGCCTGGGACTGAGCATTCAGGAATGGGCAGGGCGACTGAAACTCTGGGTCCACTCAGTGTTCATAAACCAGGTTGAAGATTGGGGTGGGGGTTCCCTTGGCCAGGTTGCTTACCCCCCACTGTCCCTGACATCTCAAAGAGCAGTGGCTCCAAGATTGTTCCTGGGCCCGTGGGGGCCACCCCTGAAGGCCTTGACCGGAGGGTGAGTATTTTTGCAGAGGTGATTGAAAATAGCCCGGTGCCCAGCTGTTCTTAATTTCTGCGAAGGGCAGGGCAGGAAGCAGTGGCTTCAAACGAGAGCAGGAGGAGGGGCGCGGGGGATCTTCTCAAGGCTCATTAACGGCGCCATGCACCAGCTCTTTCCATAGAACATTCTCAGGCTGCCCACGTTGGCCTAGCCCTTGTGATGCAGTGATTTTTTTTTCCTCAATGATCTAAGAAAACAGGGTTCTTGCCCAAAACAGACTAAACGGTCAGTAGGGTTGAGTTTCCAGTTTGGGAGTTGAATTTTGGGAAACTAGTAGTCACCTCTAAGTTCTGGGAAGTTCTGGAAGGTTCCTCGATCCAGAGTCTTACAGGCTGAGGCAAAGGTGACCTGGTCAGCCTGCTCTGATGCTAGAGATCCCCAGGTCACTTAGGCCAACATGCTTTTTACTTTTACAATTTCCCCAACTGTTGTTTAAAAGATAAAAGTAGTTGACAAGCTTATGGATTTAAAGCAAAAATGTCTGGACTGGGTTTCAGAAAGAACCTACTATCCCTGTGAATGACCTTGGTTTCTGAGGAGTGGTCCTCGGGAGAGGATCATGCTAGGATCAAATGTATTTCATAACTAGGAGACTCTTTGAGGCTCAGAGGCCGTGAAAACTGATTGGTAGCGAGTGAAGCCAGAAATAGGGAGAGGCTGTCCCTGTGTGGAACCCAGGGGGAAGGAGGCTTCCTCCCAAGCGTTCTTGGATGAATAGATAGATGGCCAGGCATGTGGGGAAGAGTGAAATGCAGCCAAACGAAAAGCCTGACCAATTGGAGAAACTGTGGACCATAGACCCAACGGAATACTACTCAGCTATTAAAAAGGACGAAATCTTGCCTTCTGTGACAAGGGGGGAACTTTAGGTGATTGTGCTAAGCGAAATAAGCCAGCAAGTGAAAGTCAATTACCAGATGTTTTCACTCACATGTGGACCACAAATAGCCAAAGCCAACAAACTGGCAACACACAACCAAAATAACTTAGACTCTGAAAAATGTGGTTACCAGAGGGGTGCAGAGGGTGATGGTGGATTTGCATTGGATTTTGGTGGAGGCGAGTGAGGTGCGTGCTCCTGAAATGATATAGTTATGTAAATGAATGGTAAACCAATAACCTTTGATAAAAAAGAAACTTAGAGATTAAAAAGGATGTCAGAGACAGGCCAAAAAAACAAAAGCCACCCCCAGCCTCACCCCTGGGTCATCGGGACGAGCCTCACTCCATCAGGGTCACATCCTCGGGCCTGCTCCATGTTCCTGCATCTTTCTGTGTGTGGATTCGAAACTCCAGTCTTGCTGGAGGTGGGTGGAAGTGAGACTTGGGTCTCAGGCCCCTTCCCCTCCAGCTCGGCTGTGCAAAGGGCAGGAGAGGAGCAGCTTCCTCTTTCGGGTGAGACTTTAACCCCTGCGCCACCAGGGAGGCCCTTCACAGAGATTTTGTAGGTACCTGCGCACTGGGTGGAATGATAAATATATTTCTTGAGAAACATAACTCTCACAACCGCAGGCAGCCAGGAAAGCTGAGGTGTGCTTCCTGCCTCAGTTTCCCCCTTGGCGCTGGTGCTTCTATTATATGAGCCCTTTGACCCCCCAAGGGCGGTAGGTGCTCTGTGCCCTTCCCTGCACAATAGCCACTGTCCCTCTCACTAGGAAAAGAACAGCAGAGGTCAAATTGGTCATGAAGAAAGAGTAGAGTTGTCAGACATTAAATAAAAATTTAAGTACCCCGTTAAATTTCAGGTATACAGTGAATTATTTTTTTGTACAAGTCTGTCCCAAATAGTATACAAGATATCCTAAAAAAATGATCCAATACTTATCAGAAATTTAAATTTAACCAGACTCCTGTATTTTCTCTGGTGACCTTATGTTGCCACAGGAGAGAAAGTTTCAAAAGATTAAGACTTTTAAATGCCCCAAACTACAAAATTTTGTGCTTTAATGTGATCATAAATTAACAGCTGTATTGTATTATGCAAATTTATGTTAAGTTATTCACTATCTGTCATCATGCTCCAATAAAAACTGTATACATGACATTTAGAAAAACATGACATCTTCTGATAAGAGTTTTGCTCTCCATTTTGGTGACACCGATTACCTCTGGTGGCCCCAGTGCCACAGCCACAAACACACAGACTCCCTGGATTACGCTTGATCTGTTTAGAATCCTCGAGAACAACCCCAGTCTGTGGACAGTGGCCCTTCTCCCCATTTCCATGCCTGGCAGAAGCCGCACACCCATGGGTGAAGTCGCAGGAGGGGCGGGCATCCCACTTTGGGGGCGGGGGGAGCAGTTGTCGCCACGCCAGGACCAGGTGCAAGGGGAAGTTGGCTTGACGTGACAGCAGGAAGGGAAGTCATTTGATTTGTACTCTCTGTGCCTTTCTCATTTCTCTGCAATTCTACACAAAGGGAAAGTGCCGCGTCTGCCGTCACCTTTCTGTAGCTATGGAAATGTCTGCCAGCCTGCGAATTCCATAGGAGAGCCAAATCCACAGGTCTTCTCTTTGGGCCAGTCTCCTTGGCTTTTGAATTGATGATTGTCGCTCTTTGGGAGGCTCCTCATAGGCTCCCAGCTTTTTTTTTTTTTTTTTTTTTTAGCTTTTATAATTTTTTTTAGCATGGAACACTGTTTTTTTTTTCTTTTTAAAGATTTATTCATTTATATATAAAAGCTGAGGTGTAGGCCAGAGGCATGGGGTGGTGAGAGGATTCACCAGAGACAGAGTGGGGCGCAATACAGGCAGATCTACTGAAATACACTGCTGAGGGGAGCAGCGGGGAGACAGGAGAGCTCTGCTGCGCCATGTGGGAAGCTCCCTGGCCGGGGATTGAACTCGTGCTGCAGTGGCTGTGGATAGCCTCATAGTGCTGACTTAACCCCTTATGCCACCAGGGAGGCCCCAACGTGGAACACTGTTGATGGAGGGGATGCATGTCTGTTCTGGGGGAGGTGACATCTTGCTAGGGGCACCTTCTACCCCCAAAGTGGTGCTGGCAGCAGACGCTTAGGGGCAGGGAGCCAGATGGCTGGATGGGACCTGAAGAGGCAGGGCAGGCGTGGAAGACAGTATGGGTGCTGCGGGTGTGCGGTGCTTGTACCCCCAGCCCAAAGGCGAGCTCCCTGCTCCAGGGGAGGCGGGGGCAAGGGCAGGACTCTGTGCCGAGTCTGAGCGGAGAGGATGGCAGGTTCCCTAGGCCTGGGGGTCTGCAGTCACCCCAACTGCTGTGACAGCAGGTATTCTCCAGTGTCTCTTGTTTCAGTTTCCTCATTTACAAAATATCAGGGTTCAATGGAATGATCTCTGTTTCCTTTCATTCATTCAATCTAATATTGAGCACCTACTGTGTGCCTGTGTGAGAACAAAGGGCACCCTGCACTTGTGCCAGCAGCTGAGCTTGTGTGGGAGACAAGCAGCAGGAGTGTGTCATCCTGCCTGGGAGAAGGAGGAGGTGGAGGAGGAGAGGAGGGAGGGCAGTGGACAGAGGGAGGAGGAGAAGGAGAACTGCAGGGAGGGGGAGGAAGAGAAAGAGGAGGGAGAGGAAGAAGGAGGGGAGAGGAGGGGTTTATGATATGAAATTCTTTTTATACCTGCTGACTCCAGACTTTCTGAAAATGACAAAGGCAGACAAATTCCAAGGGGGGGAGGTAGGTGGCTTTCAGGGTCACTGGTCCTCTCAACTGAGAAGGCAGAGGCCTCTAACGACCTGACAGACACCCGGGAGGTGCTGCTTTCTGGAACTTTCTATCCAAGATGGGCCACCAAGAAGAGATGGATTAAACCTTGGACCCCTTCTCATTTTAGCTGATTCGCCTGGAAATGAACAAATGAGCCGGAAGAAACCTGTACTGTGTTGTATCTTTCAAAAGGCTTTGGCGTTCGGGTACAGGAAGAGGAACTCAGATGCTGGGTGTGGGTGATGTCTTCCTTCCTCCTCCTTGCAGGAAAGAAAAGCGAGAGGGGATTCAGCAGGAGGCTGCCCAGGTGCCAGGGACCGGCAGGATTTGTTTTGCTGGATTGTGGTCTAGAAGCTGCACCAGAAACCTCTTGGAGCCAGAGAAGGTGTTTGTTGGGACATGCACGGACTTCAGGCTGCAGTTTGAGGAACAGAGAGGAAAGTGCTGGCAGATATGATGACAGGTGACAGGCCCACACGAGTTATTCCTGAGGGGAGACACCGTCTGTGTCTGCCTGAGTCCCCAGGGACAGCGCGCGCGCGCAGAGGAATCCCCAAAGGGAAGACTTGACTTTAAAAAATTACATGGAAACATCAATAGCATTTTACTTTAAGACACCCAAGGGCAGAGCAGGGAAATGTAAATTTGTCAAAAGTTAAGTAGAAGGAAACAGCATATTTCCTGACGTAGGGTTTTTCCCCTTTGGCTTTGGCTTTTGATCTGTTTATTGGCCATTGTTGAAGTGAATTCATTTTCATTTTTATGGTGAAATCTGACACATCTAGACTTCCTGGGGTTTCTTAGTTTTTTATTTTTATTTTTTATTTTTTAAGATCATTTATTTATGCGTACAAGCTGGGGTACAGGCCAGAGGCGTGGGGCGGCGAGAGGGTTCACCAGAGACAGAATGGGGAGCAGAATAGGCAGACTGACTGAAGTACACTGCTGAGGGGAGCAGCGGGTGAGGCAGGAGAGGTCTGCCACGCCATATGGGAATCTCCCTGGCTGGGCCTCGAACTCACGTTGCCACTGCCGCCACTCCACAGTGCAGTGCTCAACTGCTGCGCCACCAGGGAGGCCCTCTTAGTTTTTTAAATCAAAGATCCAAACCTTTTAATGGCTGTCCTTACGTACTGGGGGAAGAGACACCCAAGAGACCTGGCTGTCATGGTGCCAACAAAATGCCAGAGAAGTGTGCAAACGTGGGCTGAGCCACTTGGGACAGCCCTTGCTGTCGTAGAACATTCTACCGAACTTTGCAGTCTTCCCAAGACATCATGGAGGAGGCCGGGAGCCAGCGGGTCTGGGCCCAGGCTGGGCTCTGTTTCCATGGAGAGCAAATCGCTTGATCCTGGAGTTTCAATTTCCTAATCTTTAAAATGGGGAATATTTCCTCTAATTAGAAACCATCAAATTGGTCATGGCACCAGGCACAGAGGATTTGTCCAATGAGTTGTAATTTTTCTTCCTTTTATTTCCTTCGTGATTATCAATATTATTCGAGACTGACAACGTGATCTCAAAGGATCCCTCCTTGGGAAGAACAGGTGGGGAAGGTTTGCTTCACTTAACACAACCAACAAAGACAGTGACCGCAGGCCACACCCTGAGAACCAGGAAGATGGACGATGCCCCCCCGAAATCGCACCAGTGACTCCGTAAACAAAACCACTGAATGGTGTGTGTGCTGATGAAGCTGAGGTAGTCCCATGAGACGCGCCTCGGTTTCTGATTTGCGTCATATGCTTGGTCAGCAGGGCCTATTTCGTTGCAGAGACAGGTCAGACTTATGTAACACGTAAGAATGATTATGACAGTGATGGCGCTCCGGGAACGCTGCCTGTCACGATACTGATGCCGGTGGACGTGGCCGTCATTAGCATCTCTCAGGTCTACGAATCTCTAATTTGCAGCCAGGCCAGGGACTCATTAAACACGCTTTTCAGAGAAAGGTGAAGGATGAGCACGAGAGTGAGACCGCCCCAGGCAGCCGGAAGCAGCCCTCACTGCTGAGGTGACAGGTGGCCGCGCGGGGCCCCCCTGACCTCTGGTGTCTGGTCTGTGGGGAGGAGAAGGGCCCTCGTGCTCCTGACGTGCACACAGCAGGGCCCCTGAGGTTGGTATCTAAGCCGTCCTCCCAGAGGGGTCTTCCACAGGCTGGTGGGTGGGCCGCTCCCCAACAATCATTCGGGGGCCTGCTGGGCAGGGCCTTTGTCTCTTGGCTGTCTGCACCGGCTGGATCTGAGCTCCGGTGCCTGGTGACCCGAAGATGGACTTCTTAAAAAAGCAGAAAGCAACTCCAGGAGTTATGCGGAGTGTTTCTGAAGTGGCCTCATTGTTAATCATGCAACCTAGGGCCTCCCTGGTGGCGCAAGGGGTTGAGTCTCAGCCTATGGAGCTATCTGCCGCCACTGCAGCACAAGTTCGATCCCCGGCCAGGGATCTTCCCACATGGCGCAGCAGACCTCTCCTGCTTCACCCACTGCTCCCCTCAGCAGTGTGTTTCAGTGGATCTGCCTGTTCTGCTCCCCACTCTGTCTCTGGTGAACCCTCTCACCCCCTACACCTCTGGCCTACACCCCAGCTCTTGCATGCATAAACAAATAAATCTTCAAAAAAAATGCAACCCAAGGTCACGATTCAAGTTCCCTTTGCATCTACAGGAAGTCCTCACTTAACGGCGTCCATAGGTTCTTAGAAACTGTGACTTTAGGCGGGACACATTGAGGGAAGCAGGAGTATGTTTTGTTCAACATAGGCCAGAGCTGGTTTTTTTCCCCTCAGCCATGTTCTAATGAAGCGATGTTACTCGGGGACCAGTCCTCCACCTTATGGGGGGTGGCGTGGGTCCTTCACCCTGGCTGTGTCTTAGGTGCCCTGGGGCTTTTAAAGAAGTGCCCTGTCTGGGCCTCAGACACAAGTCGACTTAGTCAGATCCTTGGGGGTGGATCGAGGCATCTGCTCTTATAGGTTCTCAAGGGCAGGAAAACTGCGCCCCCTCCTGCCCTCTGCCGCTCTGGGCCTGGATTCCCATGTGCGCCCTTGTCTGGTGGCCCTTTTGGATAGGAGAAGCCGCTGTTAGGTCTCTGCTGAAGTCAGAGCCTCTGAGAGGGAGGCTAGGGGTCCTGACCCACCATCTTCCCCAGCAGAGAAGAGGCCCTTCCTTTCACAGATAGAGACATTGCCAGAATGAGAGCAGAGGGGTATGTAAGGCCAGCGCCAGCCAGCACGGGACGAGGCTCCCCCCGCCTCATCTTCACCAAGCCTACGAGCTACGTCTGTGACCCCCCTGTTTACAGACAGGCGAAGCTAGTGATCCTTGTCACAGCCCCACACAGCTTAGCAATCTTTCCGCCACCAGTGGTGGCCCCAAGAGGCTCTACCAGTCAGCTTAGGTGCATAGTAGGGTGACAACATCGAGGCTTGTATGAGCACGCTCTGTGACTCTCGCACAAAGACAAAATCACCTAAGGGCGTATTTCTCAGAGGGCACCCCATCGTTAAGATGCCATGTTCACTACCCTGAGCAGCTCAAGGTAAACGCGCCCTGGTTTCAGGGTCCCTCCAACCCCCTACTTCTTGCTCAGAGAAGTCCAGCTTTGGTCCGAGTCTGCCTGGCGCCCTGGCGAGAGCCTCTTCACTCAGCTCCCCACTGAGCATCTCAGCAGGAGGCAGGGGTGCCCAGGGAGTGGTGAGCACTGCCTTCCCGGGGTACCCCCCAAACACAGTGAGGCCAGGAGACCTGGCAATTCACTGTCATGCAAAGGTTGGTTCTTTGTCAAGAACCTTCTTGCCCCCACCTCCCTCCTCCTTGGCCTGCAGCTGAGGAGGTGAGGCGCTTACCCTCTTCCTTCCAGTCTTCACTACTAACTCAGGTGGCATGGAGACAGCCCATTGCCAGAGGGGTCCGGGCGGCTTTCTAAAGCTCCGTGTTCATAACCAGAGGGAAGTTGAGTCTCTTCGCATCTTTATAATAAGGATTCTTTTCACAGGGTCTGTTTTGAGCTTCCTAGCGCTCTGGTCCCAGTTCGGTCCCAGCAGGGGGAGGCCAGTGGAGTTTAATTACATTCCTCCTATAGGGAGCATTCAAGGAATGAGGCTTTGAGAAACAACTTGTGCTACCAAAAGGGAAAAAAATCATATGAAGCGAGTGAGAAACAGGCATTGCCTTTTGTGTCCTAGAGACCCAATCTAAATATTTAAATTCTAAAGACAGAATTCTAAGTGCTTAACTTTATAAACCTTACACATTGCAATTCATAGGGGAGTCAAGCATCCCCTCTGATCTAGAATATTCATATGTCTGCACTAACAGGCTCATGCAGTTGATATTTTCACACATACCATAGTCAGTCATAAAACAATGCTAAACACACACACACACACACACACACACACACATTTTGAAAAAAGCAACAACGGAACACAGTGCTGTCCATTATTCTGGGGTAAAACAGACTTGCCAGAAAACTTAGAGTAAATGGAATGTCTGGGCCACAAGCAGACATTTTAGAAAGGTCCCTGGTTGGCGCCCAATTCCCCAATTTCCCTTCCCCTCTCCGTCTCTGAGATGGCCACTGACTGGCTGTTTGGGGCAGGGGCTAGCCCCATGTCCCAGTAGACCAGGAATCGCTGACGGCAGGTAGGAAACAGATAACAGAGCTGAGAGAGCAGAGTGAAGGCAAGGGGGTGGCCATCAGCACAGGCGGATTAACCCGGTGTGGGGAGAACTTTACCAAGGATTGTGGTGGGCAGGGAAGATGGTAGGTAGTGAGTTCCTTGTTCCTGGGAGCATGGAAGCAGAGCAGCATGATCTTCTCTTAGACCTGGCCAGGCTGGGAGCCTGCCCCAGGGGCCTGTAGATTGCCTCAGAGCCCGAGGGTCCAGGCCCCCTCCTTTCTGTCCTCAACATGACTGGTTCTGGGCATCAGCTGGTGTGAGAAGTGCCCCATGGGGCACTGCAGTGACCATGGAGAGCTGTTACCTGCCTCCATCACTGCAGGCAGTGACACTGTCTCTTGGACTCCAGTCTACTTCCTTCCTTCTGGGATACACCAACCAGATATCTTGTTATGCTTCCCCATCTCAAATTGACTTTCAGGTAGTCGCCAGTTAAAAGGAAGGTGAGGGTCTTCCTGGTGGCGCAGCGGTTGAGCGCTGTGCTGTGGAACAGCGCAAGATGCGAGTTTGACGCCCAGCTGGGGAGAATCCCTCCTGGTGCGGCAGACCTCTCCTGCCTCCCCGGTGCTCCCCTCAGCAGTGTATTTCTGATCTGCCTGTTCTGCTCCCCGCTCTGGCTCTGGTGAACCCTCTCGCCGCCCCACGCCCCTGGCCTGTACCCCAGCTTGTATGTATAAATAAATCTTTAAAAAAATAAAAGGAAGGTGAACATTCATTCGTTCACTCATTTATTCATTCAACACCTGTTTCTCACAAACCTCCTGTGTCCCTCTTGTTGAAGGCCCAGGATTCACCAAGGCACCAGAAGATGAGAATTCCCTGGAGGGGATGTAATTCTATTTCCCTTCCCAGGATTAGTGGCATTTTAATGATAGACAATGTGTTGAAACAAAGGCAGGGCTTCCTGGAGGCCAAATTTTAGACCTAGTGATGGTTTGATGGAAATTTTTTCTGGGACGAGGGTCTTCAACATGTACCGGGGACATGGTCCGGGGGGCTTGCTGGCACTCATATAAAAGGGCTTTTTGGTCAATGAAGTCCACTGAATTTTTTTTTTTTTTAAAGGTGTGTGTTCTTTCATTCCCAGAGCTAGTTGCTGGGAATAAAGCCCACACTTTTGATGTTTTAAGAGCCCATCATGTGGGCGATAGTTAAATAAATGAGCCATTCAGCTGAGAATCTAGCTCCATGCCAAGAGGACCCACAAAACGCTGAGTTCCACCTGTGGAGTTCACTTCCCCAAGTTTATTTTTAATTCCAGCTTTTCTGGATGGATGTGAACCCACCCACCAGCGTATTTACTTAGCAAAGCCTCACCCCTCCGGAGGAGGCCCAGGTCTGGAATACAAAACACTCGGAGTTGCCACATGAAAGGCCCCCACTAGATGCTGATTGGTGTGGCCTAGCTCCAGGAGGGAACTCTCTTTGCAGGTCACCTCTCCCTCTGCAGGGCCTGCAGCGGCTGAGGGGACCCTGAGCATTGATTGCTAAAAATTTCAAGTGCTAAAGTGCTGTGCCTGATTCAGCCGGCAGCCAAGGAGAAGCACTTCGGGTCCTTCCTGCACTTCAACTTGATCACCCCCCCACCCCCCTCCGCTGACTAGCCCCTGCACACACATGGGACAGCACTGTGTGAAATGGTGGCCAGGGACTCCCAGGTGGACAATAGCTCAGGAGCAGAGTGGGGAAGCTTGTGGGTCTCTCTGGAACCAGGACAAGAAAAAGGGAAAGAAAGGGACTGTAGGGGAGCAAAAATCTGCTACCCCCACATATGTCTTTTTGGCAAAGTCTGAGTTCATGGGAGGAACACTAAATCTGCACACCCTTTGTGTGCTGTACCTTTCCCGGGAACCTCTGTAGTGGACCTTCCCTTTTTCCCCCTCCCCACCAAGTCCTCTGACTTAGCTGAGCTACTTGAGATGGCGCCTTAAGCCACATGGGTGAGCTATTCATTCAGTCACGCTGGGTGTCTCCCAGCAGACAGAAGTAGACACGTTTCCGTGAAACTTTTTTTTCCTCTCATCAATCTATCTGCTGCTTGTTTGATTATTTACCAGCTTAGAAGAACCCAAAGGGGGTATGAGATAGTTTCTTTTGCACCCCAACAAGGGAAAGAAGACTCAATATTGTGAACGTTGAAAAGAAGAGAGAAAGTAGAGCAGTGAGCAGGATGCGGAAGGAGGGAAGCGAGGAGAGGAGGGGGAGGTGCTTCTGAGTCTCTGGGTGGAGGAAGGCCCGGGGTTGCACCTGGCACTGCTGTGGCTCCGGGAAACAGTCTGACGTCAGGGTGGGACAGTTTTCCACATGGGTCACTGTGGCCCAGTCACCACTCGACTGGTCCACTGCTCTTTCTGTATTGACTGAAGACTGGTCAGTGCAGAGCTGCGTGTGACTGTCAGCTCTCTCTGTCATTCCAGGCGTGTATAAAACTAGGGGACTACCGGGGAGCAAGAGTGGACTGCAACTGGGCTCTGAAGGTAAGAAGGTATTTCCTGTTCCTCCTGATGGACTTGGGCTTGTTTGTTGGACCAGATGTCAGAGTCCAGGGTGAATGGAAGGGAGCTACAGTATGTCACGGTGGGGAAGGGCATAGGCTCTGCAATCAGAGCCTCTATTTTCCTCATCTGTAAAATGGGAAAGAACAAAATTGGTGTGAGGATGCTGATAATGCACATTAAAGTACCAGGCATCCGCTAGGTACTCCAGAGAAGCTGATCTGATACTGGCTTTTAAATTTTTTTTTTGGACATCCCCAGGCAATATGAAAGAATTTGGAACTCTGAGGAGTGGCAGGAAGGAGAGGTCCTGCCCCCAAAGTACCTGCTCACAGCACTGTTAGTCCTGGGGGCACAGCCTGTCTGCTGCAGGGTCCCCACGGATAGAACAGGCAGACGATCTGAATCCTGTCTAACAATCATACAGGCAGTGGAAGCCCAGGGCTCTGCCACCTGACCCAGTTGGGCCGGTCAGCCTGCTTTGGGGGCGCTCACATCATCGGCCAGTGGGGAACACAGGTGCCTTCTAACCTGTCTTCCTTCTCCCTTCCCAGACTTGCCTTGGTAGCAGGTGCCACAAATCATAACTTGTAGGATAGAGGTACAGGTACATGGCCCAAGATCTTGGCAAGACTTCTTTACCCTGATATAAATGGTTGGGAGGCCAGGGAAAGGGAAGAAGGTCCACGTCTCAAGGGCAGACGCTTCTGGAATGAAGGACAGGAAGTGAGCAAGTTGAACATAGTCAAGTTTCCTCCACCACAGCTCCTGCTTCTGCAGTGAAGACAGTGCAGATTTCACTCTAGGTCCCCGGGGAATAGCAGCAGGGAAGTGCTCTTTGGCCACAAGGCTTGACACAGCCTCTCCACTGGCACCCAGAAGTGCGTGCACACTCAGGGCTAAGCAGAGGAACGATGGTCTTGAGGGAGCGCCCTGCCTAGCAGGTCCAGCCAGGTGGGTGTCCTTTGGATGTGCATCCTGGATCACCAGTCTACACGTGTGTCCTGAAAGAGGCGCTGGTTGCCACCTTTGCTGCCATGATGACTTTTTATCAACTCAAAGACTCCCCCTAGTGTCTCACCCTGGAGAAAGTTACTTAAGTAGCAAGATGATTTTTAGGACATTACCCAGATTTGGGTAATTCCTGTATCACTTTATCTCTCACTCAGTCCAGTAAGAGTGCCATCGTTATTACTGGAATAACTGCAAAACGATTTCCATTTATTAACAAAACGTAAGTCAATATAGAACATCGGTACTTCAACTAAGATTGGGAATAAGTACTTGCTGCCGCCCTCACAGCTGAGAGAGGCAGTTTCTAGGGCTCAGCACCTGGCTCCTCAGTGTGGGCCATGGACTGGCAGCTTTCGGTCTCCTGGGCACTCTCTGGAAATGCAGACTCTCAGGCCTCATCCCAACCTACTGAGTCAAAACCTGCATTTAAGATCCCCAGGGGATTCAAGGCACATTCAATTTTAAGTCACCCCACCTGGTGGCTGGAACCCTACAGATGCTAGGCTTACTCTGCTGGTGTCCCCATTCTTGTGTTTGTTTTATAGTTTAGAGCTTCCCATTGTTCTTCATTCCTACCTCTTTCCTTGTACATTGTTACTTGGGGTTCTGTTGTGCTTTTGTTTGTTGGAAGGGAAGCATTCAGAAGAACCACTGAGTCTTAGACATGTGGGGAGTGGATGAGGGAAATGGGGGACTAAATCTATGGGGAACACCTGGCCTTACCCCTCCTAAAATGTGGGCCAGCAGGACTCTGGGCAAAGGGAAGGATACTTTCTCCTTGGGGAAAGTCCATTTCTAGATTGTCATTGACTCTTAAAGTCAGCTATGTCCTGCTCCTTGTGTGTAGATGACCTTGAAGGTTGGCCTTGGGTGGGATTGAAATTGGGAGACATTTTTTCCATAGTGAGGATGAATTTGTGTTAAGCTATTCACATTAGTCTAACCCTTCCTCCTCTCCCCTGTGATAAAGGATGTGTATTTCTAAAACAGCTGGTTGGGGGCAAAATGATCATTTTTTTGTAGCGACAGAATATGTTTTTCTCCTTTGAGGTCCTCCAACTACTTCAAGGAACAAATCCTCAACCTTGCTCACATTAGCAGCATGAGCTAATCAGCTGAAATACCCAGCATGGAATGTTCTTTTATTCTTCAGAGAAAAAAGAAAGAGTAAGTTGTATTTTAATTAGATATTTATAATGGTTACAAAGCAGCTCATCAAGAGAAGTTTTAAGGATTTGGCCTTCCTTCTAAGGCATAACTTTGTTCAAATTATCCTAAAGAGAGGCGGTATATCAATCCAGTCCAATTTGTGATAAATTTACAACTGGGTTCTGCGCAGCAGATTTATAACAACAATTAAGCAGAAGGAAAATGGGCCATAAATTTTGGCTGGCACAGTCCAGCACCAAGAAGAGAAGAGAATGGTTTAGCCAGATCAAAAGTCAATAATTTCAACATAAAGTGCTCAAGCTATAACAAGAACAATTTATATAGAAAGAAGTTATTTTCTTCCTCTTGTCCTTTTAAAAAGTAGAGATTGAAGAACATAACGAAGTATCTGCATCACAAAGGTCTTATTAAATAATTGGTGTGTCTGCTCAACTTTATAAGTGTACAAACCTTCCCTTGATCCTCCACGCCTGAATTAGTGAATGTACTTTCCCTTCAGTCCAAGAAAACATGGGGGAGAAGAGCTCTCCAAGAGGTTGAAAGGTTTGAGAAAGATGATTGTAAGTTAAATTTTGATGGTGGAATGAGAGAAGAGGAGGCCAGACAAAATTCCAAAAGCCAGATGATTTGGAAGAAAATACAAAAACACGTGGTTTAGAATGAAGCAGCTGAAAGGCAGGAATTATAAACGGGAACAGAAGTCTGTCAATACCGGGAAAGGCGTAAGGCAATCAAGGTCGCTTGAGTCAGAACAGGTGGCGGAAGATGGAGTATTCCAGACAGAACGTGTAAGAGGAAATGTTAAGACAATCCCCGCCAGGGAAGGGAGACCTTCGAGTATCCTCGTATGTGCCACAGGTGGCCTCCGGTTCCAGCAGAGCCCCTGAATTATTCAGCACTGACAGTTTTATAGCTTGAGTGGTGGAGGATGCAAGAAAGCCAACTGCCCAACCAGGTTCCATCCTACCCGGCAAGTAAGCACTGACTGGGGCTGTGGAAGTCCCAGGAGACTTGGTACCAAGTGGCCACTGCTGATAATAAGTACCGAAGAGCAGGGAGAAACATCTTCTGGCAGCACAAAATTGCTGGTGGTGCCCCTTCAACTTGGGACAGCTCGTTTGTGAAAGTTCTGCAGAACCGGGAGTGTGATGGCAAACAAATCTATAAGTGGGCGAATCTGCAGACCACGAAGTCTGCGCACGTGGTGGACGCATTTCCTGTCCAGCCAGCAGCCGCGGCCTCCGCTTCCAGTCACGTGGGGCTGGGGATCCACCCTCTCCCATTCACGTCCTCACTCCATGATGGTGTGAGTGACCCGTGTCTAAGCCAATCAGAGTGCCTTACTCCCCATCAGCCCTGGTGATTGGTTGAGGGGTGGGCACATGAACCAATCACTGGCCGTGAGGTACCGCGAGACTTCAGCTAAGACCTCAGGGTCAAGACTCCCGCTTCTTGCCGCTGTCCTCCGCCACCCCTGTCCTCTGTCCATGAAAAGATTTAGAGTGACTTGGGAGACCGGTCCTTAAGGAGCCACCAGCCTGAAGAAGAGCACTCCGCCATTCCGAGCCAAGGAGCGGGAGTGGGACTTAAAAAACTCCCTCGTGGCAGTGGGGGGCCGCTGCCCGAGCCTGGCGTTTCGTGCTCCGGGTGATCATCCCCTGATGCGGCTGCGTGGCTCGTTGCCCTCTCTTGCTAATTGGGGCAGGGGCAGAGTAACCGATAGAGCTGTCAGGGCGGAAGGGGGACAGCAGAGGGAGCAACCACTGTTGGTGTCGCCAAGATGGTCTCCAGGGAGCACGTGGACGCTGCCGGGCCATTGAAGCGCCAGCCATCTTGCCAATAGACTGCCATCGGGAGACCCGAGCACCACGAAACAGTGAGGTAGGAACATGGGAACTGCTGTGGGGGATTCCCAGTAGCCTCTGCAAACAACTGCATCTGCTCCATGCCCTAAGCCACTGCAGGGGAGGCTCCGAGAGACGCCCCAGTCAGGCAGGATTTGGCATCTGTTCGCAGGTGCTGCCCAGGGACTAGGGAGCCCAGGCCGGGCAGAGGGGAGAGAGGAAGGATGGTGAAAGAGCCCATCCCCATCCAGGGCAGCTTCCTCGGGCCACAGGGCCGCCCCAGCTAGGTAGAAAGGCATTCGATTGGATCTGAGAATGAAGTTTTAAACTGGACCAGACTGGTCTGTACTTTTTAATGCCTAAAAATGATCAGAAACCTTTGGGATCTGTCCAAGGCATCATCAGGGAAAGGGAAAGGAGCTCTTATCAGAGCACATTTGAAATAAACAATAAGAGAGATCAAAAGAGGTTCCAAGTTTGTGTCTCCTTAGTTCAGACTGTTCAAAATACCCCCTACACAGTTGTCTTGAGGCTGCTGGGGATCCTCTCTGAGAACAGTGTACACAGAGCAGGGGTTGAGAGACATGGCGACAGTGACAATGACATGAGTTCCAGTGAGTCTGAACCCCTGCATCAACCCATACCTGAAGGAAGCCCTGTTCTCTGAGGTTTTAGTTATGTGGGTCAGTAACCCCCCTGACTGGTCTGGATTAAGTTTTCCATCACTGTCAATAGAAAGAGTACTAACGGATGCAGGACACACACTTCTTCTTGGGGGGACGGACATAGCTTTCCCTGGGTTCTCATAGGGCATTTCATTGCTCAGGGAAAAGATGCTTTAGAGCTCAAATCCAGCAATCTCATTGACAAATACCAGGAAAGGCCAACTAATGAGGTGTACGGGACTCTCAGGGATAACACAGGAGAGCTAGGTAAGAACACCTGTGTTGGGGGTGCCTGGAGCGCAAGTCTGGCATGAACTGGCACTCAAGAAATATTTGTTGAACGGAAACCAGCAGGAAAATTCTAACAAGACATACTTTACATGCAAATTTTCAGGAATATTTTCAGGAAAATATCTAATGTGTGAACATCTAATCTGCATTTCCATGTCCTGACAGATGGCCCATATTAACAGAACTCTGATTATAGTTTTTTTTTTTAAAAAGGAAGAAAATAAAAGAAAAACAGCCTGCATACTATGTACAAGACTATACGACTATTACCATTATTGTGATTACCAAATTTATTTTTTGTAAATCACAACCTCTGTATGCCTGTCTCTCAGAGGCAGTCCCAACTGTGGAGAGAAAGAAAATGGATGTGGAGGCCTGGAATGGCTGGGGCAGGGCTGTGGACCCTCTTCAAGAGTCTGAAGCTGTGTTCTCAAAATGGAACTAGGGACCGCCTGCATCAGCATCACCTAGGGGTTTATTAAAAATTCAGGTTCCTCAGCCCTGGTCCAGGTAACTGGAATCAGAATCTCTGAGGGTAGGGCCCTGGAAGGTGTGTTTTAAATAGTCTTCCTAGATGGTTTTATACGCACTAAAGTTTGAGGGCCTTTCTCTAGTAAAAACTGTATTTGTCCATGGGAGTCGTGGTGCCGACATTCTTCCGCCCCGTGGGAGGTGTTCTTTGGGGAAAGAAACCTCCATCCTAGGCTGGGGACATTAGAAGAAGGCCAGGTTTGGTGAGACAGTGTCACCCTCTTTGAGAGCATGATAAGCTAAGGCCATGCCAGAGGTAGGGGGTTGTATGTGGGGGGGCTTTTGAGTGGAAGCCTGTGGAAACACCCCCTGGGTCCTCCTGGTAGGTGCATTTAACCAGATGTCATGACATGGGGCCGATTCTTAGAGCCCCACAGCTCTCTAGACGCCACTGCGCATCCTGGCTTTGACTGCTCCTGCCTTTCATTGCCCTGGAGGATTTTGTTTGGAAGGGAGCTGTTGCTTTTTTATTTTTAATTTTATTTATTTTTATGCAGAAGAACTGGGGCATGGGTGTGTGTGTGAGAGAGAGAATTTACCAGAGACAGAGACAGAGTGGGGGCGGGGGGCCAGAACAGGCGGAACTACTGAAGTACACTGCTGAGGGGAGCGGCGGGTGAGACAGGAGAGGTCTGCTGCGCCATGTGGGAAGCTCCCTGGCTGAGGATCGAACTCAGGCCGTAGTGGTGCTAGGGCTGAGACTTAAGGAAGGGAGCTATTGTTTTAGGAGATATAACATTGCATTTCACTTGGCGATGAGGATCGTGACTTAATTTGCCTGCTTGCTGGTTTCTTTGAGATCAGGGCTGAATGGTCTTTGGGACCAGGGCATGCAGGTCCCAAATGGGTCATGCGTGACCGAAGCATTCCCCGCGCTGTGAACACACAACTCTTGCTGGGAATTTTGGGACGTGGAGTCTTTCTTTTCCATTGGTTCCTAGCAAGGAAACCTGGAGTCCAGACATTACTGGGAGGCTTTCTTTGAGAGGGCTGAACTCCCTCTATTGCTTTCCAGGGGTAGTGACTAGAGCTTCCTTTGGAAGGCGCTCTCCCAAGGTCTCAGTCTTGCAACTCGCCGGGGTGGGTGTGCTCTGTTCTCCTGGCCACGACAGTTGGCTCCCAAATGGGTCATGCGTGACCTCAGTATTCCCCGCGCCGTGAACTCAAAACTCTTGCTGGGAATTTTGGTACATGGAGTCTTTCTTCTCCATTGGCTCCTAGCAAAGAAGCCTGGAGTCCAAACATTCCTGGCAAGCTGCTCAGGACTTAGAGAGGAGGTTGTGACTGAAGGAAGCAGAGCCAGAACAGGGAGAACTGGGATCTGAGCACCTCTTTGAAGCCTGCATAGAGATTTGCCCGAAGTCACATCTGTACCTGAGCTCCTTAGGTACTTGTCTTGATAAGTTCCCCACTCTGCCCTTTTTTGCACTTGAATCAGTTTGGGTTGGGGCTTTGTTACCTGCTCTTAAATGCATCCAAGTAGATATGCCCTTCAACTATCCTTATTTCTCACATAGTAATGTACCCCAATCATCTTTGGGCCCTCTCCCTCCCAGTGAGAAAACACCCCAACTACCAGTAAAACAGGCTAAGGTGGGGAATGGAGCAGGTTATTTGGATTCATGGCTGTTGAGAGTCCATGTCCAACAAATATTGATTCATGGATCACTGTCAACCTGGAGGGAATCCCTGTCCTGTTCAACATTGTAATCGATGACTTGGATGAAATACGGAGACATGCTTAGCAAGTCTCAGATGACACAGAGCTGGAGGAATTGCTGAGATGACAGATGGCAGAATCAAGATTCAAAATTATTTTGACTGACTTGAGTAATAATAAGGATAAATATAAACTCTTGCATCTAGACTCAACAAATCAAGTGTACAAACACTGGATTGGGGAGACTTGGCCTGGCAGAGGTCGTAACGTCAGAGAACCTTGAGTAGACGCCAAGCTCATGCTGATCGCAGCATCGAGGCGATTAGTAACACAGTTAACACACAGAAGCAAAGCCAACCTTGCGTCGACTTCCCCAGTGGGCTAAAGAAGTGAAATTTTCTTGGAAGACATTTTCAGCTTAATGGATGAAAAAAAAATTCAAATGGTTCCAGTAACAGAACAGGTTACCCCCTAAAATTGTGAATATCAGAATGTAATAGGAAGGATTCTGTGATGGCGGCCTTCCTTTTAAAAGCAGATTGTGAAAATGATTTTCTTTAACAACTCTTAGGTCAAAACAATACATATAAAAGCCTCCAGATAATAAAGAGATGATAAAGTCTAGCGTGGCACCCTTGAGAGTTTGCTTCAGATCTACCCTAGAGGGACATCACCTTGAAGGGGTACCTGGAATAGGGGGCTCAGTACTGAACACCCTATTTCCCCTTACTTGGTTAAAGGCCACCTTCTCACCGCCCCCCACCCCCATCTTCGCTCCTATTTGTACCACCCCCATGCTTATGCCCACTCCAACTTGGCCGCAGTTTCTGGCTCACACCTGGGCATGGAGACCCCACAATCAAGCACTGGGAAACTATACCTGCCCCCCAAACCCGCCCTTGGGTCTTGGCAGCTTTGCCAAGCCAGACCTGATTTCACAGCCTACCCCCAGACAGCAATGGTATGTTTACTCATTTTCTTGTTTTCCGTTGTTCTGAACACAGCATTTTTCTTGCTAAACTAGAGACATGGAGAAGGTGGGCAACCACCCTTTGTCATCTTATAAACATAGAACATAAACATAGGACGCACGGCCCGTTGTGCTGTGGATTTCACGGGCTGTCTACTCACGTGTTCCTGGTGGAAGCGGTCCACCTCCCTCAGAAGCTTCTCTTGGCACTCGGGGTTGGTGGCCAGCAAGTAGGTGGCAAAAGAGAGCGTGTTACTGATGATCTCGTAGCCAGCGATGAGGAAGATGAAGGCCTGGCCCACGACCTCATCCACGGTCAAGGGCTTGGACAGGAGTCGGGGCTGGCCTTGCTGGGAAGAAGTGGCTGGGCCTTCGGGGGAGGAGAAGACTTGTCTGACGATGTCAAAGCTCTCCACACCCAGGGAGGTGGCAGAATGCCGGGCATCCAGCACCATCTGGAGGAAGTCTCTCCGCCTCTAGGGGACAGAAGAAGAAAATGCAAGTAAATGAAAAGTCAAGTAACTGACTCCTGGGGCGCAAAGGAAGAGCGACTTTTAGGGGCTTCAGAGGAACAAGGGGTCCTTGCGGGGGTTATCTGAGATAATAAGGACCAGGTCCCCCCAGCACACCTCTTACAGCCCTGAGTCACAGTGAGGATGCACTGGGTCAAACCATGTTGATTAAGTATAAAAAAAGAAATTACAGAACGGAGGCACAGTGGAATCTCATTTCTGTAAAAACAGTCAATGTACGATGTCCATAATTACATGTATCTGCCCATGCAGAGAAAATGTTTCGTGACATCCAGACCCAGCAGTTCACAATGAGCTGGAGTTGGGAACACCAGGGGGCTTTATGCTTTATCTGTGTTTGTAGTGTGGGGTGATTTTCCAACAATACAATGAAAACATCCTAGTGCATTAAATCCAAGCGCACGCTCCCTTGTTGGCTTAGGCACAACCCAACGCTCCTGTGGGTGGCTGAAAGTTTTTCTTGCCAGTGGGAAGTTAACAGAACCAGGGACAGGGGGAATGGTGCTTTGGGGAAGTTTGTCTCTAGGCTCCAGGCTACTTTCAGATCCCCTCCCTCCCTCCTCCTACCAGTCTCCTTACCCTCTTTCGTTCCCTACCCCATTGAAGTGGTTCGGTCTTTTTTGCCATTTTCCTCTAACCTTCCTTATCAGCAATTTGCATATTCTTTATATTTTTACTACAAGGAATGGTAACAATAGAAACAGTGTAACAATAGACACTGCTAATGTTATGATTCACGTTAGTAAAAATACAGCATTGACAAAGCCTAGCCTGGCACATCCTTCTTTGAAAAGAGTTTTTAATGTGATGAGTGACAAGCAACCTGCTACTCTTCCCTGAAGTTTACAGGACAAAAAGGCAAAAGGCGAGCGGCAGAAGCACCCACAGGAAAATACTGTCATTTTACTGGCGGTAGCATTTTCTCAGTGGCTTCTCAGCTTGTCTTGCATTAATAGTCTCTGCTGTGTACACATTAACACCTCATTCCATCCT
Source organism: Scalopus aquaticus (assembly GCA_004024925.1). Lineage (NCBI taxonomy): Eukaryota > Metazoa > Chordata > Mammalia > Eulipotyphla > Talpidae > Scalopus > Scalopus aquaticus. Next base: position 97,398 of record PVIJ01000258.1, read on the forward strand.
CTCAGGCAGTTATTTGGTGTGTGGTTGGTTTTTCTCTCCCGTGCCCCCTCCCCAGCTGGGCCTGGCATGGCGCTGGGCAAATCGGGCACGAGATAAACCCACAAAGAAAAATGTAGCGCGGTAGGTGCATTTTGAAGAAGCCTGTGCTGGATTTGGTGGCAACTGCATGCTCGTCGGAGCAGGAGACCTTTGTGGTGTTGCAGCTCCCTTGTATCATCTTGAAGCTGGGTTCATGGCAGAGCCTGCGGGTGGCCAGAACCTTGAGCCCCAGGCAGCAGGGCCGCAGTGTCCTGCCCGTGTGCCAGTCTGCCAGCTGAGAGCCTGCAAAGGGCGGCCCTCGTCGGGCAGCCTCTTCCCACCAGGCCCGTTGCCTCTGCTCTCTACCTGGGCCTCAAGTGCTGACTTTCCCAGCATCCTTCCGGCGGCCAGTATCTGCGTGACTCGGCTGCTGGTGCGGCAGAGCAGGGCAAGGCAGGCACATGTGGGGAGGGAGCGCTCCCTGCTGCCCGGGCTCCCGGTGGCCAGCCTGGGGCCCTGAGCATCCCCAGGCCGGTCAGCTGGCAAGTTGGAAACTCCTCGGGGTGTCTGCTGCTTTGCCGGCCTGGGGTGAGGAGGAGTATGGGAGGGCACCCAAAACAGCCGCCCCCTTGGGCTTTCCCCCAGCTCCCCTGCAGCTGGCCTCCTTTACTTCCATCCTGGCTCTAGTGGGCTGCTTCAGGGCTGTTGCCTGTGGCAGAAATCCGTCTTCAGCCCCGTTCCAGAGGCCAGAGGAAAGGGCCGCTCTCCAGGGCCTGCGCTGGAGAGGAGCATTAGCGTAGATGGGTTTCTTTTATTTGCACTGCATCACCGAGGCTATTTGAACACCGCCCATTTAGGACTGAAACAGTGCTGGTTTATGGTTATATCCAAGAAAAATATGCACCCTGATAGATGTAGGTGTCTAATCCACCCATGGGCTAGAGCTTAGAAAAATATTTACCTTTTAACATCTGTGCTGCATTTTCCACTGCGCAAACACACATCTGCTTGATGGAATGTCTGCAGAGTTCAGATGGGTTTAAAACAAGTTTTCTTAGTAACTATATAGCTCTGTCTTGACACAGGCAGTCCTGGATTTGTGGTTGGGAGGTTTTTCTCAGATCAACTCACTGTTTGAAACAAATAGCTCTCGAGTTTATAAAAGGAAAACCTCGAGGCAATCCCAGTAATTGGATCTTTAATAACCCCTCACCTCTTTGTAAACCATTCGGGTGCAACCGTTTCAGAATTTTCAGGCTGATTCCACAGCCAGTGGATTTCAGGCGGGGGTGGGGTGAGGTGAGGTGTGCATGTGACCAAATCCCCCTCGGGAAGCCCTCTGTACCTACATTGAGCTGCGAAAATGATGCTTTCCTCCTCCTCCAGGCTCCATCCTTACTGGGTAAGAATGTTCTGTCCTTGCAGCTTGCAGAGCCGGCCAGGGTGCCAGGGAACTGCTTCTTCCCACACCTCCCAGTGCATTACACTGACTGCACGGAGGCGTGAGCCAGGGCTGTGTGTGCCTTCCCCGCCTGTCTTTGGACCCTCACACCTTTGCGGCCCAGTTGCAGGGCCAAGGGGGCAGAGCTGGGTAGGACAAGGCTGCCCTGTGAGTCTGGTCCAGGCCTCCGGCCACTGACTGACCCCCGATTTCATTCTCTGCCCTGCCGCAGTGCTTGGCCTGCCATTCCTTTTCCTTGTTGATCCTCTGAGTCACCTGTCTTTGAGAGAAGCCTCTTAAGGCTCACTCCTTGCACTAGTTGATTCAGGAAAAGACACTTGAGCCCCGTTTTCCCTTATCAACTTTTTCGAATGCAGTGTGGACCTTAAAGCTTAGCGCGATACATGCGCAAACTTACCTGGCTTGAAATGTTCCCCTTACACTGAAAATGACTCGTTCTATTCTCAGACAAGTTCAGGCAACGCTTGATCCTTCTCCCAAACCCCCAAGCATAATGTGGGTCTACACCTCTAGGTTTCAGGGGAAGCAGAATCCTGTAGCCGCACCCTCCCCGCCACCAAAAGCACATGTGGGGTTGACTAACAGCTGCCGACTCCTCTCTCAAACCCCATCTTGTGGCTTTTTACTACAGAGAACATGCTGATGAGAAGAACATGTGGACACATTTGCCTAGAAAATTCTTTGGGGCTGTTAGAACCTGTGCCGGAAGTGATGCTTGAAATAGAGAGGCCTGTGAACTGGGCTGGGGGGGCAGTAACCCTACTCCGCATGTCAGTGGGGGCAGACTGCCCCGGGCTGCTCCCCAAGTCCTTTCCCACCTGCCCGCACCTCGTTTGCTCTTCCTCAGCCCCCTCCCCTCCCACCCCTGGGAAGCGCTGGCTGGTAGATTGCTGAAGGCCAGTGCAGGGCGAGCAGGGTTGGGAGGGGAGAGGATAGACAGTGATGCCAAATTAGGTTCCATTCCATTTCGACGCTGTGTCCTATTAAAATACGTTACCTCTTCTGCAGCTTGCTGGTCCCGCAAGGCAATCACATTCCTAATGAGTTTGTTAAAAAAGCTATTCAGTTCATCTCGGTTCTTATTGGGCAAAATCCGGGCCAGTGGGACCATTATGGATGGAAATGATACTTGAAAGAGAAAAACAAAAGTGGCATTGAAAAGGGGGTGATAATAAAGCAGGGCTATTAGATGCCTGTTACCAGGAAGCAAAGCCTGGCCTCCAGTCAGGCCTGTCTCCCTCACACCGCTGCTCCTCCGGGCCGGGTGCTAGCTCATGCCCCCGCCCCGTCCGCCCCAGGCCCGGTACGTGGGCTGGGCGTCTACAGTGGGCTCCCCACCTCCTCCGGCCCTCAAGAAGTAGGAGAATAGGCTGAGCTAAGACTGGCTTCCACTTCATTTTATGTCCTAGGCAAGAGCGCCCAAAGCCTTGGTGTTTCATTCCCATTCTTAGCGCCGGCAGAAGCTGACCTCTCTCTCAGCTTCTGGTCATTTGCGTTTCTCCCCCGATAACTATCCCCAGAGTGGTCACCTGACTCGTCCCTAAGAGCTGCTGCTGCCGGTGCTGACGAGGAGGGGCCCTTGCTGCTGTGCCCTTGGGACTGGCTGCCTGGGTCAGGGAGGGTGGCGTGAGCCGAGGGGCTGCACCCACCACAGGGAGCAGGGCTCAGCTCGGTTTCTCAGCCCCCCCATGGCGGACAGCGCTGTGGGGAAGGGCGGGCCCGGCCCCACCGTCTCAGGACGCTCTGCCTGATCCCAAGACCGGGAGCCTGACCTGGCTTCAGAGGCTGGAAAAGTGGGCTCGGCGTGGGGAGGGCGTGGCAGCGAGGAGCCAGCGCAGTGGACCAGCCACCTTCATGGTTCACGGCGTCTGCAGGTGGCTAGAGGGGCCCCCTAGCTGGCAGCTTCTGGGGCTGAGGCTGAGAAAAGACGCTACTCGGACTCCATAGTGGCAGCTCCTACAGTTTCGGTGCTGAGCAGATGGAGGTGACAGTGACACTGAAAGCGACTCCGAAATGGGAACTAGGATGCCCCTAGGATGATGGCAACAATCAATACCAGCGACACTTTCACAAAGGCCAGAGGATGCTGGCATTGGCCAAGGGTTCAAACACTTCTAAAATGAAAACTAAATAAATGGTCTGGTCTCCGCAGCTGGTCACCCAGCAAGTATGATTCTAGTTGACAATTGCTGGGCTTCCAGTGGAGATGTCTTCTGGAGAGGGTGTTGCAGAGGGGACAACTATATACCTCGGAGAGCAAAGCTTTTGGATTCCAGGTTTGGTTCTGCTTTACTGAGCCTCAGTTTCCCCCTCTGTGAAATGGATTCTCTGAGTGAACTACAAACACTAACAGGGCGGTGCAGGCAAGGCTCTCAGCTGCCTGTCCCCCTTGCCCTGGTGAGAGAGGCCAGGGCTGTCTGCTGGTAACAGGTGACCCCAGGCTGGTGACAAGCAGCGACACCAGGAAGACCAGGGCTTTGCCAGGAGACTCTCAGAGGCACCCTGAGTGCCCTTTCTTAGAGGCAGAGACAGCTCCCTGAGAGCTGCCTGGGCCTGGCTGGGGCCTGCCCTGTACCCCCGTCTGGTGGCGCTGGCCAGGAGGGTACTTACAGATCAAGAGCAGGATGGGCCTGGGGATGGAGAATGTAAAGAAGCGCTGGCAGTGCTTTACGAAGGGGTGCTCGGGAGACTTCCGGGAGTCCACCTGGGCGCCGAAGGCCACGCTGGCAACCACGTCGGTGGTGTAAAAGCAGTAGCACCTGTGGGGAGGGGGCCGCTGGAATTTTGAAAGAACTCTCCGCTGGCCTACCCATCACGCGCCCTCCACCAGCCCCCCGCTCCCCAGAGGCCGGAGAGTTAGCACAGAGCGGCCTCCCTTGGAGCAGCAAATAGAAGAGAGGAGACACATCACGACAGGAGGCTGACCTAGGGAGCAGAGGGGAGGAGAGCATCATGCACTCCCCTCCAGGGGCCGTGGCCTCCATCACCAGACAGTCCCAAGCCAAGAAGCACATTTTAAATTCTCCTCCCAAGAAAGGGGGGACATAGTTGGCTCCAGGCTCTGCTTTGGGCCCAGCCAAGGTCAGGGTCTCATGATTCACTGACATGCAGCAAATGGGGACGGATGAATGACCCGCCGGATTGTCTCGTTTTATTAGCTTCATCGCCCTCTTCCTGAGGATTTTACAGTTTCCATAAGAGCAACCAACAAAAAGCAAGGGCCCTTCACATGCAAATAAATACAAGAAAATCTTGGGGACAAGCTTCATGACCATATGTAGATTACTGCAAAAAGCGCACGTTGCACTTTAGAAACAAACAGAAGGAAAAGTGTCTGGCAGCAGCTCCCCAAGAATTCTTAGGCTCTGGGAAACCTGGCCCCCCAAATGGCTGTTTTAACCCTTTGCACTCCGAACCATTCTGGACATTGGCTACCAGCTACTCAACGCTACTTTGCGGCGGAAACGTGCATTTACAGACCCTCGTATTACTTAGTATAATTTTGGAACCAAGTAACGTATTGTAATGATATTGGACTTATATGAATTGGGTGACATCGAGGAATGTATATTTGCAAAAAAACCAATATTTTATTGTTTATAATTTTGTACAGTATGATAAGTTTTGTAACACTCCCCAATATGCATTGTAGGCTGATTAGTGCACGTTCTCGTCCGACACAAAACCCGCTGACATTTCTTGTATATATCGTAGTAATTTTACGATATTTTGATTTAATTTCTTGTGCCATTTCAAGATAAAACTTCAGGGAAACATGCATGTCTCAAAAAGTTGCATTGAAATAACTTAATTCCCTGTAATCACTAATAAACTGCAATGTCCCCTGAGAGGGGACATCCGAGTGATATGCTAGAATTCCGATGTCCCCTGAGAGGGGACAGTGGAGTGCAAAGGGTTAAATGAGAATGATCCTTTTAGTTAACTTGTAGGAGTGTTCAGGTGAAGTAATTTTCTCTAAGGCAACAACTGCTATTGATATCCTTTTATAACTAAAAAGTCTGTTTTCTCAGCTTGGTGTGGTCACATACTTCCTCTTCTTCTTACACTCTCTAACCAACAGCTTATCTTTACGGGATAGTGACATCTCAATATGACTTTGTGGATTTTGCCTGCTTTTATCGAAACCATCCCTACAATTTCTCTGCCATGGCAAAAACAAGAATTAGACCGCTGAATGTGATTTCTTCCGATCCTAATGGTTGAAGAGTTGGAAGTTTTAAGAGTTATTGACTTGGGACTTATAGCCACTAAACCCATCTTGTCCTGAACCAAGCCCTGCATCTGATGGCCAGAGAGAATGTGTTAGGGAGGATTTGGTAAACAATGTAGTAGATTTGACGTGCTAGTGGTGATTACGGTGTCTATTAGCAATGATAACAAGAACAAGGCAGCCTCTGGCACCTGGGCCCTGCTACTCCTAATCTACTATAAATCAGAGTTTGTATAGGGCAACTTGGAGAAAACCAGACCATCATTTAAATTTGGTGTCCACCACTAAATCATGGCTTCTAAGCTGAGGTGCACCATGATTTTTCTTGAAGTAAAAATGTGCAGAACATCCCCCAGGACCCTGTCCTTTCTGTCCAGGTGTAACCTGCCCACTCCAGGTCTGAGGGCAGGTACCCCCACACACCACTGCCCGCCCCGGGCTCCCTTCCATATGCTACCCCCTTCCCCAGCCATGTTCCCTGGTCACATGGATTTCATTTCTTCTTACCAGCGCACCCATGCTTCAATGAACTTCTAGCATTTTCAGAGTTTGCTGATCCCCAGGTAATTATCCAGCAATTATGTACATTTCCAAGAAGTAGCAATTCAAAATTGCGATTCTGCATCTGTAATATGGCGATGAGGCCCTTACCTCTGGATGTCGAAAGCATCCCCAGATTCCGCGTAGTGCTTTAAATGAGCCAGGAGCAGGTCGCAGGCTTGGCTGATTAGGGGAATCATCTGATAGCAGATAACAAAGGTGTAATTAGGACATCATGCAAAGTGCACACCTAAATTAGCTGCAGATAAAGAGGTTGTGTGCGGTGCTTCCTGGGAAAATGGACTTTGTTTTGAAAGCAACTTTCATGCAGCTAAGATTCAAGAAGAAGGGCTGAGATTCACAAATACCATAAAATACAATAGCTGAACATGTCTTTTGAGCTTAAGCAGTCTTATTTTTAGAAGCTGAAAGACGGGAAGATCTAGAGTAAATACTGTGAAATAATTAGGAAAATGATCATTAAGTGTTTAGACAGAAATGAGAAGCAGTAGTCAGTTTCATGACATTTGGGTAGCATTAGAGAGTTAATAGACCACAGTCTGTATGGATTGGAATTAGCCCAAATCCATGTTTGCTTGGTTCCAATTATACTTTAGATCTTCCCCCTAGACTATAGACCCTTCATATTCTAAAGGAATCTAAGGTCACCCATTCCAACTTTTTATTCGATATGAACATCATCTTTTAGAGCATTTCTGATGAATGGTTATTTCTGCTTAGGCTGCTTAAATCTTCGAATATAGGGGACCCCTTGGCTTCGAGAGGCTTCCTATGTGAAGTTGTCCTACACAGGACAACTGCTGAATTTCTTTTGTAAATATTTTTAAAATATTTTTAATATTAAAAAAATTTATAGCACACACCCAGAAAGGTGGAGAGAATGGCATCGTGAACATTCCTGTATTGATTACCCGATGCCAACACATTACGATTTCATTTTTTGACCAACAGGCTTCTTGAGTGCATGGAATTCATAGTGGAGCCCGAAAGGCACCTACACAAACGTTTATTTTCTCCTGTAAGTTTGAACAACCAAGTTAGAAACATGGAGGGAACTCCTTTTACCCAGCGTTCTTTCTAGAATAACACCATAGCTAACACAGCCTGCTGTGATGCATTGTTCTGAGCATTTCCTATGGGAAACTTACTTTGAAATGTCATCTATGTTTAGAATTTGCCTTTTTGACACCAGAATATGAGTTCTAAGCACAGGAGAGAATTCTGCTTGTTCGTTTTTATTTCCTCAGTACTTAGAACAGTGCCTGGCACTTAGTATTTCTTGTGGAGTGAATGAATGAGTCGATCAGTCAGTGAATCTTCATGATTCCGTAAGACTTTGCTCTTAGAGTATTGAGGCATTGGGGAAGTGTCAGATGTTAAAATCTTTATGTTAGAAGGTGTGTGGTCTGGAGGCAAAATCGGACTTCCTCTAGTAGCCTCGGCTGGTTTCATTTCTACCTTCTTCCCAGTGGCTGATCCAGCCACACAGGACGCAAGTGCTCCTGGCCACCTCCTGGACAACTTTTTTCATCCCTTCAGCTGCTGTATTCTGTCCCCACATGATTTGCCCACACTTCTCCCTTTCAGTGTCACCTTGAAAGGTGGCTTATAAATGCAACACGGTGTTTCGCGTGCGGTCCGGTAAATCACGAGTGGATCACTTCCCTGCATGTCAGTCACAAAGCTGGTGTATGTTGGCTTTTTTTAGAAGACACGTTAACAGGCAAACATTGGGGTTCAGGTCAGTGAACACCACGAGGTCTTTTCCCATGAATTGTCACCATGGACAATTGATCTTTTGACCCATTGGGACCCACTCATTAGAAAGGCTTTAGGTTTACGTAGGACTTATTGCTGTGCCAGGTGTCCTGCTCTGTGTTCTGAGCAGAGCCATCTTTTAATTGCTCTCAGACACTCAGGCTGTTGGAAAAGCCTGGCGAAGTGGGATTATCGCGTCAGCTGTTAGCTGGATGCTGGAAGGACACAGGGCTTTTTGGACCCCTCCCACCTGCCTGTGCTGTGAAGAAAGCAGTGTGTCACCAGGCCTGACTGCTGAAGGCGCTGGTCCTGCGAAGCAGAGGGGTATCCTGTCGAGTGAGGGCGAGTGAGCTGGGGTCTGAGCTCACGGCTGCGTGGGTCCCTGGGCAGCGCCCGTGGCCTGGGAAGCACCGTGGTAGTCGAGCAGCAGGTCAAGGGGCAGATGTTCAGGGCAGAACATATCCACATACCTAGTGGAGAGAAGCCATGTTGTTCGAGACCCCCCTTTGTGGCCAGGAATCTTGGAGGGAGTGTCTGGAGAGGGAAATCCTGGGGGGCAGGGGAAGGTTGGTCTCATCATTAAGGGTTTGGGGTGCTGGTGGTTTTGGACTATGTGAGTGAAAACACCCTTGGGTGGGCCAAGGGCTGTAGTCATCGTTCACATTTCATCACCTGTAGCATGGTCCGTTTCTGTTCCATTTGCTGTTTGGTAAGCGTGCCTGCTAAGCGTCCACCCGGTTTCTGGTATATGGAGCAAACAGAGTCCTCGGCCCCCTGCACTGCTACTTCAGGGGCCCACAGAGCTGGCCGTTATCACCGCCTCTGGCTCTCTGGCCAGCTGTGCACCAAACTAAGTCAACATTCAGCATCACATCACTAGTCTGCCAGGGAAGATTCATTAAAAGAGTCATAGAAGCAAAAGTAATTCACCCCGTCTCCTAGCTTGAAGCTGCTCAGAACCGAGATGAGGGTGACCAATGTGTGCTTGGGTGGGCTCTTGGTGACCACTGCATTCTTTCCTAAACTCAAAAACCATCCGTTTAATAATCCGTCAGTAGAAAAGTGTGCCTAAATGGGTCACTCGTGATGACCTCTGGGCGGTGACTCTTAAAAAACTCTCAGCCCACTTACGCTTTGGAGAACTCACTATTAAGTCACATCCTCAGACGGGCTACCTTCCTTCTATTAATTTAGTAAACTGAGGGAGTGGGCCAAGTGGACCTGACTTTACTAAAATCCCACATACATACCTACATATCTCTTTCATTTATTTACTTCAGAGGAATACTAACTTGGTGTAAAACAAAGAAAGAATGTTTGAAAGGGAGTGGCTTTCCACATACTAGCTTGAAGCTTCTTAATATAACAGAAATGGAATGCCACCTAACATTTGATTTACACACAGCTCTTCAGAAGCATGCCCCATGTACAAAGAGGGGTCCACCTACAGGGAGTCCATTTGCAAAAGGGGGGCTGGGCCAGCTGCTCATCATGGGGTCCTCTGTGAGCTTGTGGCTGGCGTCTTTTGTTGCTGGCTGGTGTGATTGTGATTTTCTGCCACACTCGGTCTGCTGTCTGTCAAACTGAATGGATCATGGCATTTTTATTTGGGTTAATGTGATAGGAGATGGGGCTTGTAATATGAAAAATACTTTAAAGAGCAATGCAGAGAAAATATTATAAGACAATGGAGTCTGATCTGTATGTTGGTCAAAAGACATCACTCTAGCCTCCTCCTTTGTCTTACACAAAAGCGGTTGTGGAATATTCACTCTGACAGGTTGCGTACAAACAAAAGCACTTTGTTGGGCTTGCAATCATCTTCATACAACCCGCCAACCCCGCAGTTACTCTTCTAGATTTATAGACAAGCGGGTAGAGGTGGCTTGTGCAAACACACACACGCACGCACGAACACACGCACACATGCACACTGCTATCATCACACAGCTTTTAATAAGACTCTCTTATTACATTTTGTCTTTGTAGGCTAATGAGTAATTTTCACTTTTATTTTTTCCACATTTTTCATAATGCACATATGTTATACTTTAATCTGATAAAATATTCATGTTAGTAGGTTTTTAAAGGATAGTTTCTTTCTGGGGGATACAGTCAAACAGCCAAGCCTGGGGAGAAAGTTTCCCATTTGGCTTCTGTCACCTCCCACACTGGATGAGGCTGCGTAGACACTGGTCTGCTCTTTAGTCACCAGCAGTCACATCAAGGACGAAGCGCCAGCCTCAGTCTGGGGTAGAAATTCCTCAAGGAAGGAAGGCCTGGCTCACCTGGGGTTCAGTCTATGATAGATCATAGTAAAAAAAAGATAAATAAAGTGGATTCTTTGCTGACTCCGCTTGAGGAATCCTGAGTCAGGGTGTAGACAGAGGGCAAACGAATTCCAGAAAGTGGAGAGGGCTCTGTAAGTGAGCCAAAGAGACAAGTTATGGGGTGATGATGAGGAAGGACTAAGAAACTCTCCAGCTCAAAGGCTTTCTTCTGTTCTCTTGGTGCTCTCCAGAATTTTATCATTGAACTTGTTAAATACACTTGATCTGGGAAAGCACATACTCGAAACTACTCCAATAATTAGGTTGCCTCTCCTGGCACTTTTTATTTATGTGACCTTGAGCAGATTGCTTAACCTCAGTGAGTATTTATCTTCATCCACAAAATGGGAACAATAATACCTGCCTGAGAGAGTTGTGGCGAAGGTTAGAAATAAAAGATGTAATATCAAGGCTTAGCACTAGAAGGCAGTAGGTGTTCCAAACATGGAGGTCACCTTCTGGAGGATTCCTGGAGGATTCCCAAGGCCCCAGCCTGGGTTTGACACCTGACCTCATTCTCTCTTCTCTTATTCCTCAGAGACAATGCCCCGTTTGCATCTGCCTTTCCTGCCTCACCACATTAGCACCGCTTTCTTGCATCTTTCCCTCATCTTTCCCTCTCTCCCCAGTGACCACCAACTCAGGCTTTGCTGCCAGGTATCTGGAATAGGTGCCATCTTGCTTCCTGAAAACAAAGGTCATGTATTAAGCATCATTGTTGTCTTAGTACCTTGTACAGTGCCTGGCACATGGGTGCACTAAAAATCAACTTTCCAAAGCACTCCCTGACCTTAGTGCCTACTGTTTTTTCACTCTCCAATCCACCTTGTATGCAGACCCACCAGATTGGTCTTGAAAATAACTTGCTATCTGAGCAATGTTTTGCTGAAACCCTTTGGAGATCTCCATTAACTGAAGGACATAGAAACAAACTTCTCATCCTAACTTCCAAAGCCCATAAGAACCCAATTCTGCCAGTGATCATGTGAGTAAGCTTAAAGCAGGTCTTGGCTCAGGTAAGTTGTCAGGTGAGACCACAGCCCAGGAGGACTGTCCAGGTGTCAAGGAGGACTGACACAGAGAGACCCTGAATCACAGGCATCCAGCTAAGCCAAGCCCAGATTCCTGACCCACAGAAACAATGAACTCATAACACTTGGTTGTCTTAAGCTGCTAAGTTTGGGGACAATTTGTTACACAGCAATTGATAACCAATACACCTTCAATGTCACCACATGTGTTGATGTATAATTGAAATTCTTGACATTTGTTCTATTAGAAATGAACATGGTATGAGGCATTTGGTTGATTCTCTAGAAATATCTGTGTGATGGTTGAATGCTCCTTGAGGACCTTGATATAGAAGGAAGGTGTCAGTGAAAGACTACTAGACTGAGATGTCCTTTCTAGCTTAGCAGGATTGCAATGTGGTTGTCTGGGAACTGGCTCCAAGTCAAAGACCTGAAATCTATGCTGTTGAGCAAGTTCCTGAAATGTCCCTGAACTTTGGTCCTTACCCCTAGTGACGGGCTCACTGCAATGACTTGTAGTTCCTCTCTGTGGGCATTCTAGGGTGATCACTAAGCGCCAAGTTGGGGCAGTTGCTTGGGGACCATGGAAAAGGCAAGCAAATTCCTCGCTTGGGTCAGTTAGGGGTCAGCTCGGTGGGACAACTTACTTGCTCCGGTAGATGCCAGCCCTAGGAAAGCCTTTTTGCATCTCTTTAATGCTTGGACTTCAGAATTACATAAAAACCTAAAGACAGCATCTGGTTATGTTTATGTTCCAGTAGTTCAGTAAAAGTGAGAGTTGGAACTCCAGATCCTCTGACTCTGGGATTGGTGCTTTTCTCCAAAATTAGGGACCCTTTGCTGCTCCGTTGTTAACGTCGAGGCTGCAGTTTTACTCAGTGCAGGTCTAGTGCCATAAACATGAAAACCAAACAAACTTGAACACCATTTGCCTTTAGGGTTCCTGAAAGTTTGGAGAATGGAGTAAATTTGAGGACTGGGGAGAGAGAAGGGGTCTCTTCATGCTACCTTGCACTTCTTTGCTGGGATGGCCCTACGCATCAGTGAGGTACACCCTGAGTGACTCATCTGTCCACACATGAAGAGGGTCTCAGAGAAGAGCCTTAGCAAAGGCTGCCACACTGCGATCAAAGTACGGCCCGGGAGCTGCCTTTGGGGCCCCTGCAAAGTGGAATCCCCAAAGCTAGAGCTGCAGGGTCCCGCAGCTGCTCCAGAAGGATTTGCAGCGTGGGTGTGAGGGACATCTGGGGCTCTCGGGAGGCTAAACTGATGGACTGGAACCCCTTCTCCGCACTCCTCCACTTTCAAGTATTTAATAGCTCCTCACTCCCCAGTGAAGTTTGCACCAAACACTCCCTCTGGCACCGGCAGTGAACTCTACATGCCTAACCCAGGTTTGAGTTTCCTCTCTAATCCCTCACATCACTCCGCGTCCCAGCTGGTCTGTACTCCTTGGTTCCCTGAACATACCCCGTACTTCTTTTCCAGATGCCTCTGTGCCCTTAGCTCATGCCTCCTGCAACGCACCTCTCCCTCTGTCAAAACTCAGCAGAATCTTCAGCGCTCAGACCCAACTCCCAACCCCCGCCACCCTCCACGCGGTTTCTGATGCTTCAGAGAGGAGGTGCGCTCTGTCGCCGTCGTCCACAACTTGGGAATTATGTGGGGATTTATGCACCTTGCTGCCCTTCTACATTACAAACCCCCTAAATACAGGAACTAATATTTGTTGAATTTTATGAATTTAATGTTCCATTCTATCTGTGTTCTTAGACCTCTGGGCAATGTTTTGGAACTACTGTCAGAGGGGGATTTTCTGAATAAATAAGGGTCTGCTCAGGGGGTGGGAGATGGTATTTATACCTACAGTTGGTTTAAAAAATAGAAAAATGAATACCTGAAAGTGTTATAAATTGATGACTGACACATGTAAAATTAAGACCAGCTAATGAAACTAGCCTCCTTCTGCCACCCAGATACTAAAAACATTCGTGACTTATTTTTATGCAGAATTTCCTGCTGTTAAGTATCAGCTCTGGCCATCTAGGTGAATAATCAAGTGTCATTTCTAATAAGTCAGTGACTCCTATCAAGAGTTGTGACCAATTAGAACTCACTCCAGTGAGGAGGTGGCTGCGGTGTTGCCCGGCAACAGCCAAGCCGGGAGGCACATTTAGATGCTCTTTTAGAGTTAACCAGCGGCAAGTCAGAGCAATGTTATGATTCTGGCAAAGGAAAGCCAAATTATAACCCAGGATGGGGTACCCATGATGAGGAGTGTGTTTTCTTTTAAATGCAAATGGAAAAGGCACAGTTTAACCAGAATTTAAACAGTCCATCATTATACCTATTTTAATTAGGAGATTAGGTGTCGGTGGAATATAGCTGTGTGGCTGGATAATGGTCTCTTGCTGCTAGATAAGTACACAGACATTCTGGAAAATGGGCAACTGGTCAGGCAGAGACAATGTGTTTTTGGACTGTGAAGTATTTATTACCACAGTCACACTTGGTTATAATGACTTTCATCTTTATTGTTTGGAAGGATTAAGAAACACAAGCACATATTAAAAATGGTCTCCTGGAGGCTGATGCCGACTCGAGAGAAAGCCGCTTGCTCTGGCATTATGGGGAGAATGGGTTCTGTTTTAGAAGCCCTGTATGTGATTGTCTGAAGAGTTTACAGTGGAAATGTAAAGGCCAATCTGTGCTGTGAGGATGGCTGTGGTTCTGCAAAGACTTTTGCACTGAAATGGTCATTGTCATGCATTTATGGATAAGCTGGCTATATCAAGTTAAAATTTTTTAAGTTGTAGTCATTCTTGAGTAATATGTCTTCTCCAAGGCACCAGAGGTCTAGAGGGAATAATAACCACATCTGCCTCCTCCTTTAAGATTCATATATTATTGACTGTGCCTTCCTGACAGGAAACAGCTGGAAGAAAATGAAAAATTAGGCAGAGAGCTGGGTTCTCAGTGACTGGAAGCGATACCAGCCTTTCCTGTTGGCCTGACTTTTCTGTAGCTGAGGTCCCATGAGTAGAGATACTGTTGGCTCATTTACTCTTGAGTGATGCACACCCAGCCTCAGACCCTCCTTGAAGAAGCTTCCAGGTCTGCTGTGTCTGAGTGCGTCCCTAAAAGTCTCAGGCACTGGATGAGTGAGGAAGTAGCCTTCATTTCTGTTGGACTTTGAGGAATGAGTAGATAAAAGCCACCATCTTAGGTGGGGTCTGTGGGCCATCCAACTTAAAACTTGCTCTCCCCTTGAGAATGGAGCTCCCCGTGAAGTCTTTCCCCCAGGCACAGCATCCACTAGCCTCACTTCTCTCAATAGCTGATCATCCGATACATATGTGTTTTCATGTATTGAACACATGTTTGAGCCTACAATAAACAGTTAAACAGATGTCTTTGCTTCAGGCCTTCTTCAAGCCTGTCATAGGCTAAAGTCCATAGTGGACCTCTAAGAAGATGGTTTGTAGTGTTTTGGTTTGGTTTTATTTTTTTTTAAAGATTGATTTATGCATACAAGAGCTGGGGTGTAGACCCAGTTGCAGGGAAGTGAGAGGATTCATCAGAGACAGAGTGGGGAGCAGAACAGGCAGATCTACTGAGATCTGCTGAGGGGAGCAGCGGGCGAGGCAGGAGAGGTCTGCTGTGCCATGTGGGAAGCTCCCTGGCCGGGGATCGAACTCATGCCGCAGTGGCTGCCGATAGCGTATAGCACTGAGACTTAACCCCTCTCACCATCAGGGAGCCCAGATTTGTAGTGTTTTAACCAAATTATATGACCCTGCAGCATTCTTAGTCCTAAAAGATTTCAAATTCTTTTCCTTAATGCTTCATGGCTTAAAGTTCATCATCATGTAAGCACAGTCTGGATGCTTTTCTCATGAATGTATTATTTTACTCTTGCTTATTCTGAAGGTTACCTGCCACTTTTGTGCTGAATCTTAGCATAAGTCTTAGGAGCTAATTACAATTGATGTAATGTTATTTTTTAAGTCAGAAGACCTTAGAGAAATACACGAATGTATAGATCATGGTGTTCTCCTGTTTTCAGATGAGTTATAGAATTTAAAAAGAAAACTACTACCAGTCTGGGTCCCTAGGGAATCCCATTATTTCTATTTTCCCCCCAAAGAAGAATTAATTAAACCCTAGTTTAATTTCCTGAAATTAAATTTATTTACTTTCTGACCCATAGTTAAGTTTTACAATCTCAGGGTAGTTTGTGGTAAAGAATCTAGCAAAAGACTGTAAAAGTCTAAGTAAATCTACTGGTTGCCCCTTAAAAAAAATCCTTCAGGGGATGAGGTGAAAACTCTGGCAGGTTACTAGAACAAAATTTTTCCCTAATAAAAAAATCAGTTGTTTTCCCAGGAATACTCAGCAATTCTTTCATATAAATCCCAATAACTTGTCTGGCACTGAACTACAATTTCAGTGTCTTTTCTTCTGGAATCAGGGATGCATCAATCAAATTTCCACTGGTCCTCTGTCTCTATTGTCCCTTAAGACTTAAGTCGAAACCAATTTTATTTTAAATAAAAATATGGATTCATGATATAATGCTGATTTTCAAGTAACTTTCAAGCATTGTTGACTGAGGAAGCCTAATATCCACGCAAATAAAGATGGTGTCATCCAGAGCCTGTGAATATTAATGACACAGACACTGGTAGTAAAGGTCTAAAGGAAGAAAGCCTCAGAATTGCAAGGGAAAACAAATCTGCACTTCAGGAATAAACCCTGAAGTTTGATAATAAAAATCCAAAAGCTACTTATTAAATCAGAAAGGACTGGGGATATTGATATTTCAAAGCTATTTCCAGGGAAACAGGCTCAGGTGCCAAAGGAAGCTAGGTTAGGTGTTGGCTTTTGTTTTTGTTTTTTAGATTTATTTTATTTATTTATGCATACAAGAGCTGGGGTATAGGCCAGAGGTGTGGGGATCGGGGTGGGGGAGAATGAGCGGATTTAACAGAGACAGAGTGGGGAGCAGAACAGGCGGATCCACTGAAACATACTGCTGAGGATAGCAATGGGGAGACAGGAGAGGTCTGCTGTGCCGTGTAGGAAGCTCCCTGGCTGGGGATTGAACTGCTGCAGTAGCTTCTGGTAGCTTGCTAGTGCTGGAACTTTAACCCCTGCGCTACCAGGAGGTGTCCTTTCTAATAGAAACTCAAGAACCTAAATTGAGCTGTGTTGCGTAGAAAGCTTTAAGTTGACCAGCAGTGTATGTTGAATAATGGGCTAGAGCTAAAGAAACACAGGCAATCTATGACCTTGCTTAACTCTCTCCTCCCTGTCACGCCTCCCTTCTCTCCCCTTGGTAGACTCCTCCTCCTCCCCCTAAGAGCTGGGAATCCCGTGGAGGAACCCTGCTTCTTGCAACTAATTCAGGTACTAAGAATTGCATTTCTGAACCAGAGGAGAAAATGCCTTGGATCCTAGGAGTCCTGGATTTGCTTGTGATACGACATTGTTTTTATTTCTGGAATAGACCTTAAGGTGCTCAGGAAATCCTGATGGGCTTCAGATTCATCCTCCCCCTCACCACCACCAGAGAAACATAGCTAGACTGTCAGGAAAACTTTTTCCTCCCTTCCCTACAAAAAAAAAAAAAAAATCGATGCCCTTCATCAATTTCTTTTTAGCAAATGAGATTCTGCATGGCTGGTGCTGTCAAGTCATTATTTACTCATGAATAAAGAAATACAGTGAAGTTTGCCTAGAGATGGCAGCCCAGGCTTTGCCTTCCTCTCCTCTTTCCTTCCTTGGGGTTAACTCAACAGTGTAGTGACTCCCGGAAGAAAGGTGACACTCCGTCCAGCTGGGACAGCTGGCCCGAACAGCGCTTGGCAGCTTCATGGAGAAGCAGGCCCTTCCTGCAAACAACTCTGCACACGGAGCTCAGCAGAACGTGGCCGGTGTGGAGCCGGAGTTGCTCCTGTGATGGAGACGTCCCTGCTCCTGAGGGAACCATCCAGGACTGGTGGTTAGAGTCACCTGGGGAGCCCTAAATTCCTCGCGCCTCTCACCCCTCATTCCAAATCAAACCAGTTTAGTCAAAACTTCTTGATGTGGGACCCCCACAGCAATGGGGTTGCAAAGCTTCTCAGGTGATGCTAGTATGGCCCGAGGCTGAGGAGGCTGCATCCGGGTTACACTCCCCAACAGCTCTCACCCCTCACCAATCCCCTTAGCAGATTGGGGTGGGGAAGAAGGAACTGAGTTGGCGATGGCCGATGGCTGGCCTGCTGGCACGCCGGCCACGCTGCTGCAGCTGCCCTACTGTGGGGGATGCGTTAGCAAGACACAGGCACGGGTGGTGGAGCTACATTTCTCAAATTGCCCTCCCAGAGAAAAAGGAGGAGTCTGTATTCTACCTGAAAGCTGTTTCCAGACCTCAGCTGGTCCCAAATTTAGGCAGAAAAAGAGGCGAGTTCCTTCTGGCTCCCTTTCCACAGAGACCCCATTTGCTCCTCTTCCCTGGCCCCAGCCTCCAGACCCCCCTGGACAATCCCAGTGAGCTTTGATGGTAAGAGAAGCTATCAAGCAGCAGGTTCTGGAGCTGGATTCTTTTTTTTTTTTTTAAAGATTTATTTATACATACAAGCTGGGGTACAGGCCAGAGGCGTGGGGCGGCGAGAGGGTTCACCAGACACAGAGTGGGGAGCAGAGCAGGCAGATCAGAAATACACTGCTGAGGGGAGCAGCGGGCGAGGCAGGAGAGGTCTGCCGCACCATGTGGGGTTCTCCCCGGCTGGGCGTCGAACTGGCATTGCGAGCTGCTGACAGCTCCAGGGGGCAGCGCCCAACCACTGCGCCACCAGGGAGGCCCTGGAGCTGGATTCTAATCTTGGCTCTGCTGTGGGACCCGGGGCACCTTGCTTCACCTTTGTGCCTCCGTTTCCTCCTCTGTCAAATGAGGGTGGTGGTGGTGTTTCCCTCACAGTTCCCATTCTGCCCTCAAACAGCAAAGCCCTGCAGAAACGCAGATCTCTACCTCACTGTAGATGGCAGGACCACTGGTTTCTCAGTGAGTTTAATTGATGGCTTCATTGTGAAATGCGGGACCCTCTCCTATTCTGGGGACTTCAGGAGTTTCAGGAGTCAAACACGACCAGATGGGTGAGCACCTTGAGTTTAAGCCAGGAGTACTACTCATTTGTTGAACTGTGAACAGGCTGCTCCAAGCCAGGCATTCCGGAACAGCTGGGCCTGGTGGGCGGTCATTGCTTTGGAGTTACCAAGTTCTGTGGTCCCGCCCTCATGGCAGGAATGTCCGAGTGCTCAGTACGGAGCTGTTGCGGAGTTCGGAACAGACACCACAGCCAGACCAGCAACTGAGGGCGCCAGTGGGGATGCGTGTCACAGGCAGTGACGGGGAGGCAGAGAAGCAGCAGCTAGAGAAGAGTGGGTCACGGGGCGGGGAGCCCAGGGCCTTAGAGAGGAGCTGGCATGTTGTGGGTGTGGCTCTTCTCTGACTGGGCTGTGACAGTTTACGGGGGCATACAGGCCTGCCCAGAGCTCCGCCGGCAACATCCGCTCACCCGATAATGCACGGCCCTCTCACTCCCGGTTTCAGACTCACCACTCACCTTGGCTTCAAGCCAGTCTCTGGCTCCTGGCTCAGTAAAGGGTGGGCCACCCTTTAGAAGCGTGCACATCTCCTGGGCGCCTGTGTGAAATGGGGACTCTCAGGCCCCAGCCCAGGCCTACTGAGTCCAGAGCCTGCCTCTTAACAAGATCCCCAGGTGAGCCACTGCACGTGAGAGCACCGGAGCGGCCCTCACACTCCTGGGGCTGTCTCAGGACACGGGCCGTGAGAGCGGTCTGGACGCCTGGGGATGTGGGAGGGCTGAAGTGGCAGGCCCGCCCCACACGGTGTCCTATGCGCTTGACAGGGGTGAGTTTGAAGGCCCTAGGGGCAGAGCGTTCCATGCCACATGCACTAGTGATGCAGCCAGAGCCTGCACCTTGAGGAAGGCAGCCGGCATTTCCCAGGCCTTACCTCATCCAGCTTCTCAGGACTGAAGGCGGAAGTCAGGACACTTCTGACCTCTTCCCATCTCTTGTCTCGTAAATACAGGATGCTGTCCGCCACCGGCTTGGATTCCAAACCTGATGCCTGTTGGGAAGTGACAAGCAGAGGGTTAGGACACTAGGGAACCCAGGTCACCTTGGAGGTCACACTGGTCCATGGTGGACAGTCTGCTTATAATCTACCAAGGACCTCCAAGTGGGGAGATAGCTCTTGCAAGAAGAAAATCAAGACTCACAGAGAATGATCTAAAAAAGTCACCGCCAGGGGGTAGGGGAGGAGGAGGCAGATGGGTAAGCCCTGCTCGCCCGTCCTGCCCTGTCACGACCTGTTATCCTTCTAGAAGCACTCGGGCTCTGCAGTCCGTGCTGAGCAAGGCTTCCCTGAGGACCAGACAACAGGCTTCTCGGAGGTGGGCTTGTCTCCCTGGGACTCAGTTCTGGTCTGCATTCAGTGGCAAGGGACTATGTGTGGCTCGATTGTTTAGTTTGGCAGGGAATTGACAGGTGTGTGTGTATGTCTGTGAGGGGTGGAGTGGAAAGAGATAAAGTGGGGAGTGTGAGGGTAAAGAGGAGGGTAGAAGGAGACCCTTTCAGACGCACGTTCCAATAGAGCTGCTTCCAAAAGTACACCCTGCCACCTTTCTGCGTGCGTTCGTTCACGCCTTCATTTTTCTCTTTCTACATTTATTGAATGCTTGATAATTCAAGGAGTCGCTATCCAGTATTTGGTCAAGACATTGCTTTGGCCCTTGTGGAGTTGATAGCCTGGTGGGGAAGCTCACAGTAAGCTCGTAAACTTACCAAGAGTTGGTACAGTTTGTGAGAATAATAGTTACGAAGGGAGCGATGGGCTAGTTGAGAACACAGGATGGGCCTAGACGGCTGGCAAGGCTGCTCTGAGGAGGAGATATTTAAGCTGAGTCTGAAGCATGCTGAGGACCCCTTCTTCCACGTAATTCTATTCCTTTCTAAAACCAGCTGCCCACCCAAGTGATGAAAACTGGGGTCTCCACAGTTGCTCAAGACACCCCCAGTCCCAGGACAGTGGGAGACAAGGGTACTGGAAGATCAAACCCTCATCAAAACCCCGTGTGATGTATGGTTTCACTATTTCTCTTCACTGTTTTAATTATAGTTGGAACATGAAGCCAGCATCATAATTCAAAAGCCTTGTAAAAACTACTATTTGGAGGAAAATTATAATTTTCTGATAAAATATGAACACTCAAAATAAGCTATAAAACATAGCTGCAAAGTATCTAGGGAGGATTTAATTATATATTAGAAGCAAGTGGCTGGGATATTTTTCTGCAGAGGAATACCGCTCTATATTTAGAATGAAATTCTTTAGAAGTGTCACGGTCACTATCCAGAACTGTGGGTTTATGGGATTTCTGGAACACAACCCGTTTGTTTGGGTTCCAGAGTCCAAGGAGGAAATTGTACGTTAGGTATATTTGTGTGTTGGCACCCGCCCAGGCCTGTGCCATGGTACACGTGATAAAACATTTACTCCAAGGAAAGCTGGGCAGTGGTTGATGGGGTCCTGGTGAAACAGAATAAATAAGTCAAGATGGACTAGATTTTTTTTTAATATATATTTTTATTGTTATTTATGTCTTTTTCATTTTGTATTCCCCTTGGGTAGCCCACCACCAATTCACCCGTGATCCATCTCCATGGTCCCTTGTGTTCTTTTCTATTCCATTTTGATCGACTAGATTTTGCGTCTCTCCTTCAGACCTAAGGGATGGACCCAGGAGAGTTTTTACCTGGAGGACAAGTCCAAGCCTGCGTGCCATCTGTCCAGGAGCCCCCCTCAACTCCCCCTCACCAGCCTACATGGCAGCGCTCTCCCCTCAGCCTGCAAGTCCATTAGGGTTCCCCATGTTTTGATGGAAAATTTCAGGATCATCAGTGACTGTTTCATTTCTAGACACCGTACCGCGCGAGAGAGCAGCAGATGAGTCATACCAGAACAGAGTGAGGGCGCATGGAACAACATCACATGAAATAGTCAGAATTTGAAATCTGACCGGAAAGAGAAAACTTGGAAGATCGGGGAGGGGGACTTCGTATGAACTCAAAGAAAAAACGAGTTGATTGCCTATTAACACGGCACGCGCAACTCAGCTTGTTTTTGTGACTCTCGGGTAGAACTGGATTCATGAGTGGAAGCTATGGGGAAAATTCTAGTTCTGCCTTGAGTGATGAGCTGCCCGTTAATGGACACTGTACTTCTTGGAAGTTCTGACCTGGAGGCTTGAACCTCCAGGGTTTGTTCTAAATGTCCTTTAAGAACTCTTCTATTCCTGAGGCTTCATCTCCAGGGAACCACTCCAGGATTTTTTTTTATTAGTTTGTCTACACGCACACACACCCACACCCACACACACACACACACACACACACACACACACACACACTCTCTCTCTCTCTCTCTCTCTTCATATAACGCAGGACCCTTTCGAGCCCCGACAAACAGACACACAGACGCACACACAAACACACACTCTCTCTCTCTCTCTCTCTCTCTCTCTTTTCATATAACGCAGGACCCCTTCAAGCCCCGTCACGTGCGTAACTGCGTCGCGTAAGTACTTTCACACCGTGGCGCAGCCCTTACCACCGTGCATCACCACAACTCTTCTCATCTTGAAAAACTGGAACTCTGGGCCTAATGAATGGGAATAACTGCCCACTGCCCCCTCCCGCCTACATATAACAACGTAGTAGAGTGAGGTGTTGAAAGGTACAGAGAGCTCTCACCGGAAGGAATGAGGCAGAGGACTGGTAGATCTGATGTGGGAGGCCTGTGAGTGTGGGGGCAGGAGGGGTGACCCAGGACACAGGGTTTCCTGGCTTCCCATCCTGTCGGTCTAACCCTTTGTCCAGCGCCTCGGCCAGACTCCCCAGCCACTTTCCAGACAGGTGTTTGATCAGCCGGTTCTCTCCAAATCCGCAGCCACCACCGGACTGAGGTCACCGTGAGTCCACGGCCCACGCTGGTTCTCCTGCCTCTAGCCTTATCTTACCCATCCCTTGACCACACTAATCTGCAGGACCTGTCTAAACCACAAGCCTCATTGTGTCCGGTGACTGCTTCTTGTGGGATTCTCTAACCTGGTTCATTAGGGTCCCTTCCCAAAATATCCCAATGAAGGTCTAAAGGGTTCTTTAACGCCCCAGTCCCTGCAGGTCCCTGAAGACACAGACCCACACCTTACTCCACATACAAGTTCATTAGTAGTGGGTCATAGTCCTAACAGAAGAAGGTGAAACAATAAAACATCCAGGGGAATATCTTTGTGACCTTGTAGGATGAGTAAACAAACCACAGATCGGAGGAAGACATTCACACTCCACCTATCTGACAAAAGACTCTGGAACATATAAAAAAACGATAGTAAGTCAATCATAAAAAGTCATGCACCTTAAAAAATGGACAGAATTAGGCAATTCACAAAAAAGGGCATCCCAGTGTGATATCCAATGAACATATGAAATGATGTGCAACATCATTAGTCACCAGATAAATGCAAATTAAAGCAGTAATGAGATGCCTGATTATCCAGTCACCAGAATAACTAAAATGAAAAACAACGACAAGACAAAATGTTGACTAAAATGTGGAACAACTAGACCCTCCTTCATTACTGCTGGGAATAGGAATTGGCTCATCCACTTTGGAAAGCTGTTTCATAGTATGTATCAAAAGCCAAACATACACCCTAGCCTATGATCCAGCTATTCTACTCCTCAATACATGCTCCCAAGAATACTCTTGATAGGTTCATATCAACTTAATTTGTGGTAGTAAAAGCGAGAAACTACTTAAATGTCTCATCAGTAGAGGAATAGATAAATCATGGTATATTTATACATTGGAATACTATGCAGTGATAAAAAAGAATGAACTACCAACATGTTGTAGTTGAATTTCACAGATACTGTGTTGAGCAAAAGAAGCCAGGACAAAAGGACACATACTGGAAGTTACCATTTACATGAAGTTCAAGAGCAGAAAAAACAAATCAATGTTGATAGAGGTCAAGAGGATTGATTATCTTTGGGTGGTGGGAGGAGGGGGTTTGACTAGGACCAGGCCTGAGGGAACCTTCTGGAGTATTGTAAATGTGCAACATCTTGATTTGCGTGTTAGTTACATTAGTTACATGGGTGCATACATATGCAACAATTCATTGAACTTTAACTCAGGATTTATATATATAAGTTATCTCAATTTTAAAAAATAGTGAACAACCAAAAACATTTAATTTGGACAGATTTGAATGCTGGAAGCCTACCAACAAGATGAAAATCAACAGATGTAACTTTAAGACTCCATATTTAGATGAAAACTTCAGTTGTGCAGAGTATGGGATGGAAGAAACCTAACTTACAAAAATCCATGGAATTTAAGGGGGCTATTGGGGTACCCCCTCTGCTCAGGAATCTCCTGGCCAGTTTGGATCCTTCTAACATGGGGTCACCACCCTCTAACATGATCTCTGGGGTCACCACCCTCTAACATGATCTCTGACATGTTGCAGGCTTAGGGGGTTGCAAATTCAGCTGTGAATGGTGTCGGTTATCAAGTGTGGACTTTCATGGGGTACCTACTATGTGCCAGGTGTTATGCTTGACCCAAAACTATCAAGACTCCCTTTTGACTGGGAGAGTGGGTACAGGGTGGTTTCTAACCAACACTGTTCATCTTGCCACTAACAATGTGCTTTTTGCATTAGTTCACTGTTTCATTAATTTGGGGGTAGTTCCCCAGTAATTAGGAAACACTGTCCTGATGAGCAGTGTTGGTTCAGAAGCGGCCTCCTGGCCCCCTTGCTGTTTTCCCTAGACAGTCGAACATGTTTGCCTTTTCAATTAAGATCTCTTAAAATAGAGTCTCACTTCTTATTAGACCAGCGAAACATAAACTTTAAACTTTGAAGAATTCTACAATGCCGAGGAGCAAGTTATTAAAGAAAACTGACAGCTCTGCATTCTGTGCCCCCAGGAAGACAGCAACCATTTGTCACAAGGGCCAAACCGGCGATTCTCCGCTGACCCAGTGAGTGAGCTTCGGTGTAGCGTGGTGAGCGCAGAGCTACCCACTAGAGGTAAGACCTACCAAAAAGCGTTGTACTTTTGCTGTCCCTGTGTGCGCATGCTGTTACAAAAAAGACAATGGAATATGAAGCCATAGCTCCATATGAAGCCACACCCCCATGGAACATGCAAGAATATTGACTCAAGCTCTGTACAGTCTCCACGCCTCTTGGTGGGACCGTCTTTGACAGTTTCCCTCAAATTAGCCACATAGAGCCTCAGGTAACAGGTAAACAGAGTAAGGTGCTTTAAAAACTCCAAAAGACACTTAGATTTCAGGGGTAATGGTGTGGGTACTGCCAGTTTGTTTAGTGGTAAGTGTATCAAGTAGGCTGCAAAAATATATCAGAAAGTGTGACACCATCACCCAAAAGCCCCGGTCCACTGTGATGAACTTTTTTCTAATTCTCATACACCCTCACCCAGACCAGGAAACTCCCAGTCCACAGTGGTCAGCGCCAATGGGTGAACCACGGCGCTCCCACCAGCCTCCCAGGGGCCATTTTGAGCTTCCAACAAGATTTGGAAATTTTAAAAAGTTCTGCAAGGCATTAACAGAAGATGAATGCATTCAACTCGATACTGGTTAGCATAATTCCTTCACTCTTAAGGGTTCACGGAGCCTTTGAAGATGTGGGAGTTATTGTGGTTGTACCGAGTTGAGAACCTGAATTAAGTGTGCTTTAGGGCTCAAAGGTAAGCCCAGATCCGGCTTCCGCAGGACCAGCCTGTCCGGCTGGGGCAGAGCAGGAGCCTGTAGGCCTTAGGGGGCGGGCATCCCATCTGGCTCTGAGGCTGGGACTTCAGGGAGCAGCCTGGGGAGCTGCCAGTGGAGCATTTCCTATGCCCAGCAGTGTCACAGAAAACCCAGCATCCTGTCTCACAGTGGGCAGGGCGTCAGGCGAACGCGGCGGTGCCCTGCTCCTGGTTCTCTGGGTCTGGCCCTTCAGCACAACATCCGCCTTCGCAGCCCTGTGTCCCTAACAGCAGGATTGACCCTTCTGGAGAAATGCAAAGCCCCAGGTTGTATTCAAGATTTGACTCAAGTGACAAACCAGGAATCCCTAAGTGTGTGCAGAAGCCATCCTCACCTTTGTGTCCCTGCACACATCTGAAGGTCTGCGTGTTCTGAATGTGTTGGGGAGAGAGCATCAGAAACGCTCGCAAGTTTTCAGAAGCTGTGGAGGGGTGCCAGTGGCAGCTGCCTTTTTTCCCTTTTAAAACCCTCTATTTACTGTTGAAATGATTTTTGTTGAGGTGACGTTGGTTTTCAACACAGTAGGTGGCTTGGAGATGAGCGATCCGCTCTGCAGGTGGATGCTTCCACCCCTCCCCGCCCCCCCCCCCCTGACCTCCAAAGCACGAGCAGCCCTTCCTCCAGTTCAGCAGCCCCTGCTCCCCTCTTCCCCTCTTAGGGGGCAGTTTATGACAGACTAGCTGAGGCCTCTCCCTCTTTGGTGGGTGTTAGCAGGTGCACCCCTCGGCCCCTGCTCAGGTGCCCCATGCATCTGGAGCTTGGAATGGAAACTGTCTCCCCCACTGTCGTGGTAATGAGCCACTGCCCTCCTCTTCGCCCTGTTGGGGTGCTGCCGCAGATTAGGGGGTCCTGGGGCTTCTGGTGACTAATTTCCCTTGAATGCCAGGGCCTCGGTGGTTTCACAGGACTCTTCGCTGGTTCCCGTGTCTGCCTGGTGAGAGAGTGAGAGCACCTCTGGGCAAGCCACTTGGGGAGGCCAGCCCGGGCTTTTGTGCTTCTGGATAAAACCACCACGGAGCCCGTCACGTTGCTTTTGATGTGACATTGAGTCCGGGTGTAGCTGGACCGGTGCCCAGAGGGGCGACCCCTGTGCTGCCCGCGAGGGCCTGAAGGCTGGTACCCACTGCCCCGCCCACAGCTGCCACACGGCCACCTCCACGCCATCTGCACGCAGCCCAGCGCGGGGCGGGTGTCCCTGCAGCCTCAGCCACGCCCCTTGCTGTCCCGAGGACCCCACACATAGCTCCCCGCAGCAAGGCAGCAACTGAGCGTGTGTTCCCACACCCCCTTCTAACTAGGCCAACCTGACGTGGGCCTGACACCCTGTTCCCTGCCACGCTTCCCCCAGCTTCCCCGCTCTGGCCCTGCTGAGCAGCCGGGCAGGAGAACTTCTCCAGCTGGCCTTGACCTTTCCCCTGAGTCATGTGGACAGATATTAATTCCTCAGCTATTAAAGGCAAAACCCCTGGCTTCATCCAGTGCCTGATAACAAAGAGAAGCTAATTAAAAATATCTAAATAAAAATAGCCAGGCCTGAGGTGCTGGGATCACGGAGGTGCTAGAAAGGCTAGGAAGATTGATTTGGGTTTAACGGTAAGCTGTGGTTACACCACCAGAAGCAACTTCAGGAAAGGGCCAGGCGACAGATAGAGGCCCAAGGAGTCTATTCGGAAGAGGGGCCAGATAGAGCAGACATTACACAGAACTGGCGACCCCCCAAACGTGAATGGGGAAGTGTGATAGAAGAGCTGACTCTCTGGGAGGTGGGGGGGGGCATATTTGGTGGGGGGAGGTGGGTAGAGGGGGGGGGACTGGGCCTGTTAGTGGAGGGTGTGGTGATGTCCATTAGGAGAGGCGTGACCCTCTACCGCTAAACCATATACAGTGTTGTAAAGCAACGTTACCTCAATACAAATAATTTAATTAAAAAAAAAACCAAAAAGCAACCAGCATCCTGGAACTGACCCAGGGCCTTCTGGGCCCAGTGTTCTGGAGTTTGAAAAAAATTTCATTCAGCAATGTTTGAATGCAACTATGTCCTCAATAGTGACATATGTTAGGAAAATTCCCCGAGGATCACCCACCCGCTCCGGCCAGGATTCTCTATCAGTTGCTCTTGCAGCCCACGTGAAATCTGAGAACTGAGCCCCACTCCCCGCACGGTGCCTCTTCGGGGGCTGCCCAGGCGCACGCATAAGTCAAGTCGGTATCTGAGCAGAGAGGGGCTCTGCTGGAAAATGAAACCATGCGTTATTTAACTTCCTTTTCACTTAATGTATCAAACTAATATGCTGAGGTATTTTTGGTATCACCAGGGACCGTTTGGTAGAAGCTTGCATGGAGTAAGCATTTAATGTTTACTGAATGAATGTATAATAAAGCTGAATCGCTGAACACTTAAGTCAACATGGCTTATTAGAGGAAAGGCAGCATGGTGTCGGGAAGGAGAAATCACGCCTCGCTAATCTCCTTGAGTTCTTTGAGCAGATAAATAAGCATATGGAGAAGAGGGAACCACAGAACCCAGTTTAATTTGACTTTCAAAAACCTGTGAGAAAATCCTGCTCTAAAGATAGTTTTTTAAAAATTGAGTCACTAGGGTTGTTCTAGCATGAATACGGACTTGGTCTTAAGACCATAAACAAAGCTATAGATAAGAGGATACATTCCCAGATGGAAATTTATAAACAATAGGGTTTCCTAGCCATCTAACCGTTGAGGGGTCTTTCTAGAAGTTTGTGTGATTCAGATTCTGTAGGCTCAAGTGATACCTAGGTCTTTGGGGGAGAAGGTCTGCCTGATAGAGATTCAATTTCTTTTGAACAGGAATGTATTCAATACTGAATAGTGATTGTATGCCTGGGTCTAAAATCAAAGAGCCTTTAAGAGCTAACAATCAAGGTCGGGAGAAAGCAATGCCTTCTTTTAACTGTCAGTAGCACAAGACACTGTGGGATCCTTTTGAAAATGGATGATGCTGATGGTGAATGCTGTAACAGTTCAGAGGAGAAAAGTCAGTGTGATTGGAAGCAGGGAGGACTGCATGGAGGAGGCAAAATTTGAGGAGAGCCTTGAATAGCTAGGGTTTGGATGGGTGGGGAGGAAATGGAGGGTTTTCTTATTAACAGCAGCTAGTGCCTGCTGAGTGCTTGTCTTGCTTGTTTCCTGAGTACTGTGCCGAGGCAGGGCTTACACACAGGATCTCATTTACAATATTTGCAACAGGCCAGTAGGTAGAGCATATCCTCATGTTCCAAGAGAGGAATGTGAGGGGCTTTAAAGAATAATTTGCTGGGTCTCCCTGTTGGTGCAACGGGTTACATGCAGCGCTGTGGAGCTGTCGGCAGCTACAGCTCCATGCGAGTTCGATGCCCAGCCGGCAAGATTCCCACATGGCGCAGCAGACCTCTCCTGCCTCGCCTGCTGCTCCCCTCAGCAGTGTATTTCAGTCAGTCTGCCTGTTCTGCTCCCTGCTCTGTCTCTGGTGAACCCTTTCACCCCCCCACGCCTCTGGCCTGCACCCCAGCTTGTATGCATAAATAAATAAATCTTTTTAAAAAGCCTGATTAAAAAAATAATAATTTGCTAAAGCTCACCTTACAAGTAAAGGCAAGACCTGCTGTTATGCTGCCTCTGACTCTACTGAGGGTGTCAGCATAAGTAAAGGCACTGGGGCAGCACCCTCCAGAGCAGGTTACAGAGAATGCAGAGCCCAGCCCTGCTGCAGGGCGGCTGTATGGGAGGAGGTCGGAGGCGGTGAATAGAGCTGAGTTTCAGAGGCCCTTGCGTCTCATCAGGAGACCTTGAATTTTGTCCTGAGGGCACTGTGGCCAGTGGAAGAAGGAAATTAGGACCATGTTCTGGAGTGTGGGGCCTAAAGACCTTAGTCAAGGGTGGGGGAGTAAAAGAAAATCAGTAGAGACAAACATGGTTTGGAGGAGAAACTGCCTGGAGCTGGGGCAACTCTTGGGTTCCCTCTGTTGGACATGTTGTGAATCCGTGTGCCCCAGCACCCCAGAGCGCAACCCTCATCCAGCTCAAGTGTCGTGATGACCGCCCAGGTGTCCCTTGAAGCAATATGGCGACACATGACCGACACCTCCGCTCTCACTGCTTAGGGGCTCAAGGGCCGTGCAGGCCCCGTGCCGCCAGCTCGCACACCAGGGCGTCCAGGCTGGCCCTCAGCTCGTTGGCGTGGCCCGTTTCTTTAACCCACACTCCTTGCTGAGACGGCAGCCTACGCCATAGCTGCACTTAACTTCCAGACCCTCCTCTGTCTCCAAGGTCAGCCCCACAGAGGACCTTCAGGGGGCTCAGAGCAGGGCATTAATGACCATGTTTTGGTAAGAGAAGCGGGGAGGCAGCAGAGAAGTGTCTGACCTCAGCAGTTCCTTTGGCCATCCTGAGGTGGGAGTTAGCAGGCCGTGAAGGGCCTCCCTACAGGTCACCTTCTCATGACTGTGGTGTGTCTGGAGCTGGGCCTGGCACTCTGGGGCTGGAAGATGGGCATGTTTTGGGTGGAACGAGTAATCCAATTACTCGACTAAACCTTGACAGTCTAGAATCATTCCCTGAGACAGCTGTGATAGTCGTGGCAGGGAAAAAAGGAGCCTGGACTCCCCTTGACCTGCAGGTGGCAGGTGGGCCAGAGTTCGCTAAATAATCAAGCGAAGAGTGAATATGTTACTTCCTAGTCCCGTAAGGATGGAAGATGAGTTTAATTTGACAACAACCACATAAAGGTTGGCACATAGTGAGTCTCTGGATTCTCCCGGGCAAGCATTAGGAATTCCCTTTAGACTCTTCCCAAGAATCAACATAAAGGTTATCGGTCTTCTCTGCTAGAATCCCTGTCTCCTCATTTGAGAACACATGGACGATGCTGGCTTCTCCCACTTTCCATCACTGCTCTCATGCTTTAGGATTTCTCATCAAAGATAAAAAGTTCTTTCCCCAAAAGATGGAGTGTGGATAGCCTTTTAGTGGGTTGGAGACTTGAACGGATATTAAGGGGTCCTCTTACCGGCTCTGCTGCCTTCTACTTGGGGGCACATTTCCCCCTGCCTGGTGTTTGTCTTCCCTTTCAGGCCTTAAGATCTTTATACTCTCTGGGAGAGAAGTAAGCACTAGAGGCTTGAGATTTGGCTTTCTCTCCAATATTTATTCGCTTGGCTCTGTCTTCCTCAGTCACTTGACCTTTGCCCCTGGCTTCCTGCAGCTTTGAACAGACTTTTAGAGATCCCTCCTGGTTTTAGCATTTTTATTAGCCACAACCTCTGCAGAGCTTTGGCTTTCTTGCAGCATTTCTTAAATGTAAATGTTGTTCTTTTGAACCATCCTGCACATCTCTTTTGAAAACCTGAATTCATCGGGGAGCCCAGTGCTCAGTTTTGAGCTGATCTAAGCTGAGAAGAGGCCCGATCGTGTCCCTGTGAAATCTGGCATGCAGGCCTTAGGTCTTAATGTCCCCATCTATACATACAGAGAAAGAAAACTACCTACCATTCTGTTGGTAAAGTTACTGAAGTTCTCAACCAACACCTGCTTGATCATGTCTGGCTCAGAGATAACAATATACATCCGGCGGCCCAGATAGTACCTGTAAGGAATAAAGAAAAATTACTTGAAAATGTGTTGTATTTCTCTACCCACTCTCTTTTTCTGAAAAGAATTCACAGAGGCCGAGAATGAAAGATAAATGATAACTAGAAAGTAAAGGTGTAGAGAAGACGATGAAATCCTAAAGAACAGCAGAGCTGCGAAGGTCTAACATGACATTTCATTCCACAAGTATTTCTGATTTGTGCCAGTCCCTGGAGATGCCAGGATGAATAAGATACAGTCCTTGACTCGCCCCCCAGCCCCCAGAAGCCCAAACCTAATGGAAAAGACTGATCTTTAAATATAAACACAATATTAAGGAATTCATAAGATCCTATAGTAAGAACAAGAAGGAAAAAGGCAGAGGCCTACAAAAATGGAGAGAGGAACATTCCGGGGCAAGAGAAGACCAACAGCTTTTACATATTGATGCTTGGAAATGTCTGAAGTGAGTTAAGAGAAGTCAGGGATGATGAAGCCTGTTGGGAGAAGGCCTGAGCCATCTGGTTGCCACACCTGCCTCTGAAGGAACTCAATAGTGCCTTATGACATTAACGAAAAAATGGAGGAAGGACCAACAATTCAGTGGGTGTTAGTGACCTCTAACTGGAGGCAGTCCTTAAGTCCATTGTATTTATTAAGGTATTGGGGAAACAAGAGCACCGTGACCCAGTCATATCCTTCAAGACCTGCTCTTTTGTTCTAAGCAGCCTCCTAAAAACTTTAGGTTTCACAGTGCACACTCCTCAAAGTCGGCCTGGGCATTGGGGTGGCCTAGTTTTGTTAGAGGCTGTGTTGTAAGATAGCCTACGATGGTATGTCAAACACTGGGCCAGTCTTGATGCCTCTGGACACCATCCCCAGAAAAGAAAGAAGGAAACAACTTAATCAATTTTGAAAAAGAAGAATGAAGTGGAAGGAATCCGTCCTCCAGAGTCCAAAATTTGGCTACAGCAATCAGGATTGTATTGGCAGAAAGACAGATACACAGATCAGTAGAAAAGAATGGAGAACACAAATACCTTAACTGATTTTGACAAAGATATAAAAACAATTCAGTGAAAGAAGGATATCCTCTCAGCTATTGGTGCTGCAGCAATTGGACATACTCTGGCAAAAATAACGAATCTCATGTCTTCTGTTAACTCAAAACGGATCATGGGCTTAAATGTAAAACACAAAGCTTCTAGAAAAAGTAGCAGACAATCTTTGGTATCTAAGACTAAGCAGAGCATTTAGACTTGACATCAAAAGAATTATCCATAAAAATTGATAAATCAGTCTTTATAAAAAAATTTATTTGTTCAAGACCCTGATAAGAAGATGAAAAACAAATCTATAGATTGGGAGAAAATATTAACAAGAAATCTGACAAAGGTGTTGCATCTAGAATATATGAAAAACTCAGAATTCAACAGTTAAAAAATAATCCAATTAAAAAGCGTACAAAAGACACAAACAGCCATTTCATTGAAGAGGATATACAAGTAAGCACATGAAAAGATCTTCAGTGTCATTAGCCATTAGGGAAATGTTAATTAAAACCACAATGAGGTATCACTACACATCTATCAAAATGGCTAAAATAATATCAAATGCTAATGAGCATGTGAAGAAACTGTATCATTCTTACATTGCTGGTATGAATGCAAAATGGCACTGCCACTTTGAACTATAGTTTGGCAGTGTCTTATAAAATTAAATATGCATTTAAATGACCCAGCATTGGTACTCTTGAGTATTTATCCCAGAGAAATGGAAACTTACTTTCACACAAAAAACATGTACATGAATGTACATTATACCTTAATTCATAATAGGCAAATACTGGGAACAACTCAAGTGTGCTTCAACAGACGGGTGGTTAAACAAACTGTGGTACATCCATATAATGAAATACTATGCAGCAATAAACAAAAAGAAGAACTATTGATGTATGCAATGATTTGGATGACTCTCATTAGAATTATGTGAATGAAAAAACTAATCTCAATAGGTTACTTATTCTAGGATTCCTTTTATATAACATTTAAAATATGTAATTATAGAGCTGGAGAGCAGATTAGCAGTTGACAGGACAGAGCTGGTGAATGGGTTGGTGTGGCTATAAAGGTGAGATTCTTGAGAGTATTGTGATGATGGGACAAATCTGTGTCTTGATTGCATCAGTGGTTATACAAATTTACACATGTGATAAAATTCCATAAAGGTCTGCACATACACAAGTGCATATAAGTGATAATATCTGAATAAGCATTGTACATTGTACCAATGTCAATTTTCTGGTTTTGGTAAGGTTACCCTTGGGGGACACTGGAGGGTACATAGGACCACGTTGCATATTTTTTTTGCAACTTCCTGTGAATCTATAATTATCCCCAAATTTAACATAATTTGAAGTCACTTAGGAGTTTAATAAACTATAGAGTGACAGCTTTATTCATCACCAGGTCAGATACAGTAAGCCTGGGCAGAGCCAAGGAATCTGCATTTTAGCAGACTCTCTAGAGCTGATGCCCCAAGAATCCTCGCATCACCCCAAACACAGTCCAAGGCAGTGGTTTTTCAGGTGTGATGACTGACCAAGTGCACCTGCCAAGTGTTCAGAAAATAATGATACCCATCCCCACCCAGAGCTGCCTGCCCAGTGTCTGGGGGTGGGACTCATTCTTCTCTAATTTTAAAAAGCTCTCCAAGGGACCCTAATGTGATTGACAGTAATCAGGCTGGGGTCTCACAAACTCCAACTTTAAAACCCTGAGCTATATATAAAACTAAGCCTCACACCCATTCTTATTTCCCTAAATTCTTAGATTTAAAAGTAATGCATTCACACTGGGCTACACAGATATTTTGGCAATATATTTTGCATCGATTTGGTTATTAGCAAAAATAATTTTACCCCTAATCTGGGTTTTAAAAAAAATAAAAAAGAATACTTTGCCATTCAAATGAAAGTTGTCCTTCCAAGTGGGTACCTGGGGAGTCTTTGTGGTCTTTTCTAGTTATATTACTAATGCTAAAAACAATTTTGTCACAATTCCTTTAGAATTGCTTCAGAGTTGGTTTATGAACCTCGTGAGAAAACTGGCGCCATTTTACATGGAAATTGTGTAATCTTGTGGATTTATATTTACACAAGCACTCATCTGTAATTTGAGGAGCCCCTGAAAAGATCTGAAATTGAGACTCCCGAGGAATGAGACTTGTTTTTCAAACCGATAGAATTTTGGTATTTGGCACAGAATTTGGCGTAGATGATCTGGTGAAATATTAGGACTGGACATGTGATAAAACATTTAACACATTGTATTCGGGACACTTATTTATACGTTTTACGTTGACTGGTAGTAGAGCGCGGGACATGCATTAATACGTTTTTTTATAGACTAGCGGTAGAATGCGGGTAACGTATAAATATGTTTATTTTTATACTTTTTTTTATACTTAAAACATTAACAAAAATGGCCCATGCCACCTGTTAGCACGCGGTAAAAACTACCCGCAAACAATGTGTTAAATGGGGTCCAGACACGCCCAACCAGTTATATGCTTGACATAGATAGCAAATGGCAACTCCCCAGCTGTCAAACCATTGTGTGGGGCTTTTGCAACCACACAGCTGATACAAGTAGGCACCCTCTGTTGGGAAAGTGCTACTCTATTAGCAGAGGAAGATATTTTAGCCAAAAAAAAAAAAGCATTTCATTATGTACTTTTCAATTAATGTTGCTCTTTTATTTTTCATGATTTTTTAAAAGATTTTTTTTTTATTTATGCATACAAGAGCTGGGGTGCAGGCCAAAAGCGTAGGGGAGAATGAGAGGATTCACCAGAGACAGAGTGGGGAGCAGAACAGACAGATCTACTGAAATACACTGCTGAGGGGAGCAGCGGGCGAGGCAGGGGAGGTCTGCTGTGCCTTGTGGAAGCTCGCTGGATAGGGATCTGACTCATGCTCCAGTGGCTGTGGATAGCTTCATAGTGCTGACACTTAGCCCGTTGCGCCCCAGGGAGGCCCACAGCAGAATTTCATTACACCCCATTTGTTATACGGTAAACGTGCTTTTGGCAAAGATCACCCGGTAAATCTACTGGACACAGGTGGTAGGTAATTTTTTACCCCATGGAGAGAACTGTCTGCAGAAGGTTTGACCTGGGCCAAGTGGAGATTTAAGATAAACAAAGAGGACCGAGGAAGTACCAGGTCCAGGTTCAGGGCAAGATCAGCCTTGGGCAGCTCCAACGCTCAGGTTGGTGAGTTGGAGCAATTTCATTCAAAATGCAGAAGTCCTCCGTCTTCCTGTACAACCCTTGAATGCCATACTGTTTGCCTCTCAAAAGTTACCTGCCCCAGAGGGGCTGACCTCGGTTTTGTACCTTGGTCTGAATGCAAGCTGATGTGTTAATTTCTTCCAGGGGTGGGTGCTTGCAGCAAAGCCCCTGCTAGGCAGCTCTGCTGTCACTCAGGACCGTCTCAGGCCGACTCGGTAGCTTCCTGGCAGTAAAACCAGGCAGTCCTGCAATTTGCTCAGTGTTTGATCCTATAATCCCTATTAGAATTAAAATGAGAATTAAATGTTGGTCTTTGCATTTTAAGTCTACTCTCTGTAGAGTGTGGGGGTACCACCTATCATTGAAATCAGCCAGCATTGAGGACCCCTTCTCAGAACCTTGGGGGTTAACAACCATTGTTTACTACCTGCTGGGCCTTGTTCTAAGTGCATTGCCTGTGTTAACTCACTTCAACCTCCTACACCCACTTTTCAGGCAGGCTTCCAGCTGTATAGCCTTTCTTAAAGGTGGGGGTTCAGAGCAGCTGCTTGCTTAATGGACCAGAACCCTCTCCCCCAACGCCACCTCTCCACCCCCCAAGCCCAATTACAAAGGTAAGGGCTGGCTCCTCTCTAATCCAGAGGTGCAGACGGTCACTTTTGGGGGCAAAGCATTCTTAGCCAATTACGCACTCATATTTATTTATGCACATAAGAATTTGCTTATTCAACTCCAAAGCACCTGGTTGAAGAGAAAATTTAGGCAAATCAGTGAAGTATTGTGCAGATAAAAATAACCCTTGTTTGACTTGCTTAATTAGTAGTTTTCTTTTTTTGAAGAAACCAACTGACCAGTCTGTGCGACCAAAATAGTTCACAACTGCATTCTGGGCACCCAGGCTGAGTAGACGGCTGGTATTAGCCTGTGGGCTGCCTGGCCCTCTTCCAGAAGCCTGCCCTGCCGGGTGATCCAGCTATAAAGACTGTTTATCCCCTACACGCAGAAAAGTCCAAGTTACACAGCTGAATGGAAAACGCTGTAAAAAGTACACAGAGTTCTATAAGTAAATAACAGTCTATCTTACTATTAATTAGCTCATTCAGCAAGCATCCTGGGTGAGCACATATTCTGTGACGGGCACTAAGTCGGGCCTGCTCATAATATTCCTGGAGAAAACATGGAGGAAGAGACATTCAACAGCGTAGGTGTCTGGAAATGGGGTGCCTTTGACTTTCCACTGCGTGTCTTTGTCTAATGTTTCAGTAGTTTATAATGAGTGCATGTGGCATTTGTAATAAGAAAAAGGAAAAAGGATGTTGGGGGGACTTGTCCCTGGAGGGCCCCACGTATCTGTCAAGCGTGGGGATGGGGGTTGAGCGAGGCACAGCTGCTGGGGCTTGGGTTCAAGGTCCTGCCCTTGAGACTTAGCAGCTGTGTTGCCGAGAACAAACCACAGCCTTCCCGAGCCAGTTTCTCTGACGAGAGAGGTCGAATGGGAACTTGGGGGGTGCCGTGTGCGTGGCCGCAGTGAAGCTCTAGGTAGATGCTGGTGGTGACGAACTACCTGTCAGCAGTGACGGAACCTGCACTCCCCATGGGTGGGGGCTGCACCCCTCTGAGGCACTTTGTAGGGCATGGGTGGGAAGTACCCCCAGGCTAGCAGGTGTCATGCTGAACCCCTACTCCCAGCATCAGCAGGAAGGATCTGAATGGTGTGCGGAGGTTTCTGGACTCCAGGCAGAGATTGGAGAATGGGTGAGGGCGTCAGCTGCCCTGTTAACTGCTGCGCCCTGGGCAGCTGGTACATCCTGGCCTCGGTGACAGTGTTATCTGGTCTGGACTATAGATGTGGGGGTGGTAGGGAGCTCAGGGGGGGGGGAGAGACAGCTGGACATCCCACTAGTGAGCGTCTGAAACTCCAGAGTGTTCAGAGCAAAGCTCAGAACAAGGCGGGTGTGGGAAACACTGGGCATTTGACTTCCTGCGGCTTCTGCCCTCGGGCTGGCGGCCTGCAAGGTACAGAGGAGAGAGCGCGGGTTTGGGAGGGTGGGGGTCTCTCCCTGCTCGGCTCGTTCTAGCATCTTCTATCCCATCTGCTGTTGGAGCAAGAGGCCTGAGTTGTCTGAGAGGCAGAGTGGACTCAAGCTGCCTGGACACCCTTGTTGGGGAGTAAGTGACAGTCGCGACCCCTGTCTTCCGAAACCGCTCTCCCACAGTCACTGAGGCCGGGGCACATCGCATGTGAGGGTGAGCCTGCGCCTGGGCCTGCTCCTGAACTCGCAGAACCCACAGAGCTGGGTGGGCTGATGAGCTCTCTATCAGCCCTGCCCCTCTCGGGGGGGCCAATGACCCAGTTAGCCCCTCTTTCCTACCTCTCTGCATAGCTGGGGTCCCTGTCCCTCACTTCTGGGCCAGACTGCAGACCTCCTGCCCAGAGTTTTGTCTCCATCATCCTGGCTTGTCTTCCTGAACTGCTGCCTCTCAACCCGCAGGCCAGTTGTTTATCCACCTGGGACTTGGTCAAATGCAAACCAGATCAGAACACTCCTGGAATTAAACCTTTCTCTGGTTTGTCATCATCAAGGCCTCTGGATGTCTTCACAAACAGGCCTCATGCCTCCCTCGTCCCCGTCACCCCAAGCACCAGTGCCTGATTTACTGGACCCCTCCATCCACTCTCACTGCCAGCCTTTGCCAGCACTGTTCCTGCCTTCCTGGCCCAGGAGGAGGTCCCGGCTGTTGAAGGAGCCAGTGCCCACCTCCCCTGCTGCTGGGCCAGGCCTGTGTCTCTCCCGGGGCCTCTGCTGTAGTCCCACCACATACCATGGGGCTTTCGGCCTCCTCTGAGCCAACTGCCCACTCCAGGCCAGTTACCTTCATACGACAGAAGCTGGCCATGCTGCCCCTCCCATCACCGCTACCGCTCTCTGTTGTTGGAAGCAGCAGGTCCATATTCTTGACCTGGCCCCAAGGGGGCCTTGCGGGAACCTATAACCTCACCCTGCCCTACTCCTCTTCCACCAGTGGTCCCAGATGTCCTGTATTCACAGCACTCTCAGTGACTCAGTAATTCTGCACAGCCTTCCCTAGGCCAAAAGCGATGTCCCACAGTCCCATTTTTAAGCAGTTATAGCCCAATAACTTAATAAGCATTTCTGTTCTAAACACTTTGTGAACATTTGGAAAGAAGAGTAGATGTAAGTTGAAAGCAGTTCTTACAGTGACCAACAGATGTCTCTGTGTTCTCCATGAATATTTAAACTATCCCTGTGACTTGGTTGTGGCACCCTGGGGTGCCTTGGCACACATTTTAAAAACCACAGCCTTCCACTGTTGTTGTTAAGGGTTATCTGTATCTCCCCAGATTTGCAGCATTGCTCTAAGGCTTCATCCTCAGCACACATTTTCTCTGTGCTGTCCCAGTCTCCATCTTGTTAGTTTGGAAAACCTGCTCTTCCCTCCTCTCAATTTCCATAGCTCTTGGTCCAGTCCTCCATTGCCTTGTATCTCACTCTGCTGTATTTATTGACAGGCTTTCTCTGTGAATCTTTGCTGACAAAGCCCTGTCTTATTTTTCTTTGCATGCCCAGGAAGTGAGCAGAGGAAGGACGTGTAACGGAAGCAAGACCTTGCATCAGCCTTGCTAGTTCTGGCAAATCACTCTTTACCCTACTGACTTCCCAGTGCTACAGGTAGATTTGCAGCCAGACTTGAAAGCTCTGTGCTCACCTTTATCTTGCATTCTCTGCTCACCCTAAAATCATGGCCCATTCTCTCTCCTTCTCTCCCACTGCTGTGCAGAAGGCAGCTTCCTGCAGGTCTGCCCCTGGCTCCTGACGGTGGCCCTACCTTTGTGGCCGGCATGCTTGAGTCTCTGGTCTGCCATGCACAGTCACCTGTGAGCACACAGAACTCTCAGGTTGCTTCCCATTCAACCTAGTGGCTCTGCCAAAAATTTCATTTGAATCCAAAGTTCCATGATTGGTGATACCAAGATGTGCCACTTCAGTCCCCCTTTAGGGAAGGACACATGGTCCAGCTGCCAGCAGAGAGCTGCTGGTTGTCAGCTCCTCCAAGGTCAGGTGATGGCAGCCCATGATGCACCCTTGTCTCCAGCGGTCAACTTCCCTTCCTCAGCCATCCCTACCCTAAGGTCTCTCTCTGACTGTGTCTACTAGGGGAGCTCTTCCTTCTTCCTCTTCATCTCTCTGTCCCTCACCCTTCAGACTGTGCTCAAGCATGACCACCTCCTCTAGAAGCCTCCGCTGCTTTCAGTGGCCCATGATGCTACCCAGTTCATGGCTTTGGGTCATCTCTTCAGTCATATAATTCATTTTACTACTTGCCAGTGTTATGCAACTTGGCCACATCTGCGCTTTTCTTCTATCAGATGTCAGATTTCTTCAGGAAGAGAGATAAGATTGATAGATTTCTTTGGAGAGGCGAGGTGGTCTCTCCCACTACCTCAGCTTAGTGGTATCCACAGAGTAAAGGCTGAAAATCTGCCAAGTGGACCAGGTCTGCAGTGGGGGCTGCTGTAAGTTCTTCCAGAACTGGGGAAACTATCCCCTGTCTTTGTGCCATTGGGAGACATGCATGCACACCAGAGATGAGTGTGGGAACTCATAAAGGGAGGGAAGGAGACACTCGGCCGTGAAGGAGCTGAGAACTGATGGTAGAGAGAGCATTACATTAGGATTAGAATTTGGTGACTTTGGGCTGGGCCCTTGAGTCTTGATGTCGCGGTCGCTACACTGGTAGAATTCCGAGGTGCCAGGTGGAAAGGCAGATCTCACCACCTACTTATGGGCCCACTTGGCTATTGCTGGGAATATGCTTGGTCTGTCCCTGTGATCATTTCAAAGTGGTTAAGAGTAGGGTAGGTTAATGAGGACTCGGGTCTAAGTTTACGCAGGTCAGGCCAGAGAACCAGGACTATATCAGAGGAGTCCATGGGAAAGCGGAGGCCCCCTGGGACCTGCACCCTGGGACCTGACCCCACACCATCTCCTGCATGCCCCTCACCCAGCCCACCCCAGCCACACCCATGGGAACCTTGCCTCGGGGGGACTCAGGTCTGCAGTGGTGACTTGGTACGTGGGTGGTGGGTGGCAGTGTCCTAGCAGAAAAGACCCCAGGCCTCAAGGCCAGGAGATGTGGGTTTGAGCTGTGCTCCCCTCTCCACGAGTTCATGGCTCTAGGGCAGGAAGCTCTCTTCTCCCCTAACCCTCAGCTTCTCCCTCTGCAAGACACAGTGGCCCTCCTGTCCTGGTGAGTTGTGACTATCAAGCTATAGCAACGCTTTCTCTAGAACAGAGCTGTGGCTAAAGGAGGGAATCGGGCAGCAAAGGGGAAAATGATCTGAAGGCAACCTATAACGATAAACCTCTCTATTGGCTATGCCCGCCCATTTAATTTATTCAGTTAATAAAACAGATTCCCTAGAGGGGGACAGGCAGAAGTAAGCTACAAACCAATCTGCCTGTGTGAGCATGGGTGTACATGTATAGCTCATAACAATAAAAAAAAAGAGTAATTAAGGGATGTATTGAAGTGTATAAAAATCCTGAAGGACACTGAAGATTCCAATTCAAGTTACTGTCCTTGGTGCAAATTTAATTCAATAGGGAATAGATAAATAAAAATAAAGAAAAACAAATTCAGAACAGATGTTAGGCAAGCAATTTTTTTCACAGTAAGAATCATAAACATGAAGAACAGCTATAAGGCAAAGTTGTTGATGCGAACAGCATCAAGCTACTAAATAAATAGTTCGATGGCACCGCAGGGACAAAGAAACATTAAAATAGTCATTTGACTGTCCCTGAATATTTGCACCCACACAGTTATGCCCAGGCGCGGAGCTCTTGGGCACCAGAGGGAGGGGTGTTTGTGTGTGTGTGTGTGTGTGTGTGTGTGTGTGTGTGTGTTTAGAAAGCACACAGGACATATATTTGTGTGAAAATATAGCAAAATCCCCTCTCCCCAAATAGCATGTGTACTCAGGCCATGAATCAGCTCTGAAATGGCCACGAGGTCAGGGGAGGGTCCCCAGAACCAGGGAGGAATGAGCTTTCCTGGCCCAGGTATTGGAAGTGCAGATGTGTGATTCTGGAAATAGGAAAATTTAATGACAAAAGAATTTCGATGCGGTTGGGGAGAAGCAGGAGAAGCAGGAGACAATGTGAACCACACATTTCTGGTTGCGGGGCACGACCCAGTGCTCTTGCCCCAACTTCCTGTTGACTGCAGACCACTGCGAACATTCTTTACCAGACTGGCCCTATTATCAACAAATGCTTGTGCTATGCCATCAATTCAGTTCATTGGAACAAATTCCCAGTTGTTCCCACCCAGAGCCTCTTTTTCCCTTGTAGGGCTCTTTTCTGACGAATCCTCGACAATTTATGTGTTTGCTTTTTAATTCTGCTTTCCTCCCTTCTGAACGCACAGCTCATCGTGTCTCAGCGAGGAGGAAGCTTGAAGCTGATTGTCCCAGCCCCGCTCTCATTTCTCTGCTGGAAACACAGAGGCGGAGGAGGTGACAGGGTGGGCGTTGCCCTGGAGCTGTCCCCTCACTGAGTCCCTAGGAGAAGGTGAGGGGATGGAAGTCCCTGCAGGGCAGCATGAAAGGCCAAAGAGAGCCGGCTCCCCACTTTTCCAAGGACCCTGTGGGGACAGTGAAGCTCACCCCACCATGCCTGGGGGAGGGCTCCCCATCAGTCCTCTCCCCGGGCAGCCAGCGGGCCTTTCCAAGCCCCACTGAGCCGCCAAGATTTAGGGTCAGGGCCCCTGAGATTTGGGCTGTGCTGGTGGAGGGCTCGGATGTTACCTTTGATTCTCACATCACACCTGGGAGGTGGCAGGTGCTCAGGTAGTTTTTAAAGGTAATGACCATGTCACTCGTCCCAGTTCCATGGCTGGGTACAGCTGCACTGCACCCGGAACCCACAAAGGGCCCCACACAAGAACGTCCACCGCAGCATTGTTTGCTGGAGGCCCTCTGGGAAAGGGAGGGGGTACACTGTGGGGTGAGAGGTCGTATTCAGAAGCAGCAGACTCAGTGGGAACACAGCGGCGAGAGCACAGTGCTCAGTGAAGCAACTAAAGACCAGAGGGAGCTCCAGGGCGCTGCCATTGGCATAAGCGCAAGGTAATGCACACGGAGCAGTAGTGTGGTTTGTGAGAACATGTTCCAGAACCCCCACATGTGAAGCACCACAGAATGATGGTCAGTGGGGATTGGAAGGGAATGAGGGAAAGGTAAGGGGGATCCAAAGCGATGCAAAACATGTGGCAGGTACACACACACATACACACACACACACACACACACACACACACACAGAGCCCTTGGGATGGAGATAATTATTAATCGCTGTTGGGAAATGCCACATTATGTTGTCGAAGGACGAGAGGCAGGAGAGGGCAGACCCCACGTACACCCGGGACACCCCCCATCCCCGCAGTCTGGACAGAGGGTCGCTGCTCTATTCCTAAGGCCACGTGGGCCCTCACTGTCTCGTTCATAGCCCCAGTGGAGGCTGGCTGAGATGGACTCTTCCCCTCGACCACGTCCGGCCTCCTCCTCCCTGCGGGCATGGCCTGCCTGTCTCCTGGATTCTAAGCCGGCATCGGTGATAAGCGCTGACTTGTCTCTTACTCTTTCTAATCGACAGTGGTTCAGCCCTGCGGCTGCGAGTCGTTTCCTGTGGCGCATTCTCGCTGCTTCCCCGTATATTTCTCATGGCCCAGATCACTGTTACTGTCTACCTGACCGTTAGAATGGTTGGTTGGTTGTTTCTTTATTAAAAATTCTAACCTTCCTCCCTTCCCCCCACCTTCCCTTCTTGACTCTGCATTTATGTAGCTGCCTTCACACAGCCCACGTCCTTATCCCCATCCCTTCGGACCCCCTCCGTTCCTGCCACTTCCTGTGTTCCTTTCTGTGGGTGCCCTCGCACCCCTTGTTCTCTACGTTCCCTTTCTCCCGCTCAGCCAAAGCTCCTGAACTTTCTGCCAGCTTATGGACCTAGGATGGTTCTTCTCCACCAGTGACCTACCTCTTCTCTGTTTGGGGGTTAGGGAGCTACTCCCCACTCTGAGTGCAAACTGTGGGGTTCAGTGTACCTCCTGCAGCCAACAGTCACAAGACTGGGACTTATGGCCACGAAATAGCTGAAAGTCAGTGCAAAGAAACACAGAAGGGAAGCTCATCAGCTACAAATAGCAAAACATAATCTAAACAAATTGCTCAAGGTAGGAAACCCAGAGATTGAAGGTTTATGCCAGGGAGGGGCTGGAGACATGTAACCCAGAAAACAAGAAAATGGAAGTCAGCAAGAGTCCCAGACAGAGA
This sequence comes from Scalopus aquaticus, assembly GCA_004024925.1. Lineage (NCBI taxonomy): Eukaryota > Metazoa > Chordata > Mammalia > Eulipotyphla > Talpidae > Scalopus > Scalopus aquaticus. Next base: position 140,945 of record PVIJ01000258.1, read on the forward strand.
TGACTAAATGTATTTGAGGGGCCACTGTGATCTGGTGGGAAAGAGGAAACGCAGAGGGGATGAAAGCAGAATCAAAAAGCAAACACATAAATTGTCGAGGATTCGGCAGAAAAGAGCCCAACAAGGGAAAAAGAGGCTCTGGGTGGGAATGACTGGGAATTTGTTCCAGTGAACTGAATTTATGGCATAGCACAAGCATTTGTTGATGATAGGGCCAGTCTGGTAAGGAATGTTCTCAGTGGTCTGTAGTCAACAGGAAGTTGGGGGCACGAGCACTGGGTCGTGCCCTGCAACCAGAAATGTGTGGTTCACATTGACCAGATGGGTTCCAGAGCACAAGGAGAGGGTAAATTTCTTCTGGAGTTCACGGTCAAAGGTTTGAAGGCAAGAAGTAATGGCCACTCAATTATGGTCAAAGGGAGCAACCACAAGCATTGCTGTAAAATTTCTCCAAGTGTAAAATGCTGCAGTCACTATAGAAAGCAGTATGGAGGGTGCTCAAAACATTAAAATAGAATTACCCTATGACCCAGCCATTGCACTTCTGGACATACACGTAAAAGAGTTGAAAGCGAGCTCTCTAAGAGATACTTGTACACCCGTGTTCATAGCAGCAGTATGTGCAATAGCCCAAAGGTAGAAGTAGCCCAAGCGACCATTGACAAGTGGAAGGATAAGCAAACTGTGGCAAGTGCATGCAGTGGACTGTCATTCAGGTTTTCAAGATGAAGAGAGTTCTGGAGGCAGGCGGTCGTGGTGGTTGAACTTAATGCCACTAAACCATACACTCAGATTGTTTGGGTGAATTTTATGTTGTGTGTATTTTATCACAATAAAGAAATTGTGCTCCAGCCTAATAGCCTCCATGCCTTCCTCAACACTAGGGCCTGGCTGGTAGCAAGGGACTCACCAACCCCACAGGCCATGTTGCAGAACCATGAAGGCTCATTCTGCCTACTCAGATAAGTCTTGATTCTGTGGGCATCCAAGGGTCTGGTGAGCCCCAACTCTAGCAGAGAATTCCAAGACTTTGGGGGAAGCAGTTAGGAATCTTTAGGCTGGAGACTTGGGGGAGAATCCAGTGTCTAGGCCAATATAAGGGTACAGTTTGCAGCCTGGGGTGAGCCAGAGAAAAAACCTTGAGTTATGGACAAGCTTCTGAGGAATGTGAGAAGTCTATTCATCATGTCCCTGGTGGTTAACAAGCATTGGGCTTGGAGATGGAGAGGGGAAGGTGAGGGAGAAGGTGGAGGGGAATCACTCAGGGTGGACCCGGATGTTCATCCCCTGGGGTCCTGCTCTGAAGGACTGGGTGCTCACTTCCTTGCAGCCTGCACAGGATCAAGAGGTGCTGGTGGGTGCTGTAACACAAACGACCACACTCACCACGTCCACCTAACGTGTGGTGACAGGCCAGGGGCTCTGGGCAAAGATTAGTAGGTTCCTCTTTGAGCAAAGGCAAAAAATAGCATCATCTGCTGACAGCACCTCCTTTGTGGTTAATGTGGGGAGCCTGGAGAACATGTCGGAGAGTCAGGCCTGTAGCAACTGGCCAATAAACAGAGAGCCTTACCCACAGTGAAAGACGTTATCGTGGGCTGCCAAATTCTTGTAGTTTGGGGGCGAGACTGGGGACGAAGTTGTTAGCAGCATGGCATTGAGAGGCAAAGACTAATCAAGGAAGTTATTTTAGTAGTTAAGTTTCTATGAGCTGCCCCAGGCATGTAGGCATCATAAAACCTTGCAGTCGCTTGCTAGGAATTACTTCATGCGCACAGCTGCAGAAACGTTAAGCTAAGACTGACCAGCCATCACCGGCATGCATAGTAAACAGGCCCAGCTCTCAAAGACTTAAGAGTCCTGAGGAAGAAAGGAGAATATGTTCCATTTGAAGATAAACTTTGTTCAGACGAGTAGCATTTCAACATGTACGTGGTGTGTGGTTTTTGTTTGAAAGGGTACACTCTATCTAGAGTTCATTTGTCGTAGACATTTCAATGCCTTGGCCTTGTGCCCTATGTGAGTAATAAGATTTAAAACTGTTTTTTAACTGGGTTCCCAGAACTTGTTTAGGAAAAGTTTCCCTGCTCACAAAATAGAGGTCAAAGAGGAACTTTAAGTTCTGTGAATTGGAATGGTTACGTCTTTGAATCTAGCAATGCCTTCTTGAAAAATAATGAAATCTAAGGTGCTTTGTTATTCTTTTGGGATAGAACAGGGATACTATTTGCATTCTTAATTAATTAGGTTTAAGGGCCACAAGAATTGGCAGATGTGTACAATTTTTGAGATGTTCCATGCACAAGAGTTTCTGGTTATTGACGCAAGTCCAGGTGGGAGATGCCCCGATAAAGCCACCGTGATTCCTGACAATGTTGTGTAGCTCTAGTTTGCATTTTCCATTGAACAATTTGGATTTGTTGCAGGTACAGTTCGATTCAGTGTAGGGTTTATATATTAGATCCATTTAGATAATTGTCAACTAGTCATAATAATTGATAATTAAATCAACTTAGTGGGTGGTGACCAGCTTATATTTGTTTTGTTTTGATTTTACGAAACAGAAGAGATGATTTTTTAGTTTTTATTTCAGGATGCACGCACTGGGTCACAATGTGAAAATATATTATTTCCCCAAGGATCATAATTAAATAGTGTCAAAGTCAGTGATCTAGTCTAAATCCCTTATTTTTCATCTGAGAAAATGAGACTCCTAAAGGGAAAGTAATTAGAAGTCACCGGTGGATAAATAGAGAGTTGGAGCTGGAATATGAACCCTGGTTTTGTAGTGTAAGGTGGTATGCTCTGTTTGATGTTTTCCTACCCAAAGAACAGGAATTAATATAAGTTCTTGATAGATGTGGGTCACAAAGACATAGATGATGGAAACATTTAAGATCTGCAGCCATTATCATGAACAGGCGGTCACAGAATTGAGTCTGGGAGAACAGAAGTGGTGTGAAATAACTGGGTCAAGGAAGAGGTCAGAGGTCTAGAAAAATTGGGCAAGCTTCGGAAGGATTTTTGGATGAAGACCAGAAAGAAGTTGGTCTTAAACCATAAGAAAGAGTGGAAGCTTTATAGTAAATTCACCATTGAGTATACAAGAGACATGAAGACTCTATTAAAGTTTTATTCAAGAAAAGAGAGATTCTAGTAGAATTCCTCTGACCCTTTTTTGGTCTAAATTTCCTATTTATCTTCTTCCTTTGGTAATTCTACCTATTGGGCTACACTCTGAATTTGGATTGGTGATCATTTGGGATACATATGAAAAAAGCATGTGACATCAGCAATGAAAACAATGACAACTTTCTTCCTGTTCTCAAAGATTTTTCTAAAAAATCGGCCCATTGTGTCAGGGTTTTTATAAAAGAATACTCCCCCTCCCTAGTGCTGTTAACAGTTTAATAAACACACATTTAAAAATGTGCTTTCAGGTCAAGTGTCAGTGATTGATCTATTTTGACCAATGGTATTTAACTCATTGAATGGCTGGCAGTAGTTACGACATACAGACCAGCAGAGCTTATATTAATTTTGGTTCCAAGCTAACATTATTCACACAAAACTGGTGATTCTCAGCTTTGCTCTCACCACTTTCAAGAAAGACTGAACTTTTACTAAGCAAGAGGGCCCAAATGTGCCCCCAGTCTGGCTCCGTGGTTGGAAATGTTAGGGTAACTTAGGGCATTTGTGCTTCTTTCTGTAGCTTCAAGGATACTGTGTCTTCTCAGTGATTTAGGGTGTTGCCCTTTTCACCAATTCCTCATACAGCGGAATCACATGTTTAGGTGAAATGGTAGTGAGTCTTATGCTCAGAGGTGTGCTTCCTGTCAGCAGTAGAAACCGAAGTCCACTCCTCGACATTATGACTTTGTGCTCTTCCGCAGTGCTGGCTCCCTCCCCATAGGAGTGCCTCCATTCTTCAACATCTGTGATTCCGTCGAGCCTAATCCAGTTTAAAAATGAGAACAGCCCTCCCCTACCTGCTGTTCAGGGTGAGTCTGAATGCTTGTATTTTCTTGAACACATCAGTAATAGTTTCCACGCTACCCATCCTCTGCCACGTTGTCTAATCCGGCTTATTCGGGTGTGTCCTGTCTCCTGCATCCAAGAACAATCACATGACCTGGGAGCGAAACTGGCTGAGTCCTTCAGTGTGCTTTCGTTCCCAGAGTTCTGGGTCTTCGGGAGTAGACAGCAGTGCTCCCTCATGTTGTTGCCATCACCAACTGATGCGCTCAAGTGAACCATCGCTCTGCTCCTCTCCCCCTCCCCTAACTCTTGCATCCAGGATGGTGAAGATCACTAATGAGACATTTTCACACTCAGTCACTCCCAGAGTGCACTCTATGCATGGATGGCACAGTGGGCTCTGAGCTTTCAAAAAATGTTGAAACAACCTCATTGTTTTCATTGTTGATGTCACATTCTTTTTCGTATGTATCCCAAAGTTCTCAACTTCCCCACTGCCTGGTGACAAGGTGCTATTAGTTCATGGTGCTAACTCATTAAATAAAAAACTCACTTGGAGGTGCTAAAAACTTGCAAGTTGGAGACATAGGAGCCTCTACCTCCTGTGGGTGTGAACTTTGCACCTAAGTGCCAGGTCCTTTACTGAAAGCTGATTTGCTTGCTAAATTGATTGACTTTTTCTGTGCTGGAACCCAGGGTTCCTGGGAGAGAGAGAGATTCAGATTCTAATGCTTGCATAGATGTTCTCAGGACACTTCTGGCTGTTAGGTACAAGAAGGGGCTACATGCATGATCTCCAAATGAGTGATCTGTATGGCAGAGCTGTAGGCAGAGGGCTGAAGCAGAGAAATCAGAGATACTTATCGGAAGCAATACATAAGGAAAGTGACATTACGAATCCGTTGGAAAAAGATGACTCTCCAGATGGAACACCACCATCTGGAAGAAATAAGGGTGATCTCTACTTCAGTCCTTACCTACAAATCAATTCTTGATGTATCAAGTATCTAAAATTTTTAACTGAAATGAAAACCACTAGAAAAGTAAGAGTTTAAACATACAGCCTTGGCGGAGAAAGCTATGCTGAGTAAGATATAAAGTGTAGCTACTTAAAATCAATTAAATGCAACAATGCAAAAACAAATGATTTCTGATTGGAATAAATGTACAATAAGCAAAGTCAAAGACAAGAAAAAGAAAATACAGTATATATTAAATAGAAAGGACTTTCTTTAGTAATATATAAAGAGCTTCTGCTAATAAATTTGGAAAAATAGCCCAATAGGAGAGTGGCAAAGGATTCTTCAGAAAACAAAGTACAGTGGATTTTAAAACATGAAAAGATGCAAAACTCGCTCATCATTACAGAAATGCAAATTGAAACTACCAAAGATTTAAAATCATGATCACACATTTTAATAACCGTCTTGTGGGGAACTCAGGTGCTGTCATATGCTTTTTTGTGGGAGTATGAAGTGATATAACTCCCAGAGAGAACAATTTAATAATATTTATCAAAATTAAAGTGTAGATAATCTTTGACCTAGTAATTTCATTTCTAGGAATTTATCCTATAGACAAGCAACATACATATTCAAAAATAGTCACTCAGTATTGTTCATGAAAGCAAAAGGTGTTCATCCACTGAGAATTTATTTTAAAAATCAGAATACATGGGCCTCCCTTGTGGTGCAGCAGTTAAGCGCTGTGCTGTGGAGCTATCGGCAGCGGCGATGTGAGTTCAACGCCTGTCGGGGGAGATTCCCACATGGCGCAGCAGACCTCCTGCCTTGCCCGCTGCTCCCCTCAGCAGTGTATTTCCATCGATCTGCCTGTTCTGCTCCCCACTCTGTCTCTGGTGAACCCTCTCGCCGCCCCACGCCTCTGGCCTGTACCCCAGCTTGTATGCATAAATAAATAAATCTTTAAAAAAAATCAGATTACATCCAGAAAACACAAGTGTAGTGACTTATCCTCACCATGGAGGTATAGATATAAGATGTTTTCCATATTGGGGGGAAACCTGCATGTGCACCAGCTACAGCCAGTAATTGCTGTCTGGGTCCAGTTAACAGCACCGCATAGGAAGTGGCTGTTAACTGCGAGACTGCTGGATTGCCCAACCTGAAATCCAGGGTGATGGTGACAAGTGTGAGGACCAGTTGTGGCCCAAGTCACGGTGCGTGCACTGTGAGAGACTGTCCCTGTAGAGCGGATGTTACATACATTGTCTGTTTTTGTTTCGTATCAGCTGGATCAGCCATTCTAATTAGGAGACCCCCTTGGGACAAGGGGAGATGGCTCCTGACATCAGGATGTGCTTCAGGGCTCAGTGTTCAGTGTCCCCCGAAGTAACTGCCTGCCTGCTGTCTCTGGCACCATTGAACCTTGGCCAGTGGTCAGGCAGAGACTGTGGACATCTAAGTCTGAACAAGTAGCCTGGGCGTCTTGCCCTATTTTTATGTCGTTTAATTGCCGACTGTCTTTAATCCGCTGTGCTGTGTAAATATTTTATCCACTTAACTCTGGTTAACTATCCTATTTTGATGCCAGCCAAGTCTTAGGGATAAAATGGTACCTGCCCAACATCTTTATAGCTGCAAGAAATGGACGTTCTGTATGTGAGGAGAAAAAAAGAAACGTGAATTTGAGGAGTTTTTCAAAATCAGGATACAGTCATAGAACGGAATCCTTCGCACGAAGATTTTAATAAGAACGGCTGTCTTGAGATGGGACAATTGCCCAGATGTCACTAATGAACAAGGCAAGGTAGAGAACACCTGTCATGTGTTATCCTCTGAGTCGTAAGAAGTTGATGATGGAGGTTGCCTCAGAGGAGTAGCTAAGGGGTCCATTTTCTTTTATTCTCTATGCTCATTTATACTTTATAAATTATGTACAATCTGCATGTTTACCTATTTACAAGGTTTTGTTCTAATGAGAGTCTAGGAGATTATTGCACAAAGCTGGCTCGATGCAGGAACGCAGGGCCAGTTCTCAGATGGAGGGGCATGGGGGAGCCACACCAGGAAACCTAGCAGTCAAATCTAACAGGCACCCACTTCAGACTCTAAATCAAATGTGGAGTATTTCACTTTCCTTTTAAAAGGTGAGCAGACCAAGTGTCATCAAGGTTAGAGTTCAAATGGGACTAACACACACACACATAACTGCACTGCCTTTAAATCCAGGAGTGGACAAATTTAAGAACAACTCAGCATTTTATGGTTCATTTGATTTTTAAGCAGAAAAAAAGAGAGAGCTGTGTCTGAAGAAATTATGCCGTCACTTTTTTTTCCCTTTACACCAGAGGTGGGAACAAAGAGTAGAGATGATACTGCAGTTTTGATCTCTACAACCTCATTTGAAATCATTCTGTATGATTTAAGTTTCCTTGAAATGAAAATGATAAATTGTGTTGACTTACTTAGATTGGGGGGGAAAATTGATTAGACATTCTATTGTCAAGGAAACCAGTTCTCTCTCTCTCTCTAGCACATGCGTGTGCGCATGCACGTGCACACACACACACACACACACACACACACACACACACACACCCCACGCCACACTATACAGCAGCCAATACAGTGGCCTTTAAACTCTTCATCTGACATTTTAAATTATTTAAAAATACCCAAGAGCTCTACTCTGAAAATCTGTACAAGAAGTACTCAAGGGAAGTAATTCTTAGAATTCAAACTCAGGGAGGTCTCTTTCTAATTCTGGGGAAGCCACAGTCATTCTGAGTCAGTGCTGTGTCTCAGAAAGGCTTGGGACAGTCTCCAAGGTCAGTGTCAAGTCAACTGCAGAATGAGACTATTGGAAAGAAGGGGCTGGAATGAGAACTTCTAAAAAGCAACGGAATCACACAAGAAGAGAAAGGCAAACCATTCACACACCACCGCCACCCCTCGCCTTCATCAAGCATCTAGTGTACGGAAAACAAGAAGCTGTGCAGTTACCAAAAAAAGGTAAATAAAGACCAAGCCAAAAGGCGTGTTAGAGCTGGAGGTAGAATTGCTGTTATTCAAAGATATGCGTTGTCTCCCTGGCGAGCCTGCAGAGGTGCATCCTCCCTGCTCCTCAGTGTCAGGTGTGGCCAGGTGACCTGCTTAGGTCTCACCTGGGCACAGCGTGTTTCCTGCCTTGCTGTTGGGCTTGGCCAGCAGGATGTCAGCAGCGTGAGCGGGCTGCTGCAGGCTTCCTGTGTTGTTGGCCTCACTCATCCTCTGCCATCTCCGGGAATAGTCTGCTGTGGCTTGTCTGTCTTCCAGGGAGGATGAGACGTGTGCAGAGCAGTCGCCCCGTTAAACTGGCCTCTGAGTCACCTCCCCGCTGAACCTGCGGCCCAGGCACCAGGCAGCCCGGCTGAGCTTCCTAGTCCAGGGTGCTTAGATCAGTCACTTCCTGCCAAGCCTTAGACCCGCGATAACTTGTTCAGTCACTCCACTTTGGAGCAGTGACAAACTAATACAGAGAGCAGGTGGTAAAGCACCTTAATTTATTCTTTTGGCACGGTCACGTGCAAATTAAGGAATGGTTAAAAGAACTTGATCAAAACCAGAGGGTCCCTGGGTCGGGCCGTTTCCACAAAGAGACAATTCAGTTTCTTAAAAAACCTTCCCTGGAAGAACAGTTGTCACATTTCCCTGGGGAAACGGCTCACCGTCCCGGCCCTTGTGCTTGTGTGTGTTAGGAACATTACAGAACTGTGCTGCACCTAAACGAGTTGCCCCAGACCTGCGGAGAAGCTGTGTGAGAACTGATGGGAATGGTTAGACCGAGTGTGGCGACAGATGAGAACCTCCGTGCCGCAAGTCTGCAGTGGCCTGACCAAGGGTTTGTTCACCAGATTCTGGAATTACTTCATTTTTTAAAAAAGGCACATACTCTGGCTCATCCAAAGGGAAAATTCAGGAAAAATAAAGGGAAGAAGGTCTCTGGTACTTTATGTGGCTGAGACCCGGGGTGACCATCTGCCCCAGGATACCTGGGACAGTCCTTGTTTCCGCTGTGGCCCCGGGGTAAGCATCGGCAGCTCCCCCTTCACTAGCAGAGGTGCCGTGGGCTGGATAATGGGTACGTGGTCATGCGGCCCCATGGGTACACTTTACCCACAGAGTTGAACAAAACGGGCCCACGTAAGGCTTCGATGAGTTCCTGGGGGAAGAGCTGACACGGGGGTCCAGGCAGCTTAGACTAAGGCCCTGGGACACAAGAGTTAGAGGTGGCACAGGCACCCAAGGCCCGACCCAGCTGGGCAGGGTCTGAAAGACTGGGGCGTGGCATTCTTTTGGGCTAAATGGGTGTCCCACCTTGGACAGCCCTGATGTCCAGGTCAGGAGCCTCGCCTGTACTGCTGGGCACTGTCTTTGTGGATCCCCAAAAGGTAGAAACAATGCAACACTCCCATTCCTGACATCGCTTCCATGTCTACTCCACGTGCAACAGTCAGACGCCACGGGGAGAGAAGGGAAGGTCTCCTTACCCGCACAGGCGCCCGTAACGTTTCCTGAGCTCCATGTGGCTTTCCCAGAAACCCTGCAGAAAACAGCACCGCAGTGAGCAAAAGATAAAACCAGCTTTCAAGGAGTCAAACTTGTCCTACAAAGTCTTCTGGAGCCACGAGACCACAATTATATACACAATAAAAAAGAATTGCAGTTACATGACTTTCAAGTACTTTGGAGATATTAGAATAAACTGGTAGCTGGAAAAAAAAAGTAGATTGCCAGGAAAAGTCTCAGTCAGCTCTGCTTTAATGGCTAGAAGAGATGCTTTGTACTTAAACTATTTATGTATAATTGCTGCTAAAATATTTGAAGACTATTTGCTTTCTCGACTATGTTAACAGTCCCCTCTGCAATTTGGTTTATATTATTATTATTTTTGGCAAAGCCTCTTTTCACAGCCACTATATGTGTAAACTTCTGCTAAATCTATCCGAATTATCATAAATTCTGAATGCTCATGATCCAAGTTAAATTTTAACTAAAATCAACATTTCAAAACAGAAGAACTTACAATAACTTGATATAGGACAGAGTGCTAGATAAACTTCTCATGGGAAAGGCGTCTACCTGGAGGAAAATGCAGAGGGTCAGAAGATGCTGGACCCCTGTGTCAGAGGGGTGGCGTGTGTGTGTGTGTGTGTGTGTGTGTGTGTGTGTGCGCGCGCAGATATGGGGGATCTTAGGGGAGATGGGTTGGAAAGCGCTAGCTCCATTGTGTTGTAGGAATGAAATATACATGAAAATCTGTTTGGGTTGGGGTGGGGTGGGGGAGTGGAAAAATGCTAGACTTGTGGGGGTGTAGGACATGGATGGATGTATAAAAGGTGGGGGGAAGGGGAGGTCTAGGGGAAAGGGGAAGTCAAGGTCCTCATTACTTCCCATTCTCACTAAATCTGCTGAATGGCGCCTGCTGAGCTTGCCTTGTATCACGGAAAGCTTATATGAATATAAAAATAGTCACCGAAATTACTATGTTCTAGAAAGAACTTGGCAGGGTTTGTCCATACAAGGAAGACTAGCTGAAAAGGAGCATATGTGGAAATTGTCCAGAGGCAGGAGCTCAGGGCTCTCTTCACATCGATGTTTACACTGTTGTCCTCAAACTGTTAATACCACATTAATTACTCAACTGAATGCCGACTTCCCCCACCCCACAAATGTGAAATTTATTTAATTTGCTGTCTGGTTTGTTGTTCTCTTTGGACACATGTATTATTTCACTGGCTTCGGAGGGCCACAGGAAGCCAGGAGGAGAAGAGCTGTTGGTGGGTTTTTTAAGTTGCAAATTGGTCACCCCTGAGATGGAGATGAGAGGCGTTTTAAAAAGCACTAGGAAGAGTGAGACAGCAGCAATGGCGAAGACTGAAAAGGGGTGTTGGGGGAGAAAGGGCAGAAAGGCGTAGAAAACAAACTGCAAGGGGTGGGGAGAAGGACAGAAAGAGCTAAGTGCCTCGCACCGCACTCCTGCTGGCCAGCCTTTCGGGGGGCTGGGCGGCTTCTGATGCCATCGTGAAGTGCTGTCACCAGGTTGGCCCTTCCTGCCTGCTTGGCAGGAACAGATCCTGCTTACAGGATCTGTTGGCTTCTGATGTTGGGACTGGCGACAACCCCCCGTAAGTTGGCAGAATGAACCATCTGCCTTCTGAGAAAACCCAACGAGAGACAGAAAGAGTAGCATTTAGGAGATGAGTGCCGGGCCTGAATCTGCGGACGCCCGTGGGCACTCATCCCCACGTGCATGGCATTCTGGTCCCCCAGAGGTGTCTCGCCTAGCCAGCTGTCTTCTGCCCCTTTATTTCTACCAACTCACGCCCACTTCCCCTGTCACCCTGGCCCACTACTTAGAGGCACGGTGGACTCATTTGGACTCAATTTGCCAGCATACTTTACCCCCAATTGGTCACAAAATATACTGATGTCCCCCCAACATCCTTCTCTTTCACTGCCACCACCACCCGAGGTCAAGCCCTCATCACTTTCCTCCTGGACTTCAGCAACAGTTGGGGTCTAAAGACCTCACCCAGATCCCTCTTCCTTGCAGTGTAATCTTCCACTAGGGTGTCCCTTTCCTGCTCACAGTTCTCCACTTGCCTTTCTAGACTGCCGGTCATCTAGCCCACCTGCCTCTCTCTCATGCAACTGCATTTTCCAGTGCGCCCCCATCTTTGGCTTCTAGCCAGTCCAGGCTGCCCATGTCATGCGCTCCTCGAGTTTTCATTTGATGCTGTCACACATACTCCCCACCTGGTCTGTGAGTCCTTGTCTTTATCTGTTGCTCCTGTAAGACCCTCTTCTCCGGGAAGTCCTCCGGATGAGCCTAGCCAGGTGCACCGCCCTCTCCTCTGAAGAACAACCACAGCTACAATGTAGGCAGCCTGACCTCAGCCAGGGTAGATCCCCTCGATCCCCTCTGAGCTGTGCACCATTAATGGATGCACGCTCTTGTAGGCAGAAGTAACTTCTACATTCTGGTCAATCCCAAATCTTGCACATGTAGAGACGCAATAACTGGGTTTTGGGGAGAACGGATGAATGGATAACAGGACTCAGTACATGCTGATGAGTGATAAAAGATGGATCACGATCATCGATAAGAATTCATTCAAGTGGAGGAGGACTCAGCACGGAGCCCTCCCTCGGGGACCACCTGGGTGTGGGTAACCCAGATGCGGGCCCTGCTTTGCAGGAAAAGCCTGCTCCAGGCTCAACACATCTTATGCTGGAAAACAGTGCTAGACAGTCCTTACCTGGCGGAAAAACGTCAGGTTTCCAATAAAAGGAGAAGGCTTAGGGTGTCTGATGCCCACCTTCCCCAGGCTGGAAAATGCAGACGTGGAGTACCTGAGGGGAAAAGCAAACGTTAAAAAGCAAGAAATCGAAATTTGTATTCAGACTTTTGGTCCTAGGAGAAGTTAGATTTTTTGAGTTGTCTGGAAGGTAGGAGAAGTTTCCAGTTGATAATTTTTAAGGACTGAAGAGGTAGTCTGTGACTACCATAGAGCTCAGTGAATTCCTTCTAGTTGAGCGACAGATAGGGAAGAAGGATCCTGAAGTCCCACTGCTGGGAGACACTTTAGAGATGACATCTCCAAATGCCCCTTTCCCCACCAGTAAATTGTTTTCACAAGCCGCCTCTCTCTGGTTCAGTTCTTTTGCCTCTACAGCTACTGAGAACAACTGTCTTAGAAAGCAAGGCAGAAAAAATTAAGACTGGCAAAAATCAGTTTCCTGTGCAAATCCATCTATTTTCTTGGTCCAGACTGACCCCCGCACGTAATTTGTTCTTCATCACATTCCATGGCCTAATACGGAAAAATAAAAACGAGGGAGGAAGGGAACACACCAAGGAGAGAAGACCTCATCACCAACTGCTTACAACCTCTTTAAATCTTTGTTTTCATGGCCTGCGACCATATGGAAAGCATATTTTCTTAACCAAAAATCAGGAAACGTGGCTCGACAGATTTCTGTGTCACTTTCCAGGAGAAAGCGGCAGTCTGAGAAGTGCAGTGTGGCTGTCAAAACATTGGAATTACTAGGATATTTCAACAGTTTATGGGAACAGAGGGAGAACACAGTTAAAGTCAGAACCGGCTTAGAAAAAAATACCCGGACATATGGCAGCAGTCCCTAATCAGCCAGCCAATTAGGTCAAAAGTTCAGTTAGTTCAGAAAAATTAATGAATCAAACTGGGTGTTTAGCATCCTGCAGAGATCTGCCAAATCTCAATTTGGGAGCCAGGAAAAATGCAGAGAGTATCACGACAGCCGGGCTTCAAAGGAGGACTAGACCTTAAAACAACATCCACTGCTCTGAGAACCACTGGCAAGAGATGGAATGTTCCCTGTACTCTTTGACCTTCCTCTTTCCCTCATGCCATCCAATAAGACACACTTGAGTAGAACATTTCACCCAGTATATGCAGCTGTTCAGGCCAAGGACAACCCATTGTCACTGTTGATTTGTGTTCTCTGTGCAATGGGTCTATTTTTAAAGTGGCCTCAGGGCACAGGCTACCAGGGCCCAAGGGAAGGTAGGTTCTGCTCTCAGCCTTCCCAACCAGGGTTCCCACCATAGGGGTGCATTGTTAGATTTGCATGAAATCCCAGGACATCGAATTTAAGTCCATGTTCAAGTGTAATTACAGATCACACTCAGGCCTCGTGCGAATTACCAGGGTTAATCATGCCAACATTCCTCTTCATTAGTGTGTGTACCAAAGGTTGACAGCAGAGTATATAAAAGTTGTTCTTTCAAATTGACTATGATATTTTAACATAACTGCCCTTCCATCCAAAGGGAAAAGACCCAGGAAGGCTCGCAAGTTCCCTCAACACCTTCCTCAACATCCTCAAATCTGGCTTCTTGGTTCATTTCTTCATTAGTTTTTGTGAATTATTTTCTAAATGTAATCTCTAATGGGTAGAAAGAAATATGTAGATCTTGGGCCACGTAATTACATCTTAATTTTGTAATTAGATGTCTTGATTGTCTAATTAAAGGACGAGAAGTCTGTGCCTAATTACACATGCTAATTATTATGCAAGTCCATGCCCTAATTATGTAACTCTACTTGACGAAAATACCACTCGTGTGTCTCTGCACAAAATTCAGACATTTTCAGACATACGGCATCAGCAGAGAATGTTCTGGACACAATCATAAACTTCACTTTGCAGCCCAGACCCAGGTATAGAACTTTAGCTGGGAATTGGCCAAGTGGAGCCTTCGGTAACTGCAGTCTCCAGGCCAAAATCAGCCAGGAGAGAGCAGTACCGCTGGAGTTCCAGGCAAAATTGCAAAGTGAATTGCATTCGTCTCTCTCCCGCTTCCTTCTCTCCCACCATGTTCTCTGGCTCTAGGGTCCCTGTGTCATCCTTTGTCTCAACAGGATTGTAATCCAGAAAGCATGGGCCCTAGGTGCTATGAATTGAAGTGGTCACGGGAAAAGAGAGTTGCCATCCTTTAGAATATGACCTTAGTTGGAGAGATGCTGGTTGCTGATGTAATTAGTTAAGATGAAGTCATAAAGAAGTAGAGTGGACCTCTAATCCATTATGACCGGTGTCCCTATAAGAGGAAGATGATGTGAAGACAAGCAGACGAGGGGGCATGCCGTGTGCCAACCAAGGCAGAGATGGGAGATAATGCAAGCCAGGGGTCATCACAGAGAGCTGGCCAGCAAACCACGAGAAGCCAGGAAGAGGCAAGGAAGGATTCTCTCCCATGGGTTCCAGAGAGAGCATAGCCCTGCAAAAAACTTAATGTCAGATTTCTGGCTTTCAAAACTGTGAAACAATCAATTTCTGGTGTTTTAAGTCCAGTTTGTGGTACTTCGTTATGGCTGCCCTAAGAAACGGACACACCAGGAGCACCCATGAGTGAGTTTTAGGAAATGGATGAAAAATGCTTTTAAAAAGTTTTTACCCCGTTACTTTAAAATATGTCATTGTGAAAGATGTTTCCGTTTTATCGCCAGTGGAGCAGTAAGCCCTGTGCTTTCCGCACAGCCCAGGTGGTGGACACTGCTGTGCAAGTCAGGTCATGCGCAGCCGTCCTGTGGCCCGCACGACGTGACATTTGGAACGGCTTCCCTCTGGGGGGAATTAGTGCAGAGGGGCCCCGTGGTCATGCACATCTATCCTTGCTCCCACTACGGATACTGAGGCAGGAAAACGAAAGACTGGTACAGCTTCAGAGGGCATCCTTGGGCTCTATTTCCACAAGTAAAGCAGCAGTTTGCTGCTGCAGGACACAAATCCTGCAGCACCCAGTGGGCACCTTCCCCTGTCCATTCTTAAAATAAATGGAACATATAGGTCATTGCAAAATAAGCTTCAACGTCGAAAGCCTAAAATGTCCTCAGTATTTTATCATCCCCAAAGGTCTTTCTTGATGCATTCTACAAATGTTGTATAGCCAAAAAAAAACCATTCGTGATACATTGGGGGCTGTTTTGATGATGGCCACAGTGCCACCATAGAGGACGGGGCTTCTCTCTCCTGAGCTTTTGGGAACAGCCAGCTTCTCGGTTCACACAGTATGTCCTCACCGAATACCAAAACTTAATTCCTACTTATGAGCTGCTTTGGGAAATTTCAGAAGCTCTTGATGTTTTCGAAATGGTGAGAGATTCCTCTGGCAAATTGCTCATCTCCTGGAATGCAAATCTTGGGGTGTGATCACCCCCTGCTCCAGGAACAGGTGAAGCCCTGGGGTACCACTTGTCCTGCTCCTGGGAGAAGAGCCCTTTCTCATGGTTACTCTCCACCCTGCACAGCCATCCAAAGCATGGCCAGCAACCCCATAAAAAATTGTGGCCACATCAGAATCATCGGTAGAAACGGGCTCAAATTGCTGCCTTTTCAACAGGTTTTAAGACGTGGTGTAGAACAGGAGGTCTGCTAGCTTTCCAGAGCATAAATCAAAGCGCTTGACAGATATTTGGACAAAAAAGATAGAACTATTAGGGGGAAAGCCTATTCTCATTTTATTATAATTCTTTGTTTTTTTTCTTGGAGTAATCTTTTTGTGTTTGAGATCATATTCTCTATATTTGTTCTATTTCTACTTTTTTTCATTTAACATCAGGAAAGCTCCGTGTTATTAATCATTTGTGAATGTTATCTTTTGACTATCTAATATTTCTCTCATGGACAGATAAGTTACTAAGCTATTCTCAGTGTTAAGTATTTAGGGCGTTTTCTATTTTTGTAGCGCATTGACGTTATGACCCTACAATGAACACCTTTGTATAGCAGACTTTCCCAGCGCTGTCTGCATGAAACATTTCCAGACCGGAAACCCATGAGTCAGTGGTTTTAAACATTGACAACACAACGCCAAAGCACTTTTCAGAAAGTGTGTCCAGTGAGTCCCACTGTTTCTGTTTTACCAAACTTTCTCATAAAGTGTTTCCTAATCTTGTAGACGTATCAATGTACCCCAAAGTCTGTATTTCTTTCATGACTCGAGAGAGACTATCTTTGCCCTCCCCTTTTCTCCAATTTACAAATTATTTCCCAACTTTGAAATTATCTTTGGCTTTACCCCCCTCGTTCCCACAAACTTCTAGCTAGGTGGCGGAGAGAAGGGGTCCCAATGATTGGTTGAAGAATTAGTTGGAAGTGAGCAGTCAGTGATAGGGAGGGCATGCTGGCTCCAAGTTCATAGTTGGACAAGAAGAGGGAGAATAGCAGGTGAATTCAGAATAGTTTTCATTTAGAAGAGCACTAACGGCAGCCTTGCTAGTTGATATGTTAGTCTCAAATTCCATGTCTCCTTCCTTGCCCCAGCTTCCCTCAAGCACAACTAGAGAGACTGTCAGTGAAGAAGTTCCAGCTTCAAGGCAGGAGTGCCTTGGAAATAGTGCTTCTGTCTGAGTCTTTCGGTTCCCCTCTTGTGCTCCTCTCCCTCAGCACCCTGGTCTTCGTGTTCATTTCCATCTCCCATGCCCCAGTCCCTCAAGACCTCAGGGCTGGAACTCACCTGATATACTTTTTACTCATGTGTCAGTTTGTAGTAATCAGGTAATTTCCTAAGCTGTAACCTACAGACTAGAAGGTGGCTTACTCATTTATAAGAGGAGGTGTCCTTTTTCAGGAACAAGCATCTCATCGCCCCTGCACAGCACCTTATTTCCGGTACCGGAGAAGCCAGGTCAGTCATTAGCGATGTGTTGGACCAGGTTCTATGAAAGAGGTGACTCACCAGGACAGGTATGTACTGGGACCCTGGTAAAATAACGCTGCCCCAATATATCTCAATAAGGGTTGGCAAAGAGACAGGGTGCCTGCTGCCTCACTCCTCATGCACCTTTATAACACAAGTGCTTGTGTCTATTCTGACCCATTTGCTTTAAGCCAAGTCTCACTATTTTGCATATTATTGATATCACTCTAATACTTATTAATAACTTACTTTCTCATATTAATTTTGAAATTAATCTAGCTTGATGAAAAATCCTTTGTGAATTTTACTGGAATTGCATTGTTTATCAATTAATGTAGAGAGTCATGTTGTTACAACCGTAAGTTCTCTCCTCTATGAATGAATTACCTCTCTTCATTGATTCCATATCTGTCCTTCGGTAATATTTTGCCATTTTATGGACAGAAGAGTATCTTTTTTGCTATTGATATTTACATATATTGGTAGTATTGCTCATGTGTAGGGAAACCACTTTTTATGCAAATCTTATCATCAGTGTAGATTTATCAATGTTCTGCTGGTTTACATGTGGAATCTCTCATTTCTTCTGTTGATAACTATATTCTATCAAAATAACATCAGTTTATTCTCATTCTTTCTAATCTTTTTGTCTCACTTTATCTTCTCTTATTACATTGGCTGGAATCGCTAATACATTGTTTAAAAGGAACAGTAAGAGAACATACATTTCTTATTTTGGACTCTCAACATATCTACTGTTTCAAAATTAAGTGTGAGATTTTGCTGCAGGGTTTTGAAAGGTATGGCTTGACTTAAAAACATTTCCTTCTATTCCTAGTTTGTTTGGAAAAGTGTTTCTTGTTTAGTGTTAGTATAGCTTTGTTTTATTAATCTTTTCAGAGCAAACAGCTTTTGCTTTTGTTGATCATTTCTGCTTTTTGTGTTCTCCATTTCATTAATTTATGCTCATTTTTTATTATGGTCTTCCTGCTGTTTTCTTTGGGTTTATTCTTTGTTCTTGTTTCTTTGGGAGTTTTGTTTTTCCTTTTAGCTTTTAAGTTAACGATTTAGCTCACTTATCTTCAGTATTATTTTTAGTGAAATTAAGGCTGCAAATCTTCCTCTAAGTACTTCTTTAACATAATCCCACGCATTTTGAAGTGTGGCTCTTTTGTTGTCTTGATGATATATCACCCTTAGTCTCTCCCTCATGTATTCTAACTAAGCTTCTCTACCCACCCCTTTACTGGACTACCTTGTCAAGATCCTCCATGATTTTGATCTTGTCAGTTCAGGGACTCCTTGGCAGTCTTTCACTTGATCTTCCAGTAGCATTCTGACACAGGTGAATACTTCCTCCTAGTATATATTTGTTGCCCCTCAGCTGCACACATAATAAAATAAAAATTAAAGCTAGGTGGCCATACAGCTTTATATCTCAGTCTTATAAAAAGGAAATCCAGTCTTAAAAGAGAAAACAAATACTTGGTGAGACTCTGTATCCTTGTGTAATACTCGGTAAAATATCAGTTGATAAAAGTCCCCAGGGAGGGCTCTTTGTTAATATCAAGCACATACATTTGCCCTCTGGTCTCTCAATCCACTTCCAGGAATTTGGTCTACCCATGCCAAAATATATACATAGATACATATACATATGTGTAGGGATATTGATTCCAGCATTTTTATAACAGCAAAAGCTTGGAAACAACTTAAATGCCCATCTGTTTGGGACTCTTTAAATAGAGTATGGTTTGTCCATTTGATAATAGACTATGCAACAAAATGGAATGTCAAGTACTATATCGATAATAGGCAGTGACAAGAACGTGTGTTCAGTGCCTCTGTTTATGAAAGAAAATATTACTTGTATTGACTTACAGAGCTAGTAAAATACCTCTTTAAGGCTAAATAAGTTAACTGCAACATTTGCCAGTTGAGGGGGATTAAATTGTGGCGGTAAGGATGGAGTGGGAGGGAAATACTTGGTTTAAGGTTTTCATACAGAAAATGCAAAAAGGAGTCAAATAGTCCAGTGAACCCCCAGGTACACACCACTCATCTTTTACAGTTACCAACTTGTGTCCGATCTGAGGTCCCCTTTACATCCTGCCCGCCTCTCCTACAGGTTATTTTGAAGCAAGTCCATGACATCATACCATCGGACTATATATAGGTCCTGCCGTACCCTTTCCTAAAATGTAAGCACTCCTCAGCAAAAACAAAGCCAACAATCCAGTCCAAAAAATGGGCAGAAGAGCTAAAAAGAGATTTCTCCAAAGAGGAAAGGCAAATGGCCAACAGATATATGAAAAAAATATTCAACATCACTTAGAATCAGGGAAATGCAAATCAAAACCACAATGAGATACCACCTCACACCAGTGAGAATGGCACACATTAAAAAAACAGGCAACAACAATGTTGGTGAGGATGTGGGGAAAAAGGAACTCTCCTACACTGCTGGTAGGAATGCAAACTGGTCCAACCAGTGTGGGAAGCTGTAAGGTGGTTCTTCAAACTGCTAAAAATGAAACTTCCATACGACCCAGTAATACCACTTCTGGGAATCTACCCACAGGACACAAAAACATTAATCCAAAAGGATGCATGCACCCCTATGTTTATTGCAGCACTGTTTACAATAGCTAAGATATGGAAACAACCCAGATGCCCAAAAATAGATGACTGGATCAAGAAGATGTGGTATATGTACACAATGGAATACTATTCAGCAATCAAAAAAGATAAGCACATGCAATTTGCAGCAACATGGATGGAGCTAGAAGAGATCATGCTCAGCGACATAAGCTGAAAGGAAGAGAAAAATATCAAATGGTTTCACTTATAGCAGGAATGTAGGGGAACCAAATAAGAGAGACATTCAGCAAGGGAGGGGGAGGATAAGGGCTCAAAACAAGGTAGGAAAGAAAACAAGGGACTATGGTGATGGGTCACGGGTGAATCAGTGGTGGGTAACCTAAGGGGAATACACAATAATGTAAAAGATACAAATAACAATAAAAAAGTTAAAAAACCCATAAAATGTAAGCACTCTTTCTAAGAATCGCCACCATGTTGGTACCACACTGAAAATAATAGTTCCTTAGTGTCCTCAGCACTAGTCAGTGTTCCAGTTTTCCCACAGATGTTCAATGTTTGTTGCGTGGGGGCTACATCCAGCCTGTATGATTGGCTCAGATGCCTCTTCCGTATCTTTGTCTCTTAATTCCTCTTCCACCCTCCTTTTCCCCTTGCGTCTTAAAAATATGAAACCAGGTTGTGTCCTGTGGAGTTTCCCACAGTCGAATTCCCACAGACTATGACAGAACGTCTTTCAGCCTCAGGAGGCCCAAGCCACTGCTCCCTGAGTTGTCTGCAAAATTCACTGAGTAGTTTCAAAAATTCTGACGCTTGTGTTCCACCCCTACTTCCAGATGGTGACTTAATTGGGAGTGTGACTTGGGCTTTGGAATTTTTAAGACCAACGTTGAGACGAGTTTGGGAACCAGTGATCTGGAGGCTTTTTTCTGGAGAGGGCTCCGTATGCCCTGAGAGGTTCATACCTGCCTGTCTCTGTTATGATGGTGTTAGCAGCTGTGAGGATTGTCACCTAGATCCATTCACTCTTGGGAGGCTGCAAGAGGGTGACAGCCCCTCTCTATTTATTAGTTGGAGTAACTCAGAATGTCTCCTCATCTACTATTTAGTTACCCAAGGAGCAGTTCACATGGGAAAAGGGAGCTCAGTGCTTGAGTCTTTGCTTTTGTTAGATTCAAAATAATCAGCTGATTCAATAACCTCTTAGAATGGCGACACAAGATATTTTTGTGTCGGTGTGAACTCAGGGGTTTAAATATATTTGATGTGTTTTGATCCACTGGAATTGTTATCTTACTCATCAGCGTGTCTCATCTTGGCTAGTGGGAGCACAGAAGCTTCTGTAACTGAGTGGTTTTGACAGAATAGCTTCCTTACTCTCTGAAATGACATGTTCCAGGTTCATCTTGTACATTTCTTACCCTAGACCTGGATCAGTCAGTGTCCCCCAAGGAATCTGTTCTTCCTTTTTAGGGAAAACGGCTTCTAAGGACCATCATTGGAGGAAGACTTTCTATGTATTTCTTATTGATAGTTCATCTTAACCACATTTGCTATGTCAGCCATGTGAATGCCTGTTTAAAAACTTAGACTTTTTTTCAATTTGTTGATTTATTCCTTTGTCATTAGAATTTTTTTTAATGTATAGTGGTGACTTACATAAAAGCTCAATTGGTGGATTCCTTCAGAAAGTGCAGGAATTTTTAACAGTAAGGTAATTTTCCCCAACTGTAGCAGTTTCCTGTTGCTGCTATAACAAATAACCACAAGCTCAGTGGTTTACAACAACACAGTTTATTATCTTACAGTCCTGGGGCCCAGGAGTCTAAAACCAGTCCTTCTAGTCAAAATCAAGGGGTCAGCAGGCTCATTCCTCGGAAGTGTCACGGGGGTAGGGGGGTGGGGGGGTTCTTTGCCTCCTTGGCTTATGGCCACGCTCCTCCGATCTCTTCTTCCCCGCCTCGCGTCAGCTTCCCTGGCTCTGACAAGAGCTGCATTGCCCGAGCAGAGGAAGGCTCTGGAAGGCCCTGCAAGGCAAGGCCGATGCTCTGACGTGGGTGATGCGCCAGGAGGCTCCAGGAAAAGGGAGCCCGGGGCAATTTCAAGCCATAGGAAGTGCTGGTTACCCGCCTTCACCTTGAGGGTGCCCAGCTTTCAGGGGTGTGCTTTATAGAGTTCATCTGCCCCCCAGAACACCAAATAATACCTCTAGGGCTCACACAGCAAGTGGCAAGGCCTTGGAGTTAGTGTTTAGGAGGGGAGAGGGCTCAGAATGAGGCCCAGAGCTAGCACAGCCTCGGCCTGTGTCCCAGACTGTGCCACGTCACAGCTGGTTACACAAGGATTCAGGGAGGGACCCTTGCCCATTTGCCAGTGAGAAGTGAAGGAAGAGAAAGGTGAAGGCAGAGCAGAGGTATTTACAGTCTGAACCACACACAACCTCTTTAGTTCAAAAATAGAACAAAGCAAATGAATTATGGCATAAAACCAGTTAAGTGGCTAATATTTATCAAACACTTCTGTATTTTTAAAGAAGTATTAGTTATTTAACTACATTTGGCTAGGCTGAACTCCTCTATCCCCCACTGAAAAAAACCAGCGACACCCTTAAATGCAGTATAAAGCGTTCCCTCTACATCGCATTGCTTGGATGGAGAGGGGAGGAAAAGAAATGGCTTAGTGCTATTTATACATACATTTATAATTTTATATTTATTCTATAAATTATATCACATAATTTATAGTCAACATTTTAAAATAAAATATATTGTCATATATGTAAATATATAAGGTTAAGTACAAATATATTTAAATAGACTTTGATTTGTTTATATATTTAAAAATGAAATGCCTTCCTGTATCTGGACTTGAACCCCCTACATGCCGGGGACTGAGGCCCAGATATGCATCCTCCGGAAGCCCCCTTCTCACCTGCTTGTCCCAGGAGCTAGAGAAGTTGACTCTTGAGAAGGAAAAAACAAAGCAAAAAGATTCTGCATATGCCCTTCAAGTAAGAGCTTTGCTTCTGTGGACTCATCTCTCCCAGTCCCCCCCAGGGATGAGTTTTGCAGCTCTGCCCACAAGAAATGAGGTTCTCCCGGAGAGCCACGCTATTTCCGGATTGAAAATCCAGCTACTTCTGGATTTTAGAGACACTCGTCACCCAAGATGCATTTTTGCAGAGACAGAAAAATAACTAGGTCGCCCCACATCAGCAGGGCCTTTGCCACGAGACAATTTAAAGGCCTGTTGCTCCTCCTGAAAGAGGCGAGGCGCGGGCTGGTGCGGAGTTCATCTCCATCTCTCCGTCTGCCAATTAGTGGACTGGGCCTCGCTGATAATCGCGCTCTCCAGGTGATGGCTTGTTTAAGTAATTGATGATGTTTGTCCTCACTGGGGAATCTTAGCACATCAAAAGATGTTGAGAAAGCCAAAATTCACCTCCATTCTGAATTAATCACTTTGTCAAGCACAACAAAGGCCGTCTTGCTTAGCTATTAATCCCAGGTGAGGTAGCAACCCTCAGTTAAATAAGGAAAGTACAGCGCCTTTAATTAATGTTTCAAGGAGCTCAGGCTCGCTTTTTCACTCGCTGTTTTTCAGAGGATGTGGGGAGATATGCCGGGCAGATATTTTCCAGACTTCTCAAGTGCAGAAAGGGTGAACTACGCTGTGCTGACTTTGTCGCAAAGGATCTAGGGAACCACAGGCTCGGTGTGTGTGGCTGTCCTGGGTCACAGGAAGTTCGTCTCCAAAGGCTGCCTTGTGGCCTGAGCACCTCCCCCTGCCCAGCACTTGGCTTCTGGAACAGGCCTGGGCCCTAACCCTGGCCCCACTCCATCTGGGCTCCACCTCAGACCTGGCAGCCCCCCGCCTGCTCCCTGGCTGACTTTCTGATCCCAAATCATCTCTCACCAGCAGCAGGACCTTCCCCAACCTCCTGACAGGTCCCGCTCTCTTCCACCTCCTCTCCATGTCCCCAGCCCCCAGCCCCCCGGGCCAGCCCCTGCAAGGCATCGGTGCTGACCAGGCCACGCAGGCCGGCCCGGGTTTCTGCGTGCCCGGGGTGGGAGGTGGACTCGTTGCCGTGTGGTCTGAGCTGGCTGCACAGTCGTCTGTGCAAGGACTTGGGCACCCCAAGGGGCACCTGGAAGCCAATGAGCAGGATGGGCTGGGGCTGGGGGTCTGGACCCCCTCAATGCAGTTCATGATACAGAATGTGGGTGCCATACGAAGGATGTATGTATCCTATAAAACGTATCCTATAAAAAAACAAATGGGGCGCCAGGGGCTTTCCCTTGGACGGGGGGGAAGATCTCATGACCCCCTTCTGTGTGTTTCCCCTCTTACCAGAGCCTCCCCAGGGCTTCTAAATTGGTCACCATTTAGAAACCGCAGGGCTGCTGTGCCTCCTGTCAGTCCTCACGTGCAGCCAGTCACCACCAAGTAATGTACATTCTGCCTTTGCACCTCTCTAGGGAGTTCTGGCACCGCTCTGCTTCAGGCCATCACTGTCTCTTCCTTGGACAGGGACCTTCAACAGCATCCTAAACTGGCCTTCAAGCCTCTAGTTTCTCATATACCAATCTTCCCTCTACCCCAGTGCTAGAAGAATCTTGCTACAAGTCCAAATCTGACCCTGGTGTGGCTGGAGTCAGAATTCTTCTCGGCCTCCGTGTCACTTTTAGACCAGACACTCACCTCCTTCATTGGGCACACTGGACCTCTGATGATCTGGCCCCAAGGGACCTGGTTCCCCAGTCTCACTGTAAGTGTCTCTCTCTCCCACCTTTAGACTCTGTCAGTCTTGCGTGACTTGGACACTTCTAGTTACGGCAGTTTGTTCCAGGCTTCCAGACTTTTACCCAAGTTCTTCTCTAGGTCCAGGACCAAGGTGAGGCAAATGAGGCTCTAGGGTGTAAAATATAAGGAGCACTCACTGTCAGGAATGTGCAGGCACCAGCGCCGCTGTTGCGCGAATCCAGAATGGCTTCCTCCTGAATCCTGCAGCACACCCTGGTCCCGGCACTCCGGGCTCCGCTGGCTGTGCCCCCCCTCTGGAGCGCACTGGTCATCCTGGCAGTCTCTACTCAAGGGCCGCCTCCTCCAGACACCCACCCAGGCTTCCCTGAGCACAGGGAGAGGTTTTCCATGGTCGAGGCACCCCCTGGCAGAGAGATCCTAGCCCAGAGCAGGAGAACTTAGTGTGCTGTTTATGGGAATATAATCCTGTCTGAGTTCACTATTTACCGTACCTGGTTCTGTTTCCATCATGTGAGCTTAGTCATCTCCAGTTAATCCTTTTGTTTTTATGAAGTCCTTAAAGAACCCTTTAAATGTTGTGAAAGAGAGACGTCTGCCTTGGGTGAACCCCAACAGACAATTAAATCAGAACCCCGATAAGGCAGAGGGGCTGTTCTCGCCTCTGAGTCCCACGTAATAACAGTGAATAATTCCAGAACCTTTCCATGTGCTAAGGTGTTCTACGCACTTCACACTTAAGTCATTTATTCCTCTCCACACTCTGTGTGGGAGCTGCTGTTATGATCCTCTTCATTTTGTAGTTGGAAAACTGAGGCTCAGAGAGATGAAGTGACTTGCCCACGGTCACACAGCCAGTAAGTAGGGGAGCTGATGTTGGAGCCCAGCTTGTAGCTGGCAGCTTCTGCTGTCTCTCATTTCCCATTTGGAGCACAGCAAGTTGCCTCGACCCAGCCTGTCTACAGGACCAAGGGACAGAAAGCCCAGGTCCGCTTCCGTCTGTGGGGTCGAGACTCCACGCCAGGAAACAAGGACAAGGACATTTAAGGTGAAGCCTAGGGGCTGGCCAGTGCAGACGGGATGGGCTGTTTCTTTGGCCAGTTGCATTTCGGTGCCTAAGGAGCCAGCTTGCTTGGGCGGGTACTTGTGGGTGCTTGCAAGGACTCTCAGGCCTTTTGCTTCTAGCCTAGTAGGTATTAAAAAAAATTGCCAGTTGGATTTGAGGTTATGTCTTCATAAACCCAGCCGGTCTTTCCATCTTCCTATTGCACTGTGACCTGCCCAAGAGCCCGGAACAGGCCTGGGAAACCTAATTCTGTCGCCCATTTTGGCAGACAGCTGAAAGAGCTTAGGCAATCAAAATAACAAAAGGATATTGTGAGTGTTTCCAAAATATTTATAAACCCATTGCATCTTGTTTGTTAACTGTAATCCCTGAATCTTTGCGTTGACCTAATTCTTGGCAAGTTCTCTCCTGCGCCTTTGATCCCTTCTTAGCCACAGTGATCAACTGTGGGTCCAACTGGAAATAGTGGAGAACCAGGTCAGAGAATGGGGCCCTCGAATAGCACCGCGACCTCGGTGCCCTTTGCTCGTGGACGTATTTGGTTCTGGCTCTCACCCCTCTGGACTCGGGGTCCTGTGTGCACACCCACACAACCCGCCTGCCCTCCTCCCCGGCCCAGCCCTCTGGCTTTGGCCTCTTGCCTGCCTCCTGAACCTCAGAATCTCTCCTAGAGTCGCCGTCCCTCATCCTGGTCCTGGCTCTCCCTGACCTTTCCCATCTCATCCCTTGTCTTAGCTGTCTGTGACTGTGTAACAAATCACCCCAAATGTAAGTGGCTTAAGGCAACAAGCATTTGTTAGCTTCACACGCTTTCGGAGACCAGGAATCTGGGAGCAGATGACCCAGGTGGTCCTAGCCTAGGAGGTCGTGGTCAAATTGTCAGCTGTGGCTGCGGTGAGCAAAGGCTCACCTGGGCCTGGGGGACCCCTCCTCTGCTCGCTCATGTAGCTCCCAGAGCTGCTCAGCACAGCAGCGGCTACCCCTACCCCCACATCTGTAGCATCTGTTGGTCACATGACTGAGCCTGGCACAGAGGGATGGGAACTCGGCAAGGCCGTGAAGACCAGGGCACAGGGGGCACTGGGCCCCGGCTGCACGTCTCACTGGTGCCCTAGCGGGAACACGGTCAGTGAAAGCACAACCTTGCAAAGCTTCACCTGGGTTTTTCAAGGTGGTTTCTAAGCCTGGTAAAGTCTGAGCTGTTTCCTCCTCTGCTGAGGGGTTGAAACAAGATGTAATTGTCCTCTTGTTCCACTGCAGCGTGTTTAGTGCCCACTTTCCAGTGCTACCCAGAGGCCCTCCTGCAGCGCCAGTAATCAGTAGGGTCCACTTGGTTGATACTGAAATAGCAAATCAGGGAGCCTCCGCATGGAGGTGCATCAGAATGGATTTAAAGCCTTTAGAAAACCGGGCCTCCCTGGTGGCCTAGGGGTGAAGTCTCAGCACTGCCACCCCGAAGACGCACAAAGCCGGCCTGAGTTCAATCCCCGGCCAGGGAGCTGACCCACATGGCGCAGCAGACCTCTCCTGTCTCCCTGCTGCTCCCCTCAGCAATGTATTTCAGTCAGTCTGCCTGTTCTCCCCACTCTGTACCTGGTGAATCCTTTCCCCTTCCACACCTCTGTCCTGCACCCCCGTTCTTCTAAGCAAAAATAAGTAAAATAGTTAATCTATAAAAAAAAAAAAAAAAGGCAGCCTTCACAGAAAACCACAGGGCTGGTAATAGCTCACTCCTACAAAGCACCCTTTCTGGGCCAGCGTCGTCCCAAACACTGTAGAAACACCAAAACTTTCACCTTCACAGTGTCCTTGTCTGCACCTATACACATGGGGAAGTTGAGGCTGAGGGGCGTGTCCCAGGGACAGGCCCACAGGGTCAGTGGCCAGGCCATAGCCAGGCCTGGTCTGTGTGACCAAAGGGCCTGACAAAATGGGTGCTTCCAAACACAGAAATGTATCCTCCCCCACTTCTGGAGACCAGAAGTCTGAAGCCAGCCATTGGGGGGACCAGCTCTCTGAGGCTTGAGAGGAGGCACTCTCCCCACTCTTCCTAGCTTCTGGTGGTGCTGCGTTCCATGGGGTGCCACTCTGCAGCCACTTCACTCGGGTCTCTGCCTCCACCATCTCGTGGGATCCTCCCCGTATGTCTCGATCTTCACATCACCTTCAGCTGGTCTGTGTCCACACTGTCCACTTCTAACAAGGCCATTAGTCACTGGACTAGCGCCCACTCAGTTCCGTGGGAGCCCCCCTTGGTTAAGTCTACAAAGACCCTACTTCCAAATAAGGCCCCGATTTCAGGTGCTGGTGGAAAAGAATCAAAAGACCAGCAGAGCCATCAGCAGCCTAGAAAAGGCTGAAAGGGATTAGCCCCTCTGGGGGGATGGGGCCTTTCAGATCATTCTGGAGACAGAGACAATGAGATGGAAAGAAACGAGCCCCCATGAGGGAAGGAAGATGCTAAATCAAACACCTTCTTCCCCGCTCACTCTGAATGGTGTGATTTGGTTTTGGGGTGTTTGGTTTGGTTTGCTTTTAGTATTCTGGGTTCTTTTTCTTTTTTTGCTATATGTTACTCTCCTAGCTAGACTGCATTTTGGTTGTTCCAGTCAGCACACTGACTTTCAGTCAGGAAAGAAGGAAGTGAAATCTTACGGCCGATTGTGGGTTGCACGCACACCAGCCACCCTGGAGGAGATTCTGGATGGCCGCTGACTCGGAGCACCGGGGGGGTGAGGTGGAGTCTCTTTGTTTCTGCAAACCCAGTTTCAATCCGCCCTGCGAGACAGCAGACCTAGTGACACCGGCACTGCCTGCCTTCTTACAGCCACCAGCCAGCACCTAAGGGCCGTGTCCAGAAAGACAAGAGAAAATCCTAAACGATATTTTTTTCTTTAATAACCCAGTAGGGCTCTAACACCCATGAGAATATTTAAAGCAATTCTGGAGCTATTTATGTTTCAGCCACAGCCATTTCCTGGCATAGCAGCGACCATAAATTTACTGCCTGGTATAGAAAAATGAATTTGTCCTAAACAATAGTGCTCCCAATTTACAAGGCCGTCCCCTGGTTGTTGTATTTCAGAATGTGGTGAACGTACTATGTTTTCCACGTTCAGCTTTCCTCTGGTCTTCTCCACCTAGGTCCTACTCTTCCCGACTGGGATTGGGTTCTTTTTAAAAAAATTTTTTTAAGATTTATTTATTTATGCATACAAGGCCAGAGGTGTGGGGGTGAAGGATTCACCCGAGACAGAGTGGGGAGCAGAACAGGCAGACTGACTGAAATCCACTGCTGAGGGGAGCAGCGGGCGAGACAGGAGAGGTCTGCTGCGCCATGTGGCTTAGTTCCCTGGCGGGGGGATCGAACTCATGCCCCAGTGGCTGGAGATAGCGTGACAGCACTAAGACTTAACCCCAGTGCCACCAGGGAGGCCCAAGGGTTAGGTTCTTCATATAGCAGCTACTTCCTGTCCCAGTCCATTGCTTGAGCCTACTATCTGCATTCTTAGCACATGCTCTGGCTCCATCACCTGTCAACCCCTGACCTCCATCATTTATTCAGCTAGAAATTCCTGGGGGGGCATCCCCTGCGTCAGCCCAGGTCCAATCTTGACCCCTGTGCCAAGCCAGCAAGCCTGCTCACGCACTTTTGGTACATAGCCAAGACCCGTGTGACCTGCCAGTCTGTGTCTCAGCTGGCAAATTCCTCA
Organism: Scalopus aquaticus; assembly: GCA_004024925.1. Lineage (NCBI taxonomy): Eukaryota > Metazoa > Chordata > Mammalia > Eulipotyphla > Talpidae > Scalopus > Scalopus aquaticus. The sequence continues at coordinate 170,252 of PVIJ01000258.1, forward strand.
TCAGTACTGATTCCTTTTTCTATAGATCATTGTTTCCCTTTACAGTAAAAATCCAAATGTCCATTAGTTTTAAGGTTTGGTTTAGCCTTTGTTTATTTTTGTTTCTTATTTTATGTTATATTGTCCATCATGATCTATTTCTGCTGGGCAGGAGATCAGAACTCAGATGGGTTTCTTGGAACACATGGTAGATTGAATCTTTGTTCCCAATTCTCCATGCCCTCTCTGTATCAGAATTCTACAGCACCACCCTTTAAAAGTGCCACCTATTATAGTGGGTATAGTTTTTGTCCTCACCCCATTAGTGTTAGGCTTGAGCACACCACTTGCTTAACCAAAAGAATGTGGGCAGAAATGACATTAGGGCTTCCAGGCTGAGACCTCGAGAAACATTGCTTATTTCCTCTAGCATTTCTTGCTTTCCCCAAATATCCTTTTCAGCCTGAGCCCCATTATAAATACTGTGGAGTAGATCTTAATGCCAGCCACCACCTAAAATACATCTATCCCACTAATCCAGACTTTGAGAAATAAATGTTGTCTGTCATCAAGTTTGGGGTGGTTTGTTATTTAACGGCATGTTATAGCAAAGACTAATACACATCCATTCCCTTGATTTCTCTGCACCTTCTTTTTCTCACCACTGGATGGTAATCAGAGTTCTCAACCATTTTTCTACCCCTGAACAACTGAAGACTCTGGCATATACCCAACAGTAACAGAGATTAAACATACCAGTGGCAAGGGGCCTCCCTGATGCCATAGGGGTTAAGTCTCAGCACTATCGGCTATCTGCAGCATGAGTTCGATCCCTGGCCAGGGAGCTGACCCACAAGGCGCAGCAGACCTCTCCTGCCTTACCCACTGCGCCCCTCAGCAGTGTACTTCAGTTGATCTGCTCCCCACTCTGTCTCTGGTGAATCCTTACCCCCCTCTCCCCCACACCTCTGGCCTACACCCCAGCTCTTGTATGCATAAATAAATAAATCTTTTTTTTTTTTTGATTTTTTTTTTTAAAGATTTATTTTTTATTTATACATACAAGCTGGGGTACAAGCCAGAGGCGTGGGGCGGCGAGAGGCCTCACCAGAGACAGAGTGGGGAGCAGAACAGGCAGATCAGAAATACACTGCTGAGGGGAGCAGCGGGCGAGGCAGGAGAGGTCTGCCGCACCATGTGGGATTCTCCCCGGCCCGGCGTCGAACTCACATCGCGGGCTGCCGACAGCTCCACAGCGCAGCGCTTAACCGCTGCGCCACCAGGGAGGCCCCATAAATAAATAAATCTTTAAAACAAAATAAAATAAACATACCAGTGTCAAATACTGCAAAACACTAGAGAAGACGCACTGGGGAATATTAATTCTGTTTAGGGATGAGGGACTTATTGGTAGCCTAAAAAGAGTCATTTTAGGGGTGGTTGGAGCAGAAGCTCAATTGCAGGGCTGAAGGGTAAGGGGGGGCGGTAAGAAAGTGAGCAGGTATGGGATCCTTTTCCAAGCTGCTTGACTGGGAAGAGAAGAATGGGAAGTGGTCACTGGAATGTAACAAAGAAGAGGTGGATGGTTAGTTGGCTAGTTGGTTAGTTGACTGGCTCACTTGTGTGTTTTAAGGTGGGAGAGAATGGAATCTGAAAAGCAATACCGATGGCATAATAGTCAAGGGAGGATGAAGCAGAGGGCTTGGACAAGAGTGTGCAAGAAATAAAAGCTTTGGTCTAAGAGAGTTAGAGGAAGACTGACTGACGGGATTTATTTACTGATTTGATATGCATCATTTACACTTCAAGTTCTCGAACCCAAGGGCAAGGCAAGAGTCAGCCAATGAGATGAAGATCAAATGAAAATGAGAATTGTGCTGCTAATGTTCAAACCAAAGGATAAATGTGAATTTTGTCATTGGAAAATTTGAAAAATTTCTGGAAGGCAAATTGGGTTTAAAGCTTGATTTATAGACCATCTTGTAAGAAATAGATTTTCTTTTCTCTTTTAAACACCAGCAATGCAGAGATAAGCAATTGCTATCAATACACACCTAATATATATTGATGTAAGATTTGCCATCCATCGAGTGCTCAGCCTCCCTTTCAAGGAGACAGGAAGTGGGTGACTTGCTCCCCTTTGCCATTGGAAATGAGCTCAGAAAGGCCGCTGACATTTCAGACCTTGAAAGAAAATTCACTCTCTGAAGCCTCTTCCTTCCCCATCACTTCCAACCCTGCTGCATTCTGGCATCTGTCCCACCGCACCACTGGAGACCATCTCCAGCATCACCCAAGACTTCTTAGTTGCGAAATCCAGTAGGGATTTTTTTAACCTCGTCTTGCTTGTTCAAGGTCAAAAGTTAACTCGTGGTTTAAGCCCAAGATCACTTAAAATGAGATCCCTTGTTTAAAGTATGGCTCTCTTCTCTTTCCACTTCAATACATTCCTGGAGATCATGTGAGAATTCTGAAAAGTCAGTAACAACATACCACAATCTATCTAGCCTGGCATTTGTGCAACATGGTTGCTTATAAGCCTGCAGATGTCATGTAATAATGATGGCTCACACCTGTTGAATGCTGACTGTCCTGCAGTGGTGCCAGTTAATTCATGGTTTAGCTCAGTCTTCCCACCATGATTCAAGGAAATTATATTATCATCCCTATTTTACAGATGGGGAAACTGAGACACAGAGCCCTTACAGCTTGCTTAAGGTCACAGGAGTAGCCAGAATTTTAATCCAGGGAATCTGGTTCCGAAGCCCAGGTTCTAGGTCATTATATAAGGTGGGGAGAAGCAACCAAGTGTGAAGTTTGCTGGCAGCTAATGTGCAGCTAATATGCTTGAGAGTCGTTTATTTTCCTAAATGGGTTCAACAGTCACCTTTGTGCTATGCTTTTGTTCAGCCATCCTTCCTTAATACATCATGCAAGGTGAACTTCAGCCTTCTACCCAATCCAGCCTGAGTTATGAAGACAAAGTCTTTCATTAAGGTCCAGAGTTCGTTTTAATGAAATCTTGCTGTATAACAAGGGGGGTGGGAGCTTGCTGCAGTGGTCTGCCTCCGGGAATGATTGGAAGCCCTCGACGATAATATATATTCCTAGCAGAAAAGAGCAACTGCCGTGCATTGGGTGTCTAGGTATGCCACACAGAATTAAATAATACCTCTTCAATTCGATGGGGCTCAAAAAGAATTGCATGCCCACTGCCCAGTAGAAATGTATTGAATGCCAGGCCCTGTGCTGGGCACGTCAGTGAGTGGTGAGCAAGACCCAGTTCTGCCCTTGGGGGTTCATCTTCTAATGGGAAAGCTGGTTGGGTGGTCAGAGAGCGAAGGTACCCAGTGCTGGGGCCAGGGGCACAGGGGATGCCAGAGCTCTCACTGCACAAGGGGTGAAGGGCACCCCAGTGCTGGGAAGGAGGTTGCTGGTGAGCCACACTGTGCACGGGGGCGCTGTGAGCACCAGAGAGCAAAGAACAGGGGACACGTGATGGGCGATGAGCATGTAGAGGGGGATGGGCGGGCGAGGGCGGGCCTCCAGCACCGGGGGGTCAGGCCCCCGGTGAGGGCCGCGGGAGGGTTTTATGCAGCAGAATGGAGACCTCTGGGTGGGTTTTCTGGCTGCAGAGCTGGAGGGAAAATTTGAGGGGCACGAGACAGGAGGCAGGAAACCAGTTGAGGAGCTATTCCCTATCAAGCAATGCTCTTGATATTCTTTTTTTAAAGATTTATTTATTTATGCATAGAAGAGCTGGGGTGCAGGCCAGAGGCATCGGGGGTGAGAGGAATCACCAGAGACAGAGTGGGGAGCAGAACAGGTGGATCTACTGACATACACTGCTGAGGAGAGCAGTGGGCGAGGCAGAGAGGTCTGCTGCGCATGTGGGGAGCTCCCTGGCTGGGGATCGAACTCGTGCTGCAGTGGCTGTGGATAGCTTCCTAGTACTGAGACTTAACCACTTGCACCACCAGGGAGGCCTCAATGCTCTTGATATTCTGAATAACGTAGTAGAAGAGCAGATACAAGGAGCACTTAGGAAACCAGATTTAAGAAGACTGTGGGTACACGGCTGGGAGAAGCCTTCCTGGAGAGCCAGCCTGGGGGCTATATGGGAAAAGTGCCATTGGCCAGCCCTCCCTGATCAAGGAGGAGACTGGGTGATGGGCCTCAGGCCACCCAGTGGAAGAGGGGGTACGCCCTAAACTGGAAGAACCTGGCCGATCCTGCAAAGCCACGTTCTCCAGAGACCTGCCCGTCACCTCCCTCTGCCCTTGCCTAGTGCATGAGATGATGCTACCGATTTTGGTCTGTGTGTGTGCAGGTAGAGCTCAAACCCTTGACAGCAGTTCCAGCCTGGGGTCTCCAGATGCCTATTGATTGGGGAAGGGGGTAGGGGCGCATGAGTTATTCTCACCATCCCCAGAGCCTAGTGTAAATCGTGCATTTATTGGCAATAAGATTGTGCAGGTTAACTAAAATGTCAGTTTCTTTGCTTGGGAGTGGAATTATAACTTGGTAAACTGATGCTGGTTATCTCATTGATCAGCCACTCTCATCAGCGGAGCTTCTGTCAATTTGTCTTTGAATAATTAAAATGGGGGGAAATCAATCGTTACTTAAATATCCATTGTTGTTGGAACAAACCGGGGGACCTATGGGGAAATAACACAAACTGTGGGTGTTGGCTGAGCGTTCAGCTAGCGTTGCTTTTAGCTGCAGGGACTGGGGTCCCATGGGACAGTGACAGAGGAGGCATTTGTCCTCCGAAGCCTCCCTGATGGGGGCTGGATGCACCCTATCTCCTCCCCCCGGTGTGCTCCCCACTCAGCCCCCACGTGCGCCTCTGTGCTCTCCCACACACCACACCTTCTCGGCAATTTCACCTTGCTCTTTGATTTCTAATGTGCCAATTTATCTGCCTGAATTCCCAGGAATATCATCCGTGGCTCATCAGTGAGCTAGAACCAGCACACAGCCTAGAAAACCTTCCACCTCCAGTGGGTGTATAGCTAAGAAGTGGGCTCACGGGGGGCGTGATGTGGTAACGTGCCTCAGAGAGGTGGGGACCCATCCCTCAGTCATATTCAGTGCTGTAAACCAGTGCTACCCAAAAAAATAATGCACTGAAAAAAAAAAGAGAAATTTATTTTCATGAGCCACAGCAAAGCATTCTGCCAGGTGTTGAGAACCGGGGGTCACTAGTATACCAGCAGGAGGGAGCCCCTCCCTCCCTGTGCTTGTGGGCACACACGGGTCGTTTGGAAACAATGCCCCCTCTCTGTTGCCCCAGGCATGATTATGCTTACTCACATTAATTGAGCAGCTACTATGCGCCAAGCACTCATTGGCTTCCGCCCCTCCCTCGGGGGATTACAGCCAGGCTAGGTAGACCGGACCCACAAACAACAGAACTGCACAGGCAGAAAGCGCCACTGGGGCTCGAAGCTGCAGGGCTCCGGAGGCCTGACCTGGTGAAGGGGATCTTCAGGACAGCGCCGTTTGGATGCCGTTTGAGGATGGGGAGGAGCTAATCACGGAGGAGAGAAGCTTCAGGCAGTGGGGCCGGCAATGTCCAAGGAGTGGGGAGAACAGGCACAGTGAGTCCGTGTGTCGGGCGGAACGCACGGGGTGGGGGGGGGGTTCTAGAGCCCCTGACTGCTCAGAAGGCGGAGACAGCTGCTGGCTGAGGAGCAGAGGACACCTCTGGGGCATCTGTCTGTGCTTGGGAAACAGGGTTTCGGTTGCAGGCGCTGCCTGTAGAGGCTGGCTTAGCTTGTAGCCCGTCTCTGACACCATTTTTCAGAGATCCTGAGGAAAAAAGGCCACTGTCTTCCTGGGACCGTGTCAGGCATGGCTGGCTGCTGCGGCAAACCCGAGAAGCACATCCCGACGGATAAAGGAACTGGCAAGGACGCAGGGAGGGTGAGGGTGCCCCTCCGGGCGGCTCAGCAATGCCGGCCCCAGACTCTGCCAGCGCACGGGGGAGGCCTCCCCACCCAGCTGATGGTCCGCTCTTGGAGTCGGCTATGGCGCGTGTTTCTAGCAAAGGGGCTGTCCATCGCTGAAGTGCCTTCTCGCAACAGCCTGGCCCCTGCCCCCACCGCATCCCTCCAGAGGCTCACCCCCCAGGGCCAGAGGCACCTTACTTTTACAAGCAGAAACAAGTGTCTGTAACGCTGCTGAGGTGCCTGGAGACCAGACACTTGCCCTCAAAGGCAGAAAACAGTCCAGCCACTTGGTTGTTCTCATGGAATTTGGGGTGGAGAGTCAAGTCTGCTCAGCAGCTCCATTTCTGGAAGGGGCCTCCCCTCAAACAGTAGCACGGAGGGCAGGCCCAAGCGCTTCAGGGAGGCACCCACATAAATCTGCTGGTTTGCTTTGTTGTTTTAAAAATATTTGTTTATTTATGCATACAAGCTGGGTGTAGGCCAGAGGTGTGTGGAGGGGGTGAGAGAACTCATCAGAGACAGAGTGGGGAGCAGAACAGGCGGATCTGCTGAAGTACACTGCTGAGGGGAGCAGCGGGCGAGGCAGGAGAGGTCTGCTGTGCCATGTGGGAAGCTCCCTGGCCAGGGATCGAACTCGTGTTGTAGTGACTGCAGATAGCTTCATAGTGCTGAGATTTAACCCTTTGCGCCACCAGGGAGGCCCTCTGGTTTGCTTTGTTAATAGCATGATGAGATTCACCTTCATCTCTGCTCCAAGAGTAGATGCTCCCAGAAGCCTGGATGCCTTACGAGGAATAGGGGAAGGTAGGCCCTTATAATGACTATTGCTGTTTTCTTCTTTTAAAACAAAAAACCAGAAACGCCAAAACTGGGAATATTCCAATACCCAACAAGCATGGTGCTTTGACAGAATTTCCAGAAGTGGGCCCCAAACTCCCCAGCAGGCAAAAACAAGCCTTACGGTCTTATAAGCACAGGTTTTTTGTTTGGGGTTAGCCAGCCTAGTCACCTATTTGCTAAAATTTGGGCTACTTAAAAAAAAAAAAAAACTCCTTTCTCAACAAAAATGATGATTTGCAGCTTTGAGGGCCACCAAACACCATCTCTGGACAGCCAGGACTGCTCACAAAGAAATGAGCTGAGCCTGCGTTCTGACAGCAGCGCATCTGCAGGAGAGGCCAGCCTCTCCGCAAGGCGCCTTTGAAGGTCATGAAATACATTTGGCTGTATAAGTTCTGGTGTGTATGCTAAAATAATCAGTCACGTTACTTTATAGTCACACCTCGTACTCCCATTCTGGAAAATCAATAAAGTGAGGGGAAGGCTGGGGATATTGTGTATAACTATTCAAAAGAGAGAAAACAAAAAAATAATAGTCTGTGAAAATGGCGCTGGAGGAAACACAGACCTAGTTTTCATAAGCATCCTCAAATTTATCTCCAAGCTCATCACTGAGTTATTAAACCAAAGTACCCATCATATCCTAGACAAAAAGCACAGAAAATAAAAAAGGGAAATAGCAGGCATGCCTCTCTAGCTGCTCTGGGGCACTGGAAATTACCCACAGCCTTTAACATGTATTTCTAAAATGCATCCATTATTCACACTTAATGTTTTGTTCCAGCCAATGTTACAAACCCTGGTACTTCCCGTCTGAAACGTTCTCCCTCCTCTCCTCTGCCAAGTGTGTTCTTCCTGCAGTTCAAGACCCAGCCCACGACCCTTCTACTTCCCACAGGTACCCCTGGCCACTCAGAAAGGCTGAGAAACTGGCACTGTGATTGGAAGGGGAGAAGCGAGAGCTGCAGTGAGGTCTCTAAAAGCAGCTTTGTGGGAGTATTTCCAGGCTCCTGGGAACTCTCATTGCCACAGGAGGAGAAGTTGAGGGTCGGGGTGAAAAAGACATCCCTGATTGTTACCTGACTTGCTTTTCACCAGCGGCAGCTTAGCTCAGCACAGACCTTGCCGTGCCAGAGCGTCCCCAGATAAAGACACACGTCACAGGACAGCATTCCTGATGGACGTCGGGTCAGGGCACGCCCAGCCTCCCTCGGCTGTGGCCCAGCCGTTGCCTGCGAGCCGTGGTTATTCTTTCACGCCCACTGAGCTGCGCCAACCCTCCCTCAGCCCCCGTCCTGCCCTCTACGTCCTGAGGTAAAAGGCGTCCACCCTGCGCCTTGGAGCTTGCAAAGAGAGAGCTTCACATTTTCTTCCCTTGTTCAGCAGCCCCCTCCGCTCCCACCCTGCCAGGGGAATGCCCAGCATTGGGGGTTAGCCAGACTAACCCTAACGGGTGTCCACTGCCCTTCCCATTCTGGCCACACGGGGATGACTTAGTCACAGATGTTCAGGACACAGCGGGTGAAACAAAGTCCACCGGCTTCTTTACTGCCTGTGGCTCTCCAAAAGGGCCTACCTTAGATGTAATTTCCCCAGGATTTTTAGAAACAGAACTTGGCACACAGAGACCACGCTGACCCTCCGTCTAAAAGTATCCACCTCCGACCACCCCCCCCACCCCCGACCTTGGATCCTACCAGGGGCTCCTGGGCGGCTCCTGGCTCTCCCAAACTCAAGGTTTCTCAGCTGGGTCCTGATCTCATCGCGACAGTTTTTTCTTTCCCTCGCCCCAGCTTTGTTGTGTTATGACTGACCAAAAGTTGTGTCTATTTCAGATGCACAGCTTGGTGTTTTGATGTAAGTGCACCTTGTGTGACGGTTTCCACCATCAAGCTGGATCCGTCACCTCCGACACAGTGGTGCAGTGATAGGGGCTGCGTCGGGTTTGTGTCACTGGAGAGTATAGACATTTTAGCCATGTGCATTCCTCTGATTCACAGATACAGGATATCGTTACATTTACTCTTGTCTTCAGTTTCTTTCACCTTTATTTTAAAATTTTCAGTATGAAGTCCATTTGCCTCCTGGGTTGAATTTGTTCCCAGTATTGCATTCTTTTGGATGTTATTATAAATGGAATTGTTTTCTTTATTCCTTTTTCAAATCGTTTGTAGTTAGTATCGAAATGCAGCTGGTTTTTGTATGTTGATTTTACATCCTAAAACTTTACTGAATTCACTTATTAGCTTTTGATGGAGACTCCAGAAATTTCTATATGTAAAATTGTGGCTCTGCAGAGACAGTTTTGCTTTCCAGTTTGGATACCCAAATTGGGCATCCAGTTTTACTTCTTTTTCTTGCTAATTGTTCTGGTTACAACTTCCAGAATTATGTTGAATAGAAGGGGTGAGAGTGGGTCTTATTCCTGATTTTGGAAATGTTTTCATTGAATATGATGGTAACTAAGGGTTTTTCCATTCATGTCCTTTATTATTACTCTTATCATTATTATGTTGCTGTACATCCCTTCAGTACCTAATTCATTGAGAGTTTTTATCATGAAAGGAACTTGAATTACGTCAAATGCTTTTTCTGCATCTAGTGAGATGAGCATACAACTTTTAGCCTTCATCCTGTTCGTTAATGTCACGTTTATTAATTTCTGTATGTTGAACCATCCTTGCAGCCCAGGAAGTAATGATTTCTTTTAAACATGGTTTGGAACTAGATGTAGGTCTAAAACTAGAATCTCCCATGTGTAAACTTTCTGAGAACGAAACTATCAGAGACAGTGATGGATTTTTTTCATTACAGTCTCAAGTCTTAATAATCACCAGTCACATTTACTTTAATGTGATCTGAGAATGAGATAATCAGAACATTAAGTCACGTGACTCCTGTTATAATGTGCCATTGGTTCTTACCATTAGGTGTTGGACTCCTGAGCCTGAAATGCAGCTTGGCATTCAAAACCCTTCCACCCGCCAAGATGTACTTTTTAGCCTCCACCATATTCATATATTTACTGCTTCGACTATTTAGCTACTTAATGGAACAGTCACAATTTACATTTCTCACTGCCTCATCAGCCAAGAAGTTCCCCCATTGTTTCAAATTCCCCTGCTCATTCTGCTTTGCTGGCAGAAATAGTGAGATTTTAGTCCCCAAACCTCCATGCCCAAGCTTGAAACTGCATTCGACTTCACCACTGGAGAGGAGCAACTTACCATTCCTCTTGATAAAGTTTCTCTTGTTTTGCTCAGTAATTCATACTCATTGAATACAGAAGATACAGAAAGACAGAAAAAAGAAATAAAAATCACCTGTAATCCCACCGCTGAAGAAAAACCACTACTAATATCTGGGCTATTTCCACACACACTTTCTTAAATAAAGAAGCCTCTATCTTACTAACAGGAATCCAGCTGACAGTTCCTAGGTGTGCTTGAAAGTTTGAATCCACTAGTACTTTAGATGGCTTCTAGCAAGAGTCAACGCACACAACTTCTTTCTTGTCTATCAAATTTCTTCCAGAAGCAAGATTTCTAATTTTATACAGAAAGGGAGAGTTTTTTTCAATGTTTGATCATTTGTTGATCACTTTCCCCCAGGCTGCATGTGCTTCTGGCCCATGCAGCTCCCACCCCACCGCTGTCTGCAGCCTCAGCAGCTCAGCCCTCATCTCTTTATACCCCATTTCAGGCTGCGCCATCACGTCGGGCGAGTTAAGTGATCGTGACTGGAAAACCGTGTCAAAGTAATTTTTGGAAAACTCTCAGAATACACTATACTGATTTTAGAAGGGTCTCATTTTTATTTTATAATTTTCTAAAATTTTTTCAGCTAATTTACAACCTTTTAATACAGGAGCACATTTCACATTAAATTCAGGTAGTGGAGAACTCAGATATTTTTTCCCTGCTACCATCTCTTACATCCCCTCATCCCTTTCTTCCTCTTCTCCCCACTTCTTAACTTCAGAGTCCTCAAGATGTTTGCTAATTATTTTTATTCATTTTAAATCAGTTTTTGTAAGTACTTTATCAACTTGTCCACTGTGCAAACGTCTCCCTCGCTCTGACTTGTTTTTTTCCGAATCATTTCCCATCTGTAGTGCTTCCATTTTGATGTAAGTGGCTACATTTCATCGGCCTTGTAGGATGAGTACTACCCCATGGTGTGGTAGACCACATCTTCTTGATCTAGAGTGGTCTCTCTCTAAATGAAATTAATGCCTTTGTCTTCTAAATTGACACATATACGTAGTAATTAAGAAGTGTTTCTTAAATATACGCCATGGTCTCTGCAAGGTGATTGGGACACCAGAGAGTACACGCGCCTCAATTAGAAAAATCAACAGCAAATCGGTACAAACTGAACACACAATTGGCTTCCAGGGCAGGGGGTGATTCATATGGGTAAAAAAGTTAAGATTTGTACTGAGCTGTGAAGCTGAGAGAAGAACCAGCACGAAAAATACCTGCAGAGATGAGGCTAGAATTAGCATTCAGTCAACATTTATTAGGTGCCAGCTACATGCCAGGGCTGGGCCTTGTGAGAGGGAGCAGGAGGAGGAAAAGGATAGAGGCAGCCCAGAGGGGGCTCAGAATTGCCTTGGCAACAGGAAGAACTTCCCTGAGGAGATGCTCTTGAGCTTAATGTTATAGGGAAGACAAGAGGAAGGACATTTCAAGCACGAAGACCCCCAAGGTCAAAGCACACACGTACTGCACCTCAGGGTGACATTCGCAGACAGACAGACAGACAACCCTGGGAGTGGGAGGAGGCAGATGGGGACACTGAGGGAAGCAGGAGCCAAACCCAGAGTCCTGGCTGCTGGACCAATCAGTGTGCTTTTCTCAGCTGCACCCCATGAGGCCAGATGCCACAAGAACTTCTGTGCCGTGGACACAGGTTTCCAGACCTGCAGTGAAAGAACTCACAGGCTGTTGAGGAGACGAGGTCAGGCCCTCCTTTGCCATGTCCCATGCCCAATGGCAGGGATAACTCTTAAGGGAAAGACTGAGGAGTTTAAATGTTCCGGACACACCAGCCTCATAGTTTCTGGTCAGAGGCAAGATGGCAGTGAGGGTCTCTCCATCTTTTGCTTTCCCAGAGCCTACCTGTCTCTCCCACAGGTACCTCTTGAGAGAATGAAGTGGGAGGGAGGCCCTGCCTCATTCAAGAGGTTCTGGCCTGGAAGAGGCAGCATCAAGAGCTGAGGATGGGCTCTTTGAGCTGAGTCCAGGCGGAGACCAGCACCACGGCCACGATCACGCCCCCCCCTCCTCTCCCCCGCCTCCTCCCTTCAGCGTCAGTCTCTCCAGACTGGGAGCTCAACCCCAGAACCTTCCAGCCTCCCCCTGCTTTGGGCATCCAATCCAGATCTTCAGTTTCCTGACCTTGGTTCTGGGCTCCCTCCATGCCTGGCACACATTAACAGATCAATAAATATTTCCGTGATAACAAATGGAAGTCCGCTCTCCCACTTCCCATGTACCAGCTCTATCTAATCTCTGTGCTTTGACCCGGGTTATTAACACAGCCCCGGGAACAGATCACAGATGCACAGCTGGCTGCTGAATGGGGCGGGCTACTGGCGTGACTCTCCAGTCTACGCTGATTGTACACAGCCAGTCACAGTAGTTTGTCGGGACACACAGCCTTTTCCGTGGCCAGGGCAACAGGAATGCATGCAGCTCGCTCACTCACTCATCAAGCATTCGTCAAGGCCACACTGGACAGCAGACCCTGAGCTGACTGGGAGTTAACACAGAAATGAAGGCGACATGATAAAGAGAAAGAAATGTGCAGGAGAGTGGATAAGACAATCACGATGGCGAGAGGCCCCTGGGAGCACTAGAGGGGTAGCTTTGAGCACCACGACCCCAGCTTAACTATTGAAGAGAAATTAATACGAACAAGCACATTCATAAAAAATGTCAAATACACCTGAAGCACTAAAGACTCATTTTCCTCTGTTTCGATCACGTAGGTGACAGCTGATCGTGGTGGCTGACATTTATTAAAGCACCTACTGTGCGCCAGGCACTGTGCAGCGTGAGCGCCAGTGAGCATGAATGAATGGAGGAGGGGCGCTACCATTTGCTCCTGGTTTTGCACATGGCTGGTTTCAATGCAAAATAAGCTACCCTGCGATAGAAAAGTTCAAAAGATAATTAAACCAGTTAAAAAGCAAAACAGCAGTGGGACCAGAGCCGGGTTTCAGAGCCAATTTCCAAGAAGTAATTTCATCATCATAGAACATCAAACGTGAATTCCATTTTCAGTTATGCAAATTCCAAAAGAATAATACCTCACATTTGCATAATGCTTGATGCTTTTCAAAGTGTTTTCCCAGTTATTAATCTAGAGGAGGCTTTATTACCACCGGAAACATAAATTGAAATTCTGTTCAAACTCAACTTCTCTGTTATTTTTTTTTCCCACTTTTCCCGCAAACACCAGAGCCACCTCAATCCAGGTGCTTTTGATTGAGTGGGTAACTGTAGTAAGTGTAACTGACAGGGTGAATATGCCCTCAGTGCAGGTTGGGGGCCTGCCGCCTCCAAACACAAGCCTTGATCAAACCCACCTTAGAAAACCTCCTGTTGAATCAACAAAAAACACAGGAAACTACTCTCTGCTCAAATTCAACACCCTTTCAGGGTCTCAAACTTGGCGGGTGGCACTTGTGTGGGTTACAGTTATCTTAACCCTTTCCCTTCCACCAGGTACTAGAAAATGATGAAATGATCCCACCCTCTTGTCCTTAAACCTAGACATCCCTGTCAGCCACGGCCCATATTGCTGAGCAGCTCCTGTCTCTTCTGTTTTCAGCGTAGACCGTAGACCGGCAGGGCAGGCGGAGAGGAGCTTAAGAAAACGAGGTGAGAAGGTTGAGAAGATAGGCCGTGCAAGGCACTACTTCTCCCAGACCTTCCCAATCTGTTTCTTTCTCCATCTCTTTCAAACTTAATTATGTGCAGCTTTCTCAGTCACTGAATCACCAGGCTTTCCTGACACCTCACTCTCATGCATTTTAGCAAAAGATTAACCTGGCTGTTTGCTTTTAATTCTGAAGCTGTGTTAATACTCAACTCCCTCTAGATTAGAAAAGAAGGAAAACACACTCCCTCCCACCCCACCCTGGCCCCAGCGAGGCTCCAGGGCTGAGCTTCCAGAGACATCCCCTCCTCTAAACGTGCACTGTGCGGGTGCACTTACCATTTCAGGAGGCCCAGGAGCACCACCAATAGAGTCACCGTCACCATGGAGCCGCTCGCCTCTAGTGTGAGAACCCCCATCGCGTCCATTGTTTCTCAGAGGGCCTGGGGACTCCTCCAGAGAAAAGAGGGAGGCTGGTCCCTGCCCTTACAGGAACCACGACCTGACGGTGGAAGAAGAAATAGGCCCCCAAGCCAGAATCACATCATGTGTGTCCCCAAAATGTGCTCTTTCTGAGTGTCTCCTTATAAAGAGGAAGGAAGAGGAGGGAAAGACGAAGGGTTTCCGTGTCGGGCAATGAATCAGCAACCTTATTTTCATGATGACTGTACTGTCAATAAACATTCATGTGAACTTCCCAGGATGCAGCAGCAGAACTGGCCCCACTCTTCTCTGGAAGAAATAGTGTCTGCAACCTTAAGTTTCTGCTCTGACAAGTAGCTTTCAAAGGGACTTCTCTCAAAAAAAATTTTTTTGACTCATGCTTTAATGAAGATATGGGCCAGGAGACTCTGAATGTCCCAGAAAACTGGGGGACAACAACTTGAGGAATAGTGCTGCCTTGAGGATCTCCACCCCACCCAGTCCCTTACCTCCTGGGACCTAACCCCTTGGGGCCAGAGCAATCCTCCGTGGCTTGGAAGATCTGGCCTGAGGCCGAGGATTTCGCCACTCACTGGAAGCTTAGCCTAGCCCCTCTGTGGCTCCTTTGTTCTCCTCTAATCATTTTGGGGTGATTAGTCAGTGTATCACACCTTTAGTCACAGGAAGGGTGTATCAGAGAGACAAGTGCTCACTCACCCTGACATCCATCCGTTCACTCAACAGGTTTGGGGCAGGCTCTGGGCCCAGTTACAAGCAGCGTTCAGAAAACAGAAGAACTGGACTAGAAGAACTAGACTCTGGAGACTTCTCTCTGGAGAGAGACAGACCATGAACAGGTAGACAAGTAATTGCAGGTTGAGAAAAGCACTGTGAAGGTCACGGACTGTGACCTTGGCATTGGTGGAGAACAATGGGGTGACCTGATATGAGAGGGTGTGGGGACTCTGATGAGGAACGCTTGAAGCTGAGTCTCAGTTGCAGGGTGGGGCTGGGGGGTCTATCATGAAGAGCCACGGGCAAAGCCTTCTGGGCAAAAGGGGTGACCTGGTAAAGGGGATACGGTAGGAGAGACCTGCCCTTGTCTGGGGATTCAAAAGAGGCCAGCACTGCCAGCCCTCGGGGCAGTCACGGGGCAAGTCCCTGGGGGGAGCTGGAGACCCCCAGAGGCCCCACAGCTCCGAGCTGCATGAGAAGCTGGGGCTCCATTGTATGGACCCCTGGGGTTTTAATGTGATCATCTGGTGTGTGTTAGACTCATCCTGGCTGGAGGTGAAGAATTCACTGGAAGGAACATGGAAGCAGGGAGGCCCTTAGGCAGCAGGGCTGCTCCCAAGGGCAGCTGCTCAGCCTGGGTCAGGACGGAGGAGGGGAGGCGCTGACGAGGCGGGAAGGGGTTCTCGAGGAGGGTTTCCGCGTGGACTAGATGTGAAGAGGAACGGGAAGGAGGCACCCGTCTGGCCCCCAGGGTCCTGATTCCTGAGATGGGGAAGGTGGGGTGTCCTGGGAAAAGCAAGAGTTCGGTTTCGGGCCCAAGTCTGAGACGCCAGCAAACGCCTGAGGGGACTGGCAAGGCGAGCGACTTTGGTTGAAAATACAAACAGGAATGCGCAGCAATGGCGTGCCGTCTGTGGCTGCAGCTGTGTGGTGGCGGTTGCAAGGAAGAATCAGGGTGTAGGCCAGAAGTGGGCGGTGAAAGAATTCACCAGAGTGGAGAACAGGAAAGGGGGGATGATTGAAATACCCCCCTGGGAGAAGCAGTGGGTGAAATGGGGTGGGGGCTGCTGAGGGTCCCTGGGCGCCAGGGTGCTCTGGACGCAGTGATTGGCGGGGGTATCTGGCCTGGCTGCGTCCGGCTCATGGCCGGATTATCAGCCAAATGGCCCTGCTCCCTGACGCCGTCCACTCCCCCTGTCCTTGCAAGCCTCCCAAACTTGCCTGCTGGGCGAGGAGTGGGGGCTTCGTTTTGAACCTTACTGCTGACGCCAGGACCTAGCTGCCAGCCTGAGTATTTGCATGTGTTAGCTCGTGAACAACCTCAGTGGGTGAAGCATGTTGTGAACCCCATTTTATAGAGGAAATTGAGGCACAACCTGTCTAGCTCTCCAAAGTCCAGATAACCAGATTATCCATATGCAAATGGGTTAATAGACAAATGGTATTTAAATCCAGAGGCACAGATAAGAGAGTGAGCCGGGCTTGGGCAGATACCTTCCCCTTTCTCTGATCTTTTGTCCTGCTTCCCTGTTTTGCACCCCTGCTTAAATGTTCCCCAACAGCTGTACCCCCTCTGGACCTCAGCACCCCATGCTCCAGTCCAGCCTTTGCAGACTTCGCAGCCCCTCGCCATGGTCCATATCTTTGTTCGCGTCCACGGAGGTGCTGAGATGTCGACAGGTGTGTGTCCCCCTCCCGACCACGCAGAACTGCCATTCGGCCCAGCGATTGGCCACGGACTCAAAGAGTCATAGGGCCTCGCCACTTTCACGGACCGTTGTGTGTGTCAGTAAGATGCACAGGGGAACAGCCTTTTTCAAGATTCCGACATGAAATAAACGTGAGAACCACTGGTGTGAGCACTGGTAAGTGCATTGATCTGCTGCCACATCTCGCCGAGCCCCCAGGCTGCTGGTGCGCGTGGTGAAGAGTGGGGTGCACAGAACATTTCTCAAGTGTTTCACCGCAGGGTCTTCTAAAGGGACATTTAGGAACACATCCGGGATGGAGTGTTCCTAGGAACAGCTTTGGGAAACGCTGACCTAGCCCATCTCTTATCACAGAGAAAGAAACAGAGTGCAGAAGAGCGAAGTGGCCGCCACCGGGTCCCTGGCGGCCTAGTGTGAGGCCCCAGGGCTCTCTTCTCATCTCTCTTTCCAGGCTCTTCTAGAACGTGTCCTTGAGTCTCTGGTGCAGGGGGAGCAGGCCGCGAGGCTGGTGTTCCTGGAGCCCAGCTGGGGACCTCTGACGTTGAGCTCCCCTGGAGGCAGAGTTGACTCTCTGCTCTGACGAATATTCTTGGAGTCCTTCCTGTGTGATTCATGAAAACTGCAAGTGACGTGGAGGCGATCACACCCTTGCCGTGCTCCCCTCAGAGCAGAGAATCGGGACAGTGAATTGACCGAGGTGGCGCGGAGGTCAGAGCTGGGAATTTAGAAGGTTCACAATTGTAATGTCGACGACGCCACGCTGGGCCCCTCTGGGCGCGTCTCCCCAGGACGCAGGGCAGACCGCGGCCATGATCTATGATATTTACCGTAATTAAGCATTAGGCCTTCGATTTTCCCTGGACATTTTTTTAAAAGATTTTTATTTTCTTTCTTTATGCATACAAGAACTGGGGTGCAGGCCAGAGGTGCAGAGGGTGAGAGGATTCACCAGAGACAGAGTGGGGAGCAGAACAGGTGGATCTACTGAAATACACGGCTGAGGGGAGCGATGGGCGAGACAGGAGAGGTCTGCTGCGCCACATGGGAATTTCCCGGAGATCGAACACAGCCCACAGGGCTGGTGATAGTTTGATGGAGCTGATACTTTAACCCCTGTGCCACCAGGGAGGCCCTCCCTGGACATTTTCTTTTTAACAATATATCTATTAAAAACAACCCTACAGAATGGTACAGAAAGTATCCTGTAACCCCAACTCCCAGAGACAAATGCTGTTAACAAACTGTGTACCTGCTAATAGGTGAGCAAACACCCCTCTACACACAGCAAACACGGCATCTTTTTCATTTTCGTGAAGACAAGACTATCGCATCCCTGCCACACTCACCTGGCCTTTCTCCCATCCTGCGTCAGGTAGGGCTCTCTGTGTTCAGCAATGCTCGTTACTTGCTACTTAAGGTGCAAGAGTGGATGTGTGAGCCTCGGTTAGCCTGTCCTTACTGAGTCGCATTCACGTGGTTTCCAAGTTTTACCAACTACAGACGAGGCTGCACGGAGCACCCCGTCTGCAATCCGCCTGGCCTTGTGCGAGGCTGTCCCAAGTGACATTCTTGGAAGTAAAATGGTTGGACCCAACGGCAGGCATTTCAAAATACCAGTACGTGCTCCCCTCCATCAAGGCAATTTCGACTTTCTCGAGCTGTGTGCTGGGGTGCTCATGTCCCCCACTTGGAAGAATGCCCCACGGAACCTTCCCTTCTGTCTCAGCCCGCTCCAAGTCTATCGTTCGTCTCCTGCCTCCTGGCAGACACCTCCCCCAGAGTTGAGTCAACTGTTTCGACTCAAGTCTTGTGTTTCTTTTTAAAGCTTTCACTCCATAAATTCTGTGGTATTTCCTCCACGTCTCTGTGTTTAAAATCGGCCTTTGCAGATGACGAAGTGGTGCCGTCCTCTGCTGGGGAAGGGTCCCGGCTGGCCTGCGCCGGGCCTGGTGTCTGACAAGGCTGGATGCGTGGCGTCCCCTGTCCACCACCCAGGACCCTGTTCCCCCGGCCCCATGGAAATTCAAAGAACATCTGTTAGAACCTCGCTGCAGCCTCAGCAACCCCGGAGGTCACTGAGGAGGACTCTCCTTCCCTCGGTTCTGGGCTGACGCACCTGGACAAGAGGCTTTCGCTGTATGCCTCACACCTTGTGTCGATGCGGGAGGGCGGGCCGAAGTCCCAAGCTTTGGGCTGTACAGCCAGTGTGTTTTACTCAGTCAAAATTCACATCTGGGCTTAAATTCTCACAGCTCACCAGGCCAGCCTCTGACTGGGAGGGAGTTTATCCCTGTGTTTTCCCTCTGGGACAAAGGTGGCTGTAGTTCAGGAAGATGGAGGCTGGCGTGTGCTGGTGGCTGCCTCCCTCCCTGCAGAGGGTAGGAGGCCCCTTTTGGAAGGTGGAAAACCTCAGCTGCCCCCATTCAGCCCAATCGCCTCAGCATCTCCAATCGGGCAGGGGCTCTTAGCGCAACTTCTTAGAACAGGGTTCTCGCTCGTTCCTTCATGCCTCAGTCAACATTTATTGAACAACTGCTGTACAGTAGGCACCCAGAATGGAATCCCAGCGTCGGCCAAGGAACTCAGCTGCCAGGACAGGGACACAGGTGTGGAGGCACCTGCCTGCCATCGATGTTGGAGAGGCAGCACACGGAAGGGGCACGATAAAGGGGGCAACTGGGAAGAGTTTGAGCAGATGACACCCGTGCTTCGGCTGGACAGAGGACGCCGAGCAGGAGAGCGCGGGACAGATGTGCTTGGCCAGGGGAGCACAGCACACACCTGCTCGGGGCACTGGAAGCGGGTGTGTAGGGACACAGAGCGCTCAGAGAAAGACCAGCCACCCCAGGGCTTCACACTTTTTTCTGGGATCCACGGGAAGCGGCGACACAGTTAGATTTGCTTTTAGAACTACCCCTCAGGAGATCAGTTGGTGGGGCTACACCTGAGGGGGAGGCCAGAGGAAGGGGCTGCTGATCGCGAAGCTGGGAGGTGATGGGCGGGGTGAGGCAGCAGACCTGGAGATGGGCCAGAGGCGACTGGCTCTGAGAATTCTGGGAGGGCAGAACCAACAGTATTTGGTCACTGATTGAGTGTGGGGGGGCCCCTTCTGGATCCCCTGATTGATCCCCTGTGGAGCCCTGCACCCCAATTAGGTCTTGAGATGAGGAACAGTGAAGGGAAAGCACCGTGATTTAGGGTGAGCATGCTGAACCCTTGGTGGCCTCACAGGCAAAGGGGTGCAGGAGGGAACCACACCTGGGAAGGTCAGCAGAGAAATCTAAAGTGGAGACGCTGTTTTCACTTCAAGATGTGGCTCGTATGGATGGGGTGAAGCCATGGGGATACAATTTTCCATTAAAAAAAAACAACAACAGAAGCTGAGTGTGAGCCTGGAACGAGCGCTATGAAGGGCCGCGGGCAGTGGGCAGCGAGGGGCAAAGCGGAGGAGAGACGGGAGAGAGAATCTGAGGATCTGGCAGGGAAACCGGCAGGGCTCGCCTGGGGTCCTGCCAGTGGACACGGCTTTCTGTTTCCGGGTTCAGATCTGACCACCAAAGCATTCTGCTTTGGAAGGTCTTGGAAGGCCGCTTGGCCTCTCCGAGTCTTGGCTTCTCCCCTAAAGCGGGGCCTGTTGCACACGCCCCGCCGCGCGGCCGTGAAGGAGTGAAGGTCCCGGAGCTGGGACACGCGCGTTCTGTGACCTCGCCAGAGCCCCAGGCGGCCGCTGTGCGAGCAGGTGACCAAGTGCAGCGAATGGGACAGAAAGACCAAGAGAAGTCGTCAGCCAAGCATCTGCGGATTTGGAGGTGCCGTCACAGCAGTCACCCCCAGAATGACTTCGGCGGTGCCGTGGAAGTGGAGAAACAGAAGGAGAGATGAGGAGCGCTGGAAAGGACCGACTCCCCCGTCCCTGCTCATTGGTGGGTCCCGCAGCTGAGACGCGGGAAGACGCCGGTCTGGCCGGCCGGGGAGAGTCGCCAGGTGCCCCTGTGTGAGGAGCCGCGTGAGGCAGGAACATCTGCACCGGGAGCCTGTGGGAGAGGCAGCCATCTGCGTGGTAAGGACAGAGCCTCTCTCCTCCTCGAGGTTGCTATGGAGACGTGCATGGTTTACACACCGTTGGAAGGTCTGTGTCAGATCTCGATTCTGTGTTGGTGGCGAGACGGGGCCCGCCGCTGGCCGATCACGCAGCCTCCTCATCGCGTGCGCTTCGGGCTCTAATTAGCATCGGCCGCTGGGCACTCCCATGTCTCCTCTCTCCAGCCAGGAGGTCCTCGCGCCCGAGGTGGAGGCCAGTCCATCCAGCTGCCCACTGGCTCGCTCCTCGCAGGTGCCGCAGGTGCCACCGACGCCGGATGTCCGAAACTAGACTCGGCGTCCTCATCTCCTCCCTCCTTCAGCCTCTTTTCCCTCAGCCCTCTCTCCCCGTCTTGGTAAAATTCCCTCCTTCCACTCACTTTCCCGGCAGAAACCCACCCCTCCCCACTCCGCGTCCAGTTACCTGCCAAGCCCTGTTGGTTCTGCCTACGCTCTGCTGAGAGCCTGGGACCCAGCCCGGCCTGGCTTCTGCTCCCTGCTCCCCTTCGCTCTGTCATTCGCTGCATCTCCTTGTTCTGTGCGTGTGTCTGCTCCCCCGGGCCGGCCGCGGTGCCCGTCTAGCGAGGGCCCAGACCTCAGAGAGCCTGATCTGCGAGGAGCCTCCCAGGCACAGCTCGCTCCCTCTCCCCGACTGCAGCCTCATCTGCCGTCCCCCCTCCCTGCATCCACAGGCGCTGCTGAGCTTGTGTGGCCTGGCGGGACTGGTGCCGGTGTGCCTGGAGGGTGTGGGGCCCTCCAGCCTGGGGCTGGTGCAGGGAGGGAAGGGTCAGGCCCTGAGAATGTGGCCTCTTCCCTCCCAAAAGGATGGCGGTGGGGGGAGGACTTTAAGCAGGGACGTGCATGATGCCAGTCGGGCCAACTGCACCCGATCCAGGTTTCTTCTTCTTTTTCTTAAACATCTATTTTATTTACTTATGCATGCAAGAGCTGGGGTGCAGGCCAGAGGTGCGGGGGTGGGGTCGGTATGGTGAGAGGATTCACCAGAGCCAGAGTGGGGAGCAGAACAGGCAGATCCACTGAAATCCACTGCTGAGGGAAGCAGCGAGTGAGGCAGGAGAGGTCTGCTGCGCCATGTGGGAAGCTCCCTGGTCGGGGATCGAACTCGTGCTGCAGTAGCTGCGGATAGCTTCATAGGACTGAAACTTTAACCCCTGCACAACCAGGGAGGCCCTGGGTTTATTCTTAAAATGAGCAGGCAGCTCATTGGATGAGAGCACAGAGGCCTTGGCTATAGTTTCATCTGGAGCCAGGGGCCAGCGTTGTCAACTCCAGGCTGCTTGAATTCCCTGCTAGGAGACCAGCCATGACCCATCCCATTTCCTTCACATTTCAGCCTCGCGATCCTGTCAGCCATGATCTCAGCCTCTCGGGGTGGGCACCGTTGGGGTTCTCATCTGTCTCCTGGTGCCTCTCGCCACCTGGCTACCCGTTGATCGGGCAGAGTTCTGCTGTGGACGTGGAGTGTCAGCAGATGGCTCGACGGAGAGGAGGCAAATCCCAGAGCTCCCAGGCAAGCTAGTGCCTGAAATGGTCATTTTTTTACCTAGCCACTGGGGTTGGGGCAGGCTAGGTGGAGGCAGAGGGCACAGAGGGGCAGAGTTCAGAAGCCAGAGCTGGGCAGCAGGCTGCGAGAGCATCCTGGGCAAGCTGCCCCAGAGTGAGGTCCCATCACAGAGTGAAGGGGACACTGTAGGCCTGGGGCCCGAGAGTGGGGAATCCCAAAGCAGAAGGGGATCGATGCAGCAGCTTCCAGGAAACACATCACCAGCGGGAGGGGCCCGGCCACAGGACGGCAGTGTGGAAATAAGAGCAGAGTCCTGGGAAGAAGGGGTAGAATAAGCGTTGGAACAAGGCAACCCCAAATCTCAAGGACTCACCCTTGTTAGTTGACTCATTCATCTAACGGTCGTGCGGTGATTCGGAGACTCGGGTTCCTTCCTCTTGTGGCCCCCACACCCACTAACCTCACACGCCTCTGCTGGGTCGTGGGCAACCAGCTGACAAACAGGAGAAAGAAAAGAAGGCAAAGATGTGAGGACGGTTTTTACGGGTGGGCCTGGAAGTGGTATGAGCCCTACCACCCTCACTTCCTTGGCCCGGGTTCAGACACACTCGCCTGCAAGGGAGGCTGGGAGGAGTGGGCCAGGAGCAAACAAGTCTGGTCAGCCCAAGGATTCCTGCCACAGGCGAGTTCCCTCCTGGGCATGCGCTCACCCCAGCAACACCCCAGAACAGGGTGGGGGGGGGCAGTTGAGGCCTCGTCTCCCCAGCGCCAAAGCCTGTGGTCACTTCAGGCATCGGGGATAAAGAGGGATTAGCCTTTCAGGAGGGGGTGCTGATGTCTGACCCAGTTTCCAGCTCTCCCCAGGAGGCTGAGCCTTTTCCCATTGCCCCAGCTGCCCTCTGGGACTCTGTTCTCCGTTCCCTGCCAGGAGTCTGCCCACAGCTCTGACGCTGCCGGAGCCTTCCATGGGTGGTGCCCATCTAAACCCAACCAGATGAGATTAGTCCACCCAAGTAGACCCTCTTAGACATGGCGCCACCTGAATCAGCCTCCATTCTCCATACCCAATGGGCAGTGTGAGTCAGCGAGATTAGCTTGTACCTTGGACCCGTCTTGGCTCCCTCCCCGTCTGCACTGGTCTGTGTCTGCCTTGGTCTGTGCCCACCTGCGTTATGGCATCTTATAGCCTCCCCTGCCCCTCACAGGCCAGAGTCCTTCCTGTGTATTTTCAGGACTCAGAGTCGATGTCACCTCCACAAGGAAGCCCTCCGTGATCACCCACCTCTGTACACTGCCATAGCACCCCAAGCTTTCTCCACTAATTGTATGTCTGCATCTAGATGGAACGTTTTTGAGAACAGAGACTGTACCTTATTGAATAACATCCCCAGCGGCTAGGAGAAAGACTGCTGGTCACTCGGGTGTTTGTGAGCTGTTTGTTGAATGAATGAATGAAGGCACTTCTGCCTGTGTTTCAGGTAGCAGCCACCAGATGGCAATAGTGTTCTTTGGGTCTGGAAGGCAGACAGGTAGATGGTCATGCGCTTTCTCTTTATTAACCCCCTGAGAACATCTGAAATAAACTGAGGCTTGTTCCCATAGTCCAAGCACTTGATTAACTTTCTATAAGATATATAAGCTTATTGAAATAACTGTAGACTCATTTCTCAAGTTAGACTTTCTAAGAAATATATAGCGAATGAAAGAAAGTCCTTGAATCCATGGTCCCACCGTACACTTGACCTCAGGCTCCAGCCACTTGACGCCAAGACCCGAACATACCATTCAGACTCCTGAGTATTTGAAGTTGCTGGAATTTTCCCTGCCCAGCCCCTCGTGACTGCCCATCTGGGCTCACGGTCTCTAAATTTACTTGCTTATCTTATCGGGGGCTTCCCAGTGAACCCGCCTGGCTGAGCGGAGGGTTCCTGAAGAAGGCTGCTGAGAGATAAGGTTGGAACAGTGGGGAGGGGCAGTGGAAGGCCTTGGGGTACAGGCTGGGGAGTGTGGACTTCACCCCGTGAGTGCAGGTGTGTGCAGGCGGGCAGGCAGGGAAGGGTGCATGGGAGAGGAGGTGGGCCTGGGGGGGAGACGTGCGCCAATGGTGTTGAGAGGACGGATGATGGCGGGGCTGAGGCCAGGGGGCGGCCCCGGCCCCCTGGGAAGTGGGGTTGAGCATGAGACAAGTAGATGGTGGATTCAGTCGATACCCCACAGCTGTAACAGCTGGGGCCTGTGACCGCTGGTTGGGAATGGGGAGAGAAGGGAGCTAGGAAGGAGCCCCACTGTCCCCACTGGGACTGAACCCCGACTTCTTGCAGATTAGAGAACGAGCTGCCCTCCTGGGACCTTTACTTGCCCCAGCCAGAGACTTGCCGCATCTAGAAAGCTCCAGGTGATGAGTGGCCCTGGGGTCTCTAGCCCACCCTGCCCCAGGGCAGCCCCCCAAGGGAGAGTCCCTGCTGCCGGGCCTGGGAGGGAGAGAGGGAGACAGTCTGGGAGAGACGGGGGCCGGGAGGGGAGCTGTTCTGAAGAGAAGGAGCGTCGTGTTTCCTGCAGCTTCAGCTCAGCCGTTCTTGCACCTCAGGGAGGACTTGCTGAGACCCCCTTCAGTGCTCCTGATTCAGGGGGTCTGCGCGTCGCCCCAAGAATTGGCCTTTCCACCAAATCCAGTGCTCCCAGCCTGGGGACCCATTTGAGAGCAGTGTTTCCTGACCCAAACTGGGCATTCCAAGCACCAGGAAAAGTTTTCCAAATGCCAGCCCGCACCCTCCAGCTCTGTGGGAGTGGGGTTTCAGGGGAGCGCAGCTCCTCGGGCTTTCCCACCACCCACGCAGACTCGGCAGCCCCTCGGGGACACCTGGCTCTGAGGACGTGGCCGTGCCTGGGCTGCCGTGGATTAGCACATTGTGTGGTTTCTACTGCGGAATCTCTCCCGTGTGGTCTCTGATGAGCCCCCGTCCCCCCAGAGAGGCTGCGGCTCCCCATCTTCTCTGACAGGCCCCCAAAACAGCTCCCCTAACGTCAGTGTGCGCTCCCTCAGATGCAGCCTTTCCCACCACAGCCACTTGCCACTTTGGTTTTTCTGGCTCTTACTCTATAAACACCTCTTGTGGCATCTCCTGAGCGTGGGCCGGCCTGCTCACCTGCTCAGAGGGGGCCGCCCCACCTGTTCTCACGTGACCTTTGCCCCCATGGCTCTGGGCTCCCCCGCCCTTGGCATGGGTGTCTGTCCTCTCTCCTGGTAGGACTATTTGGGGCTCTGCAGGAACCGAAAGTAGAAGCATGTACTTTTTCTCAATATGGTGGTGGAAAGATGAGGTAGCATAAGGTGTGTGTGGGATGGAAGTAAATACGGGTCTGAAATCCCACATAATTACATAATAGAGAGGTATTGCCAAGGTAAATTAATAACAAAACAGTTGGGTGATGTTTACCAACAAAATCACTTTGGGGTATGTTGTTCCCTGCGTTTGCTCTGCCAAATGAGCCACCAGTTAGAATAACGCATCTCAGAAGAGGCAGCCTCGTGGCAGAGGTGACCTAATTAATTCTGTCTACTTGGTCAAGCTACCTAGAATCTAGAGACATGTACTTGGCGAGGCCTGGGAGCTGTGGGTGGGGGGGTCCCCTGCCATGGGCTGCTTTGCCTCACACCTTCCCCAGCCGTCTGTCTGTCTGTCTTTCTCTCCATCCGTCCCGTTCGCCGTGCTCCTCTTGGAACAGTAAGATCAGGGTTTCCATCTCAACTTCACTGTCCTCGTGTCTGCCTTAAATTCCCATCCCTGCACATCAGAACCCCTGAATGGCAAGACTGGGGTTCAAAGGGCATCCATTGTCAGTGTCGTGGACACACCTCCCCTTCTCCCCACAAGGCTTGTGAGTTGGGGGAGCCCATCTGGATGTGAAGCGGGCCTGGGGCCCCCAGGCGGGCTCGGAGGAGCCAGAGCGTCATCGCCCATGAGGGAACGGTCTGGAACACCCCGAGGCGAGAGGCGGGGGGAGGGCCTCGGCGAGGAGGACGGTGACGCTCTCTGGGTCACACGGCAACCCAGGCGGTGGGCTCCTGCCAGACCCGAGATGAGAGACCCCGCAGGACTCTGCTCAGGGCCGAGAGTCCCACCTTTGGAAAGACCTGGAAAGTCACAGTCTTCGGATAACCAAACAGAGACACCTGCAACTTGCAGGCCTCCCACCTTCGTTACCTCCCTGAGACCTCGTCCCCTGGTCTGTTTGAAGGCCTCCGGTTCCGGGGCCTCGCTGCCTCCGTGGGCCGTAAGCTCTGGAGCCTGCATCTACCTCCCCTGAGGCTCCGCTGCTTCTCCTGTGCCCGTCGGCCACGTCTGTTTGTTCACCTGGTAGTGCCAGCTGCTGGGATTCAAGCAGGCCGTGGAGGGCTTTGGACCAAGCAGCACCCTCGGGTTCGGCCAGTCACACACAAGGCCAGAACTTAGGTCCCCCCACCCCCAGCCTGTGGAATTCTCATCACAGTTCTGTCACCGTGACAGAACCCTGCACTCTGGCTGTCCACAATCGGGGGTTCTGAATCCGAAACGTACTGGACCCTTTGACCTTCCCAACTAGCCTGACTGAGAGGAGGGTGAGAACCGTGTGCTCTGGACTTTAGACCCTTGTGACGAGTGGAGCAGTTGTTGGGCCTGGGGCTGAGCGGATCTGGGAGTGAGCGCAGGTCCCAGGGAGCCTCTTCGCAGTGCTTGGTGTCAGAGGTTCCCTTTCTACTTAAAGGACTTTTCTTTCTTAAAGGCTTATTTATTTATGCATACTAGAGCTGGGGTGCAGGCCAGAGGTTGGGGGAGCAAAGGGGTGAGAGGATTCACCAGAGACAGAGTGGGGAGCAGAATAGGCAGATCGACAGAAATACACTGCCGAGGGGAGCAGCGGGTGAGGCAGGAGAGGTCTGCTGCGCCATGTGTGGGAAGCTCCCTGGCTGGGGATCGAACTCGTGCTGCAGTGGCTGTGATAGCTTCATGGTGCTGAGGCTTTAACCCCTGCGCCACAAGGGAGGCCCCGACTTAAAGGTCTTTACTATAGTGGAGGACTTGCACCCTCCTGACAGGCGGGTTCCGTCCAGGAGACACAGGGAGCAAAGGCAGGGCCAGAGGAGGGTGGCGTCAAAGCCACATGAACAGCCCATGAGAATATCAACCCAGATGAAGACCACACCCACAGAGTGGCAGCAAGGCCTTGGCAGTGTAGACGGGGTGTAGGACCTGGGAGGCTCCCGTTTTGCCTTTGCCTCACTCATCACAGTTTGTGTGGAAATGGGGTCCCAACGATCCAAAGTCTGACTTACACCTGCTCCGAGCAGAGAAAAGCGTCCATCCTGTGTCTGTGCTGCTGATACTGAGCACCGTGATAATGAAGAGCGGGGACATCCATAGTCCTTGAGCTCTAGGATTCCAGACCCTGGCAAGGTGCTTCAGTGACTTACCCTGAGGAAGGCTCCAGTAGCCACTGTCCCTGAGTCTATGGCTGGTGGTATCGTTCAGTGAGGTAGGACGTGAAATGACTCCAGCCTGCAGACAAACCTAAGGAGCCCTCGGCGTGTTCTCCCACCTCAAACTCTTCCCAGGAAGCATGAAGCAATCTGGTGGGCCATCAATTGTCCTCAGCCCTTTGACCAGAACAAACTTTCTTGACCTGGGGTGTGGCTAGTCCTTCTGCAGTGGTGTCCAATGACTTACCCATGAAGGAAATGGTGAGCTACTACCCAGCTGGTAGTCAGCATGCCCCAAAAGGACATCCGTGACCCAGTGCTGGGAGGTACCAATGTTGGGGTACTTAATGTAAGAAGGACTGGATATGAAAGCTTCAGTATTGCATAAGCCATTCTCCACTCATCTTCCAACAAAATGGCGCTGCCACAGAAGATTAACCAAGGCACGCATCAGGTTCTTTACAGACATGTAAAGCATAGCAAGGAGGCTAAATGTCCATTTTTCATGGAAAGCTGGCCGGGTACCATGTTCATCAATGTAGGAATAGGACTCTCCATTCCCCAAAATGGAGATGGGAATATGGAGAAATGAAATATTCCACCTCCGCTCCTCCTTTCGTGTCCCTCCTACTCGCTCTGAAACCTGTCTCTAAGAAGAGTACTGTATTTAGGCCTAATCCACAAAATGCAGTCCAGGGCAGCAAAAGATGTGTTTTTGCATGTGCACATGGAGAAAGCAAGGGAAATTTTCTTCTTATGTTTGCTTAAGCTTCCCCAAATCTAGACTGAACATGCATTACTTTTATAACCAGGAAAAATCGTTCTGGAAATACTTCTGATTTCAGTGGCAAGCATCACCTGGGAGCAGTGCCTGGAAGGTGTTTACTACCTTGCCGTAGTCTCACCCAGCTCAGCCTATGATGTGGGGCCAAGGGCATCTCTTGGAAAGTGGGCATACTTGCTCGGTAGGATTCAAACCTCAGCCACTAAGTGTAAAACATTCCAACCTAATTATCTTGGCTTTGGAAAGAGCTTCCCTCTAGTCTTTCAGGGGGCAATGGAAAAGAGAGTTCTTTGAACATCTGTGGACACTGCTGCTTTTCAAGAAAGGCTATAAAAAATGAGTATAAGATACTGAAGTTTTGCCCAGGGAAGACGATTCTAGGGCATGAATTCCAGTGGTACCAAGGCCAGCACTTGCGAATCTTGAATTTGAGAGCTTAAAACCACTGAGGACCAGATTTATCCCCATTCCCATGTCCTCACTGCCCGCTGCAAGCATGTTTCTGAAATTTATGAAATGCAATTGCTCAAAAGGATTCAGGCCAGGAAGTGCAGACTTGAAATTTTCCACCTGGCCAGAGACACTGTGGTGTGGACTAATTTAGGGCTTTGCTCACATTAAAGGGGGGTATTTCTCATTCTCGCTGCATTAAGTTCCATGCCACCTGAAGCATGACAAAGGGATCACATCCAGCTTGCGTGTTCAGGAAACACCCCTCACTGCAGGTCATTTGCTCTTTCCGTTTTTAGGGTTAGTTACTCCCACACTTGTCTGAGTGAAGAAGTCCTTTTCCTTTTTTCCCCTCCCCCCCTTTTTTCTTTTAACAAAGAGTTATTAAGTCTGTAGATCACATCTAGACTTAACTTCTGGGATTACATCACATTCTGTCTCCCTCTAAGAGCCCCAGTCATGCCAGGGAGTCATTTCCAGTCCAGAATCTTCAAGAACAGCTATCAATCCTCCTAAGATACTGATCTTTTCAAGAATATGAGCAGTGTCTACTTGTACCATCCTGTCCTTCTCCAACGGGGACAGTTTGGCTTCCAGACTAGTTACGAGGCACAATTCTCGTTTGACACATCTCCTGAGCCAGCTCACTGCTGAAACCCCCACCCCACCTTTGCTCAGGAAGCTTAGACTCTTGGGAAACATCTGTTCACACAGATGTGACCCATTATCCAACATGACAAAGAGTGACTGAATGTGCAGAGAATACATAGATTTGTACCCATTGGGCAAAAAATAACATTTCCCTGTAAAAGGAGATTTCAAGATCTCTCAATATTTTTCAGATTAAATCCAGTGACAAAATAAGTTTTTTTCCAGTTCTACTGACTTGAATTTGAATTAAATTCGGATGATCTCAGTCTTTTTTAGCTTGCTTTTCAGACTCCTATGTATGTGTGTATGGAGATATCTTAAAAACACCAAACTTTTCTTCAGGAAGAGAGTAAAGTTGACAGTGGTTTCAGAAACACGTCATTCCTACGAGTAATGTACCCAGACTAACTGGCGTAGTCTGGGTAGTGTGACAGGGTTGGTTTTCGCTCTGTTATGATTTGCCTTTAAATATTTATTTGTGAAATATAAATCTTACTAAGATTGAAGTCTCTTCTGCAAAAGTGACGACTGCTTTTGCTGTTGCTTAATGGAGCTGTTGAATCTTCTTGGAAAACAAAAAAGATTCAGTTATATAAACAAGTCATCCTCGTGAAGCATAAAATAACAATTCTAGAAAATGCACTGCTACTACTCCTTGGTGAGGCTGAAGCTAAGTTCTGCACATGTGTGTAAGCTAGGCACTCTAAGATAGCCTATGCGGTTAATCTGCTATAAAAAAATGTGAGCGACGCTAAAAATGCTGGGAAATTAAATCTCCAAATGGCGAGAAGGAAACTGACAAGCATTCAGTTGGAAAACTGAACGAACGTCCTGGGTCTATCAGTGCATTTAGGGCTCCTTTGCCGAGGGTCCAACCCTAGCCCTTCTGCATAATAGATGCTCCATTTCTGACCTGTTCAGTTCAACAGGTAACTCTCCCAGGAGGACATGCTGATTTTCTGTCAGTCAGAATGATGATTTAGAAAGTTATCTTTTACTCAGTAAAAAAAGACTAGGTTGAGCTTAGAGACCTGCAAGACATCAAGTGTTCAGCTGCCTTAAATGGTCACTTAAATGGTGAATTTGCATCCTGTAGACCGTCACCACGAGTGTGATGCACATGGACTTGGGGATCCCGGGGCCACGTGGGAAAACACACCCCTTCCTGCCTCGGACATGTGTGAGTAAGCTCTTTGTGGGAGTGCTGGTGGCAGGAGAGGCTGCTGGGGAAGATGCACCCTCCACCCCCACCCACCCCGGGATCAGCAGTGAGCGCCAGACTCGTAATGAGGGATGGCCGCCCCAAAGGGAAGACCTTGAGCAACAAGGCTCCCCCCAGATGTGGCTAGGATGGTTCCTAAAACTAGCTTGGGAAAGCTAGCCCCAAGATTGCAGGGGACACGGGGAAGAAACAGGCATATATAAAGAAAATGCACAGAGGCCAGTAAGTGAGGACCTGGGCTTCATTCAGGGCCGCGAGAATGGGGAGGAAGGGGCCAAGATATGTTGAAGCAAACACTGGGAGTCCATGGAGAAATAAAGAGGGGAGCAAGATGAGAGAGCAGGGCCTCCCTGGTGGCGCAGCGGTTAAGTGCTGCACTGTGGAGCTGTCGGCAGCAGCGACCGAGTTTGATGCCCGGCCAGAGAGAGTCCCAATGGCGCATCAGACCTCTCCTGCCTCGCCCGCTGCTCCCCTCAGCAGTGTAGTTCCATCGATCTGCCTGTTCTGCTCCCTACTCTGTCTCTGGTGAACCCTCTCGCCACCCTATGCCTCTGGCCTGTACCCCAGCTTGTATGCATAAATAAATAAATCTTTTTTAAAAAAAGATGAGAGAACAATCAGAGAATGACGATTAGATATAATTGACATAGAACATTATGTTAGTTTCAGGTGTACAACACCATGATTTGATATTTGCATATATTGAGAGATGATCACACCCTAAGTCTGGTTAATAGTCAACATCCAGCACGATCATAGTTATGCAATCTGTGTGAGTGATGGAAACTTTTTAGCAATTTTCAGATATACAATGCTATATTCAGATCATGTTTTAAAATGATAGAACTCTGCAGAAACATCCAGCAGACAACTAAGATAGTTACAGAATCGGAAGGTCTGAGGTTCTGATGGTTTGTCAGTGGACTGCTTCCCAGGAAGTTGAGGGATCCATGACTGAAAATTAGAATACAGCAGCACACCCTTAATATTCCAAACACATCCACTGGTCAAAGATAACATGATTCATCTTTCTCGAAAATCCAGACATTTCTAACGTGATACTTAATTCCTCAAGGTCACTATTAGGAGCATGAATTATGGTTATATGAAAAACTTGAGTCATGTCCTCTTTGTGTCCTAAGATATGAAATATACCAAGACACTGATCTGCTCAGAAGGTTTCTATTCTTGAGGTTGACACGGACTTTAGCATAACCGGCGTTTTGTTTTATACCTGTGCCGCCTCACGTACCTTGAAAGCCATGTGGTAAGCTCCCAGTGCTGTAGCTGACAACACAGTACCCCTGGCTTCCCCTCTTCGGACCACAGTGAAAACTTGGGATAACTTGACTCCACCCACTCTGTGTCTCAGGTCTCTCCTTGATGACAAGCACCTTCTCCCCTCAAGCTTCCATTTCTTATCTCCCTCCCCTTTATACTTGACTGTCTCCTTCCTCTCCATCTCCTCCTTCTCCCCTTTTCCTCTTCCTCCTTCTCCTCCACCTTCCCTCCTTTCTTCTCGTTGCTTCACAGACATTTTTGTTTCCCTCTGACCTGCTCATCTTCTTTCTCAGTTTGCCTCCTCCCACCATCTTATTCCCCACAGAGCTCGTAGATCCCGAACATCACTTGCTTGAATCTCATAGTCTGAAAAATGACTGTCCTTCCTGACTTCTGCCTGTTAAAAAAAAAATGCTTGTCATCCAAGCTTCATGGCTGCCTGGGTTGCAGATAAACTAAGATGGTCTGTGAGTACACAGTGGCGACCCCAGGCTGTGCCTTGGAGTGCATGTATGGGCGTGCTGAGGAGAAGAGTTTAGGCAAGCGGTGTCTTTGTTTTAGCTGGGAAAAGATTATTTTTGTAATTATGGAAGAAGGTAATAAACAAAATCCAGTGAATGCTTCATCAGGCCGGATAGTGGGTGAGGACACAGATGTTTCAAGGGCAGTGTGGCTCCTTCCAGGAGACCTGAAAATGTGTCCTCAGTTGTGAGTGGCCCTGGTGGCTGTCGAGCAACCGCCTGTGAACCTTCTTCGCTGACCTTCAGCCCTTCCCTCTCCCCTCCACCCCTGCCAAAGCCAAAGAGCAAACGGGAAGGTCAGGAGTTGGTGAGAGCTGGAAATGTGTTTGGGATGGAGACATCAACTCTTTCCACTCAACCAGCTGAATCTCTCCGTGCTTAACGTCACGTCTTCATTTAGATGACAGGGCTTGGAGTCGCGCTCTCCAAGTCAGACTTCTTAACTACCACACAAAATGATACCCTATAAGGATCAGGGTGATGCAGATAATTGATACTATAATCAAAATCCTCAGACATGATTCAGACATGACTTTGGGAGAGAAGCCGCCTCAATAGTTACCCCTCACCCTGTTCCTTCAAAGTTGAAACCTGAACTTGACCCCATTATTCACTAAGCTGATTCTCTGGGGCCCCAAGTATTAATTTTCCAGGTAGATATGGCTTTTCCTGAAAGCTTCTGTTAAGAATGAAAAGATAGACCACTCTTAAATGACAACAGTGTCTTTGTACTCTTTCTTCCCGTTATAGGTGGAACTCACTAATTTACTTGAGTGGATTTTCTTCATGTTGAAATTTGTGTGTTAAATGTTGAGTGGCTGATATAGGATTGGATTGAGTCTTTATCATGAGAACATATCTTACAAGTTCAGTTAGTTCAAAATCCTGGATATTTTGTTGACATGGTATCAAACAAGTTTCACTGAGTGTCACACTAATAGATACACGCTTTGAGAAGCCAAAATACATGTATTGCATTTGGAGTTGCATATTCTCTAGCCCAAAAGTTGTTAGGGGCTACAGCCAAAATCTGAAGCACTTCTTTTTTAAAAAAAAAAAATTAATGGGCTTTTGTATTTTTTAGAGCAGTTTTAGATTTTTAGAAAAATGAGCAGAAAATACAGAAAGTACCCATAGCTTCCTGCCCCTTCATCACTTCCCACTACTATTCACATTTTACATTAATACGGTGCAACTGTTTCCATTGGTGAGTCAATGTTACATTATTAGTAACTGAAGTCAGTGGTTTCCACAAGGGTTCACTCTTTGTGTTGTATATTCATTGAGATAAAAGTCTAATAATGTGTTTCTGCGTTACTGTATCAGAAGAGTCTTATTGCCCCCAAGTTCTCTGAATGCTGCCTATTCCTTCTTCCTTCCTTTTGGATTCCTGAAAACCACTGGTCTTTTAAATATCTCGATAGTTTTGCCTTTTCCAGAATGTCGTGGAGTTAGAATAGTACAGCAGAAAGCCTTTTCAGACCAGCTTCTTTCACTTAGTAATAAACATTTTAGGTTCCTCCATGTATTTTTATGACTTAATATAACTCATTCATTTTCTTCAGTGAGTAATATTCCAGCATCTAGATGTAGCACATTTGTTTATCCATCCTTTTAAAAAATTGTTATTAAATACCCACTATGTGTTCTACATTCTACCCAGTTCTATGCTGGATACCAAAAAAATTCTAGAACAGCTTGACCTTTAATGTTAGTCTAGTTATGAAGGTAAGACATATGTATAAGACAAAATAATATCAAAGTATATTTGAAAGCATTGAAGTGTATGGTTTATACAAAAGAAAAATGTGATCTAGAAAAGTGATATTTTCGGAGGGTACATGAATCCCTTGAAATTAAACACATACGTGTGTGTGTATATGTATGTGTCCAGGGTCCAAGCCGTTTGTCAGAATCTCAAAGGAATATATTACACCTTCTCCAATGTTAAACACCGCTGCAGAGATGAGGGGGGGGCAATAATCATAATTGTATTTGTAGCTGGATAAGAGCTCGTGACAGTGTTAGGACCTGCTCTGAAAACCGAAGGGGGTGGCCAGACTTGACCAGATGAGTGGAATTGTGTACAGCAAGATCAGAGGTAGGAAAATAGAGGGGCCTGGGGCCTCTCTGGTGGCGCAAAGGGTTAAGTCTCAGCACTATGTAGTTATTGGCAGCCACTGCAGCACGAGTTCAATCCCTGGCCAGGGAGCTGACCCACAGGACACAGCAGACTTCTCCTGTTTTTCCGCTGCTCCCCTCAGCAGTGCATCTCAGTAGATCCTCCTGTTCTGCTCCCCACTCTGTCTCTGGTGAATCCTCTCACCTCCCCCCCCCACCTCTGGCCTACACCCCAGTTCTTAAATTTTTAAAACAGAACAGAAAAGAAAAAAAAAGAAAATACAGGGGCTTGTGAAATAGAGAAAGGACATATTTCCTTCGAATTGGAAAGGAATGAAATGTAAGCTTGGCCGAAAAAGAGGAAGTCCTTCAAAGTCCAGAGGACATTTAATTTGGTGTAAGGAAGTACAAAATGCCCTACTCATCCAAATAGGAAATCTCCCATTCCAACTATCAGTTCACACACACGCGCGTGTGCGCGCGCACAAACACACACACTACAAAAGAAATACTGCCTGTTGAAGAAATTCAGCCTCCTGGTTCTTTTTACAATTCTTTGTGGAGAAATCCCCCCCTCCAAAAAAAAAGGACTTTACATGAGCATGGCAGTGTGAAACCATGACCCCTGATCAGGAAAGAAAAGGAAGGACACAGAATGAAGGAGGGATGATTATCTTCTGCTAAGTCAGATTGATCTCAGCTCTTGGCTCTGGAAAGCTTTGCTCATTTCCACCTCTGTACCATGGATGAGAAAATGCCCTGCAAACTGTGAAGTACTTTGTAAATGTTCCCATTATGGTACTGTCCCATCTCCTGTGAAATATGTTTCCTTTTGCCTCTGCCTTTCCAAATCAAATCCATCCTTCAATATCTGGTGCAAAATCTAAGCCTTCCTTGACAATTTCAGCAGGCTGATCTTTCTATCCTTTATAAGTCAACAGAATCCAAAGTAAGAATCTTTCTTTGGCTGGTATCACATGCCCCCTTCTTTTATTTGTCTGTTATTTCTTCTGGGTCTCTGTCTTGGCTTTTTTTAAGATACATTTATTTATGCATATAAGAACTGGGGTGTAGGCCAGAGGTGGGGGGTGAGAGGATTCACCAGAGACATGACGGGGAGCAGAACAGGCAGATCGATGGAAATACACTGCTGAGGGGAGCAGTGGGTGAGACAAGAGAGGTCTGCTGCGCCCTGTGGGTCAGCTCCCTGGCCAGGGATTGAACTCATGCTGCAGCAGCTGGTGTTACCTTCATAGTGCTGAGACTTACCCCCTTGCGCCACCAGGGAGGCCCCAAAACTTATTTTTAAGATGTACTAGTGACTAATGGGATTCATGCAGAGATGTTTTATGCTATTTTTTTTCCTTCCAAAATTTTGGTTAATGCCATTCACATAGTAGACCACCATCCAAATACATGTCTAAAAGCAAGTGGTCTGTCTAAACAGCTTACCAATTGCACATGAATGAGGCAGGTAGCAGCTAAATAACCCACCTGACCCCTCTGTGTAGGTGAGACAGTGTCCCAACAAGCTTTTGTGTTGCTCTTCCTTTCATTGTTTGGTCTTGTTTCCTACTGATGTTCTCTTACCTGGGCCTCAAATGATACTAAATGATTCTTAGAACTTAAAAAGTGCATTTTCTAAGACATCTCTTTTAGAGGAGAGGAATGAAAGTCATCCCTTCCCTCCTCCCTCATTCATCCTTTGCAGCAGAATTGACTTAGTAGTCAAACTGTTGGGGGAGAGAGGAAGCCTGGACAAAATGCATAGATAGGTTTTTACAGACCCCACCCCCACATCAGACCAGAGCGATCCAAGGACTACAATCCCATGATGCCATCGTCACTGAAGGGAGGACACTGGGAACTGAGGGTGGAGTTGAGCAGCCATGTTTGATATATAACCAGACATGCGGGCTGGGGGCACTCTTGGCTGTTCGCCAGGTTTCAGTGCACCATTGGGGTTCCAGCTCAGAGGAACTGGTAGGAGGCATTCACCAATTTATTCTTTTTCGTTTTCCCTTCCCTTTTGTAAATAAACCCTTTATTAATTTTATTGTGTGTGCCTGCACACACAGACTGAGTCTTATTATAAGTCCCTTTTAAGCGCATGGGTGAGAACCCACAGACAGGCACCCCATTTTATATTGGGGTGCCCTGTAACAAAACCTCTGGCTGACAGCACCTTCGGGCTTCTCTGACTGTCTAAATGGAAAGGCCTCTGACACCTCTCACTGCCCCATCCCTGGTGGCTGAGAGGGACTAGCTACCATCACCCAACTTAATGTCATGGAATTCCTGAGGATAACTACCCGCATCTCAATCACTGTCTTGTTGCTGGATTTGTTTTCATTATCGATAACCCATATGCAAATGCTGGGCCAAGTTCTATGGTAAATTCGACTCAACAGACTGCAGAGGGCATCTAGATAAGAGAGCAAGTGATCCCACGGGCCAGACACTAAGCACACAGATTGTGGACATGGCCAATTGACTTCTTCAGCCTGACAGGATGTCACCTCTTGGGGCGGCAAGGTTGGAAGTGGCACGGGACAGAGAGAGAAATGACTCGAGTCCCAAGTAGTGAGAGAAAGAGAGAAGTCACCTAGAGGGACCACCCTTCTGGAGATGCAGCCTCAAGGCTCACATCTCTGGAGCAATGGTGGCCTTACTGGCCCAGTCTCAAACTTTTATTAGAAGGGCTTAGATTCTAGGAGGGTGGGCAGTAGGGAGGAAGGTGCCTGATGGAGATGCGGATTGGGGCTATATCATAGTCTTGCACAAGCTAGGGGGCAGGGAATCCAGGCACTTGCCCTCGGGGGTGCCAAACCTGCTACTGCTTAAAACATCCTTCTTCTAATTCTGTTTACACTTAACTTTCTATTGAAGTGTTCTAGCTGGTTATGCTAATCTAACCATAGTGTCTGCCTGCTGTTTTCAGCAGATACCCTCAAACCGAGACTTTTGTCCTGGAAGAGGCCCCCTGCCTGACTATATTCTAGCTTCGCCGAGAACCTGGCACAAAACTACATCCCAGGAACAAAGGGTGGGGGCTGGGGATCCCACAACTGGGGCTATATTTCTGCAGAGTGTATGGAGTCAGGGGTCCCGCTCTCAGTCTTGTGCTTCAGATAATTCTGCTTTATCAGTTTACCCAAGAGTTATTAGGATCTGGTGAGTTGATCCATTCTAACCAAACCACAAACTAGCTTTTCATTTCCCCCAAGTCAGAATATTAATGTATTAATTTAGGGTGAGAGAAAAAAAATCCTTCTAGAACCCAAATACTTAGGGTTCAGGGCAGTTACCCTCTCATATACATGAATCTGATCACCTGCATTTTGAATAAGAAGACGGCTCATAAACATGGAATGAGAGTCTTGGTTGCACTTTGGATGGGGAGTAGCAGAGTCCTATACATGCACAAGCCCGACTCAGCATTGAAAAATATCTTCTCAGAGAATAGAATATTATGAAAGATGTGGTGGAGACACAGACACATTCTTCCTCCTCACTTTTTTCTAAACTTCATGAGCACTCCTATTCATTTGCATGTGTCTTTATAAAATGCTTCTTTGTTTTGGTATTTTAAAACCATACTTAAAATTCTTTTAATTCCAAAGAATGTGATCATTGTAAGAAATGGGAAAAAAAGCACTCTAATGATGTGTAAAGAAAAAGTTACCAATCTCATATGTCTGCCACAGTCTCCAGTCCCAGCCTTTGCAGTAATAGATTTGGGGGCAACTGGGGAGTACAGCTTTCAGTGGCTTTCACTGGGATTATACTAAATTATGTGGTTACTAAGTTAGGGATGTTCTCATTTCTCTCATGAATATGGAATCATACCACAAACCCTACTTTAATCTTATTCTTCTCACTTGATAAATCCTGAACACTCACTCATCCTTGGTCAATGGATAGAACTCAAACTCATTATTTTTAATAACTGTATCATATTCCGTGGTAAGAGTAGATGTACCCTACATCCTACTTCCGGTCAATTTGAGTCTTTGGCCTCAATACATAATAAAGCAGGAAACACACTTGTGCCTGTACAGTGAGATTCTGATGCTTTTGTTTCTAGAAATTAGATTACCCAAGTGGGTTAATGCCTTGCCCCCCACACCAAAGAAAATGTCATTCTAGTTCTACAGGCCATTTTTCATGAATTTTATTGAATGTCATTGACCATTTCTTAATGACTCAAAAATAAGGACCTGATTTTTATTAGAAAAATGTCTCTCTTCTCCACAGGAAGGTGCCACTAAAGCAAGCCACAAGGTGGGTGTGGATTCTTATAAAACTATATCCACAGTGGAGGAAAGTCTCTTAAGAGTTTTGCCCTTTTCTTAGCATTTGAGACTGTTTGAGCTGGCCTACCCAAGTGGGCACCTAATAAATATTCGTTGAGTGTTCAGTACATGGAGGTCATCCCGCTCAAGTTTTTCATTTCACAGATGGGGAAATTGAAGTCCAGAGGGTTAAATGAAGCACCATTAGGGTGAAGGGAGGGAAAATCTAAGTAATCTCAGCTGTGAGAGAGACTTGGGAACCTGGAAGAAGGGAGGGAGGGCTTTGGGAGGTGGGGCCACGCCTATCAGGTATGCATGTAGAAAGAGGTAGACTTGAGAGGTGAGTCTACAAGCTTTATGCACTAAAAGTATCATTCTGGGTGGGGTGGGGAGGAGGGACCCAAGGGACCCTGGTGGGGGATTGTGGGTGGTAAGTGTGATGGTAACATTCATCTGAGGAGGTGTGAACCTGTGCCTCTGAATCATTTTCAAAATTGTAAGCCAGTGTTACCACAATAAAAAAAAAAAATAATACAGGACCTCCCTGGTGGTGCAAGGGGTGAAGTCTCAGCTCTATGAAGCTATTGCAGCCACTGCAGCAGGAGTTCGATCCCCCACCAGGGAGCTTCCCACATGGTGCAGCAGACCTCTCCTGCCTCACCTGCTGCTCCCCTCAGCAGTGTACTTCAGTAAATCCACCTGTTCTGCCCCCCACTCTGTCTTTGGTGAATCCTCTCCCCCTCCCTTCTGGCCTACACCTCAGCTCTTGTATGCATAAATAAATCTTTTTTAAAAAATAATTTTTTACAAAGAATGTAATTCTCCTTTCAGGCCTTCTTGAGTGACTGCAACTAGCCTTTACCTTTAAATTTCTTATTTTCATTATTTCTTGAGTTTGGGCCTTGAGACTGTTTCTTTGCATGTGAGCCAGCGCAGACACTAGGCCAGTGACTTCATCCGCGGTGGCAGGGACTCTGTGTTCACTGCATCTTGTTTTCTCCCTCCTGGACCCTCAGCCACACCCATTTTTTGCACCCCCACCCCCTGCGCCAAGGTTGGGTGTACCATGTGACTGAATGGTCACCTGTAGTGTATGGAAGGGAGACAGGGGCGCTACTCCTGGCCCATTAACAGCTCCCAAGGGAGTCCTTCATGCTCACCTCCTTCTGCCAGCTGGAAATGGAGGATAAGTGGGAGCCCCTGTACCCTGAATCACTGTGTGGATGGCCGCCTGCTGAACACCCACCCTGGGATGTTGTAGGCGTGAAATCAGCCTGCACTGCACTAGGCCACGGTGATAGCAGCTCCTGCCCTGGACTCAGGCAGCAGCTCCCACAGTCATTGTGTTGCTGTGTTTTATAGATAACCAGATATAAGATCCACAGCTGTACCCACCAGTAGCACAGTCGTTGTCACACGTCCTCTTAATAGCCACGAATGCACACAGACTTAATTTGGAGTTCTAGACCACCTGCCTTATCCATGAGAATGAATACCTAAGAGCGGAAAATCAATGGTCTGTACTGAAATTTTGACTTTCTCCCATGTAACGTAATTTAGCTTGACCGTTGTGCAAGCTTGATTTCTTTTCTCCCAGAGTTTAAGAACTGTTTTTCTGAATAGTCTCTTTATCAATTATTCTTAACTAATCGCTAACACTATAAAATGTTAGCTTGATAGGAGTAGAAACTTTCTGAATAATTATTTCAGTGTTTCTCGCTTTAGTGATAGGATAGGGAATGTATAGAAAACAGTGAGGAACTGAAAGAATGGAGAAGTGAGGGAAATAGTTTCAGTTCTCGAAAATCATAATACTTGTGGTAGTAGTAGTGGCAGCATCAGTAATAGTAGTAATAGTGGTCGTAGGGCTAGTGGTAGAATAGTGTCAGTAATAGTAGTAGTGGCAGCAATAGCATGGTGGTAATAATAGAAGTAATGGTGGTAGTAACTATAGTGGTACTAACAGTGGTGGTTGTAGTAGTAGCGGTAGTAATAGTAGCAGTGGTGGTAGTAGTGATAGTAGTGGTAGTAGTAGTAATGGTAGTAATGGTGGTAGTAGTAGTGATGGTAGTGGCAGTGGTAGTAGTAGTAGTGGTAGTGACGGTAGCAAGGGAAGTGGTGGTAGTAATGGTGGTGGTAGTAGTGGTGGTGGTGGTAGTAATAGCAGCAGTGATAGTAATGGCATTGGTAGTAATAGTAATGGCAGAGGTAGTGGTAGTAATAGCAGAAGTTGTGGAAGTTTGCATGTTTTATTCAACATGATACCCAACGGGTCCTCATGGTCCTTATTTGCATTTTAAACTAAAGCTACCTTGACTTTATGGCTAAGGCACATCGTTTAATAAGCCTAAGCTCTCCATAGATGCAGGAAGGGAACTTACTGAAGAGAGACAGGCACATTTTGCGGTGAGGAGGAAATAATGGGATGACTTTGGTTTTTATCCCTGGGCTAAGCATGGTTTGGGGTAACTAATCCTGTAGTTCAGATTACACAGCGGCAGGTAGGTGCAGTGCGGCTTGATGGAGGAGCTGACCTCAAACTACACATCCAGCCTTAAAATGCTGCAGAAAAAAATAAGTTAACAGGATACAGTGATTTGAGGGCATAGTGAAAAAGACAATCAAATCCCAGCCACTAGGGCAGACATTCCACTAATGAACAGATTAGGCACACTAAAAGTACTGGCATTTCTGTAATTCATCACATTATTATAAAAAAGACCAAAAGATGAATGCTTGTTTCTGGCAGGCTGCCAAGCCAGGTCACACCATCCTGCCTACAACCCTCATTTAGCCAACGGGTAGATGTCACATGTACAGAACTGGAGAGAGGGGTTATGTCTTGTTTTGTTTTTTTTAAGATTTATTTTATTATTTATTTATGCATACAAGAGCTGGGGTGTAGGCCAGAGGTGTTGGGGGGTGAGGGATTCACAGAGACAGAGCGGGGAGCAGAACAGGTGGATCCACTGAAATACACTGCTGAGGGGAGCTGCAGGAGAGACAGGAGAGGTCTGCTGCGCCATGTGGGAAGCTCCCTGGCCAGGGATCGAACTCATGCTGCAGTGACTGAGATAGCTTTATAGAGCTGAGACTTAACCCCTTGCACCACCAAGGAGGCCCTACATCTTGTTTTTGTTAACAGTTTAAAAGGTGGGAAAACACACACTCTAAACTTTCCGATCTTTCCCTTGGACTCCTGCTTAAAAATACTCAGCTTCTCTCCTTTGCTATAGAAATAGAGTCAACTACCTCTGCTTAGCACTGATGGCCCGCCTCACTCTAGGCCCAGCCAAGTGTTGGAACCTTCTGGATTCTCTGTTGCCTAACCTGTGCCCCGGTGGGGGCAGGGCAAAAGCCTCAAGGCCATCCAGTGTACCAAGTTCATTTTCTCCTCCCCAGCCATCTGCCCTCCTCTTCCGGCTCCCCTGGGCAGGGCAGCTCCAGGGGCGCAGGTGTGGCAACTGTGTGCGGGGCTCGGTGCTCCTCCACTGTCTTGAAAGCCTTAATAATTTCTGAACAAGGGCCCTAGTGTTCAGGTCACGCTGGGCTGGGCAAAGTATGTTACCAGGCTGGTGGGTGGGAAATGCCTTGGGTTTTTCTTTCATTATGACGATGACAGAGCTTGCACACCTAGAGCACATGTGCAAAGCAGTCGCATGCATCACCTCGGCAAACCTGTGGCAGGAGGAAGCTGAGTTCCAGCAGCAGCTGTGGGATTTAGGTGTCTCTGAACCAACTGAAGATATTTTCTGGTTTTCCTTTTAATGTTTTGTTCATATCTTCCAGCTTTTCTTGTTCTGTGATGACTCTAATAATGCACGTTTGGAGTAGAGTGATGTTCACCCTGCTGGTGTGCTAGACACCCCTGGGGCCATGTCCTGGGGCGGCTAGAACAAAATAGCACACACTGGGGGCTTAAACACCAGACATTTTATTGTTTCACTCTTCTGAAGGCGTGAAGTCTGAATAAAATTGTTTGCAGGGCCAGGCTCCCTCTGAAACCTTCAGAGAAGTCCTTCTCTGCTCTTCCTAGCTCCTGCTGTTCGCCGGCAATCCCCGGCATTCCTTCGCTCGTGGCTGCAGCTCTCCAATTCTCTGTCTTCATGCAACCATCTCCGTGTGTCTCTACCTTCACGGAGCCATCTTCCTACAAGGACACCAGCTATATGGGATTAGGGGCCACTTACTCCAGTGTGACCACCTCTTAACTAACTGCCTCTGCAATGGCCCAATTTCTGAGGTCCTGGAGGTTAGGACATCAACTTGTCTTTTTTTTTTTTTTTGAAGGTGGGGGATAGCTTTAACCCATAACACTGCCCCTGTCCCCATGTGATTTGTCATTAAGGCCTAGAGAGTGCAACTCTGGAAGGTCTTTTGTAACCAGTCATCGACCCTAAATCTTGCCCTCACCATGACCCAGGTCTCCCTCTTCCTCCCTTACTGTCCCCTGGTTTAGCCCCACCCTGCTGTCCATGGGGGCTTTTAACGCCTCTGTGACCTCGTCGCTCCCTAACTTCCTGCTAGCTCTGGGCAGACCCTGCTGGGGCCGATGAGGCCTTGCGAGCCTGGGCGCACCTGCCCCCGACCTCCCTCCAGGCCCCGCCAACACGCGTTCTCTTGCCAGACCCTACTCGCCCCTTTTGCTCCAGACGGACTGAATGTCCCCCGGTGGGACACCGGGATCTCTTGTTCCCCAGCCCTCTGTGCTGCTGGGGACACCCCTCCCTCCTCAGTCTTCAGGGTTTGGCTTGCATGTGGCCTCCAGCAGACCCCCCCCCACCCCCCGTCCTGTGCGCCTTCATTGGCAAAACTAGCACTGAGGGGGTATTCATGGCCCTGTCTCCTCGACTATCTGCTGGAGAGAGGCCTGAATCTCCAGTTCCGACACTACTACCCTGCCCCCTTCCTTCATCCCCCAAAGGAAGGTGAGCGTTAAGTTGAAACCTTAGCATGCCTGGGAGAAGAAAATGAAGTCTGGGGGTGAACTAAGAGGAGATTTAATAATGCTGGTCTTGCACTACGAACATCAATTCCCCTTAGTGTTGTTCCAGAAACTCAAAAGGCCAGTGGAATGCATTTGAAATTACTTGGAGCCGATGGACTCTTCTTGACCACGGCCGTGTGCTGAGACTGAATTTCAAGGGGCCCAGGATTCTGGGTCGCCCCCCCAGAGCCCTTGTCCACCTGAGCGTTTATCACATCCCATCTTTAGTGCGTGTTTTCTCATCTCTCTGCCCACTAGACCACAAGGACCTAGCGCAGTGCCAGACACACAGTAGGCCCACTGAGGATTGGCTAATAAGTGGATAAATTATGCAGAAGAAACTAAATCCCAAAGGTTAAGATGTGCCCGTGACTAGAGGGCAAGTATGATGTAAAGGCAGACGTTCAGCTTGGGTTGGCCTAACTT
This sequence comes from Scalopus aquaticus, assembly GCA_004024925.1. Lineage (NCBI taxonomy): Eukaryota > Metazoa > Chordata > Mammalia > Eulipotyphla > Talpidae > Scalopus > Scalopus aquaticus. The sequence continues at coordinate 214,584 of PVIJ01000258.1, forward strand.
CAGAGACCAGGCCCTGAGCCACTGCCCAGCGGGTGAAGAGCCTCGAGAGGCCCCAGCTCTGTCTTGTCATAACTGCATTCTCTAAATGCGAAGAGAGAGACTGTAAAGTTAGGAGTGGCTGGAAAGCAGAGCAGGAAGACAGGAGGAAGGGCATGGGTCAGAAGGCCAGAGGCCCTTGGCCCTTGCTCAGCCCCAGTGGCTGCTGTTCTCCGGCCCTTTTCCTGGCTCCTGTATCTGCAGAGCCTCGTGTAAGTGCCAGCCACTGTTCCAGACATGCGGGACACATCTGTGAACAAAATATCCAGAGACCCCTCCCTTTGAGAACTTATATTTTAAAGGGGAAAACCCAACAATTAAAATGAACTTGAAAATCAGTACATTACACACAGGGGCCTCCCTGGAGGCGCAAGGGGTTAAGTCTCAGCACTATGAAGCTATCCAGAGTCACTGCAGCACGAGTTCGATACCGGGCCAGGGAGCTTCCCACATGGCACAGCAGACCTCTCCTGCCTCGCCCACTGCTCCCCTCAGCAGTGTACTTTAGTCAGTCTGCCTTTCTGCTCCCCACTGTCTCTGGTGAATCCTCTCACCCCTCACATCTCTGGCCTACACCCCAGCTCTTGTATGCATAAATAACTAAATCTTAAAAAAAAAATCAATACATAATACACATAATACATGATATTAGAACACAATAATAGCAGGATAGGACAAGGATAACACTGCTTTTCCTGGGGCCCCACATCCACAAAGGGCTTCTGGACAGAATTCAGGAGACCTGCGAACATGAAGGGGAAAATGGCTTCTTTACTTTCATTCGCCAAAAATCCTTCAGAGGTGACCGTATGCAGCCAGCCGCGGGACTAACTATGGTACCTGTGATTTTACCAGTTGAAGTCACAGTAACTTTTATGTCTTTTTTTTTTTTTTTTAAGATTTACTTGTTTTTTGCATATAAGCTGGGGTGCAGACCAGAGGTGTGGGGTGGTGAGAGGATTCACCAGAGAGAGTTGGGGGCAGAACAGGCAGATGGACCGAAATACACTGCTGAGGGGAGCAGTGGGCAAGGCGCAGAGGTCTGCCCTGCCATGTGGGAATCTCCCTGGCCGGGCATCGGACTCGGTAGTGGCTGCAGACAGCTCCACAGGGCTGGGCGCTACCAGGGAGGCCCAGAAACTTTTATGTCTTATTGGCAGCTGTTACCAATGTCTTGAACTACTGTTCACAATCATCACTACTTTGTTGCTGTTGAACTTCAGCTTCATTGTTATTTAAGGTACCAGTAAGAAACATACATGTAGTCATTGTATCTTAATACAGTAGCTTTTGTAACTATTTGTTTTTTAAAATGCATCCAAAGCATGATCCTGAGGCATCCTTAAGCTCCAACTGATAAATTCTTCGTGAACACCAAGTAGGGGAAGCAAAGTGCGGGGAAGAACCGTGGGGGTGAGGAATAGGTGAAATAGGGAGACAGGGCCGATTTCCTGCCTGATGGCACCCCCCACCGTCCCCTACTTAACCCAGTTTCTAGCACACGCTCTCCTCCATCAGTCCGTTCATTGTCCTGCTTGCCCAAAGCTCAAATTCAGGCAAGCAGTGATGCTCACATGAGCCTGTTTCACTGGTAAGAGAACTAACCCTCCTCTGCTCACCACCTTCCCCTCTCTGTGGCTGTTTTACAGAGTTTATCATTCCGAAGTTTGCAGTCGATGAAATGATGTCCAAAGATTACAAGGAAATTCAAGACTAAAAATACTCTTATTTTGTATTGTTCTGTCTTCTATTTAAAAACATCCTATTCAACCAGACAAACTGTCTCAATTCAGCCAGGCAGTACGGGTCTCCTAAAGAAGAGATAAGTAAATCAGCCGTTTCTGAGTGTTGATTAATTGTCTTACCCGGGGCAAATGGAATGTGAGCGGAAGACATTGCCAGATTTCAGAGGAAATTCTTTCAAATTTCAAATTCTTCTCACACGTACAGTGGAAATCTTTGGAATTTTATGACAAAAGATCCTTTGTTGTTTGTTTTTTTTAATGACACATTGAGGCTGTTGGAATGTTTTAGAAAGATCTATACGTGGACTGTGATAAAAACATATCAGGAAGTCACGAAATGAAATGATTCCTTATATTAATTAAGATGTGGGGAGCAGACAGTAGTGGCATGCCCACCTAAAGGTGACTTCTTAAAGACCTCAGTCCTCTCAATTCAAGAGAAGTCTGAAATCAGTGATTCTGAGGCTAGTTTGCCTCTCAGATGTCAGACTTCTGGGTTGGCCCCCATCATGCTAGAGGAAACCTCTTAAACAATTGGGTTCCCCCTTCCAAGTTCCAAGTTGTAGCTTGTTAGCTTCTCACAGCAGGGGCAGTTACAAACCGGTGGCTGGTCAAATTCTCTTTCATAAACACGTCCCCTCGGGAGTAAAGTAAAATTGCAGGTTCCCAGCCACTACCCCCAGAGGTGGTTTGGGGTTCCACGTACAGCATCTGAATCTTTTAGAAAGTCCGTGTGTGTTTTGATGCTGTGGCCCAAAGACCACACACCCCTCTGTGAAATTGCCCCATGCCTGGGATTAGCCCCCCCATTCCATGCTGATGACTCAAAGACTTTCTACCTCCCATTAAAAACTGGTGGCTGAACTCCCACGCTCTAGCCCACCTGGCACCTGCCATTCCTTTCTCAATGTCACATAGGGATCTTAAACTCAACGGGTTCAAAATTGAGCTCATTTTCTCCCCACACTGGTGCCTAAAGAATAAGGTACAATTCAGCGTGGCTCTCGGAACTCTGCCTGTACCCCACCCTCATCTGCGCTGCTGCCCGGGCTCCCGTCTGTTTAGCAATAGTCTGACCTCTTCCAGATCCTGGGCACACATGCTTTTCTACCGGCTGGCCCTTGCCAGCATTCATGCTGCTGGGCACAGCTGTGCCATCTCCGCCTGCCCCCACCCCTAGAAGCACACTCCTTGCCATTTGTCCCTCTGCTGGGTTGTGACCACGTGGGTCCGTGTATGGCTGCTTTCATCGTGCTACATTGTGCTCTTTACCTGGTGGATGCCTTTGAACTTGGGCTTCTTGAAAGCTTCAGCTGAGACTTACTCCCCTCCATACTCCCAGCTCCTGCTACAGAACCTAAACACGCAGTCAACAGACGTGGGGCATTTGATGAATGGAATTTCTAAAAAAAAGAGATTGAGAAGGAATGCCCAGGAAAGTGGAAGGGAAATTTTAAAAGGGCATTGTTAGGAAAAGTCAAGGGAGGGGATTGATTGGAGGAGGATGAGGGATTAACAGTGTTTAATTAATGTTTGTTTAGAGATTGAGCAGGGGAGGGGCTGAGAAAAGGGCACTGGATTTGGCACTGAGATTTGGCAATGTCAGTCAGAGCAGAGTTGGTCCGTGCAGCAGGCCTCTGCCATCAGGGTCAACCTCCCTGCAGGGGTTGCCACATAGGGGCAAGCTCTTTCATGCCAGTGGGAGGAAACTTTATGATCTGAACTTTACACAGCAAAGAAATGCACAGGCCCACTGATTAATCACTGAGCTAGGTTTAACTTGGCTTACCAGCACCCTCAGGCTTTTGAGAGCGCTCCCCTGTGTTTCCATCCACTCTCAAGGGGCAGGCTTCTCTCTGTGCCATTTCTGTCCCCTTTGGCTAAGTTCAACCTGGAAGGCGCATCAGACAAACCAAGCTCTTGCCCAGCCCCCTCCTCGCAGCAGTTTCTCTGCAGGGCTGGGTTGCTTCTCTGCACTGCACCTCATCTGCAAATCCATCCTAATCTGCCATTCCTGCAACCTTCAACAAACTCGCCCTAGCTTTGCGTGTCTACATCACACTCTTGTTCCGTCCATAGGCTGATTGCACTTTTTTTTTTTTTTTTTTTTTTTTTTTGCCCTAACTCCTTGCTGCTGAATGCTGGGTTGGTCTTTCTTTGCCTTTCCTGTATCCCTGTTCAGATGTTGGATCATTTTTCTTCTAGGAGTAACAGTAGAAAATGAATGATGTCTCCCTGTTCCCCTGATTGTGCCAGAGTCATTTCTCTAAGTCTGCTGTTTCCACAGTCAGAGCCTCTTCACCCTGCCAAGTCTGACTCTACCCTTTGCCCTTAAAGCCATAGCTCCTACTGCACTGAATTTGATCATATCATCTATCTTTCCCGGCTGTTGTGAGTGTATTGCCCAGTCCCTGAAGCTTTTGTCTAAGGAGTCCTTCAGTTATTAAATGCCAAGCTGTTGCAAAATGTATCATTTAAGCCAACCCACAGTTTAAAGCAGAATATGAAGTCATAATGTACAGAAGAGGTAGAAAGATAAAGAGAAAACACCTCCTCAAAGAGAGAGAGAGGAAAAATAGGCACATAGTGCCAGAGACCAAAAGAGACGGATGATTCCAAAAGGCTAATCCTGAAGAGTGAACCACCAAGCACAGTCTCAAAGGACAAGACCACAGGCTTCAACACAGAAATATGGACCGGTCTGGAAAATGAGAGCAGCTGGGGGGAATAAGGAGCAACCAGCCCCTGGAACACCATCCTAGGAGCAGCCTTAGAGAAATAACAAGATACACATACCTGGAAATATATATATATATACACACACACACATATGTATATATGTGTGTGTATATCCTTTTATATGTGTGTGTGTATAGGAATATATATGTGTGTGTATATACCTACACACACACACACACACACACACACACACACACACACACACACATATCTCCCTTTTGGGCATAATTAGTCTCCCCAGAGTCACTAAGACTGTTGCTAAATCCCACGGTGCCGGGCGGGCATGCATCATAGGTGTGTATATATATATACACCAAAAAGAGAAAACGGGTCAATACTCCCGCCCCCCTCGTGTTGCCACCCACCTCCAGTCTGCTAACCTCTGAGCGATCACTCACACCATTTTGCAGAAAGACACATTAAGTAGAGGTAGCTAGCATCTATGGTTATAAAATCCAATCCAGTTCTCTTGTCTTTGTTATTGTTTCTCATAACACACCACAGGCAACCTAGAGTTGTGTGTAGTGCAAGAGATTGTATTTATGAAGTGATTCATATTTGCAAATGTCTTAGAATACTGACTGCATGCTAATGTGCTCATTAAATATTATTTAAATATTATTAAATGTGCTTATTAAATAAATAAAATACTGTGTCTACTATCGCCAGCCAAATGTGACGTTTCCTGCACCCATCTGGTGGTGTCACCCCAAGACTTCCACCATGACCCTGTCGGGCAGACTCTCTAGCGCCCTCTTCTGGTGCCTCCCTAACCTCCTCAACCTTCTCCGATCTCCATGTATCAAAACCCTGTACATTCCTTTCAGGCTGAATTGAAAAATGCTTCTTTTTCGGCGTAATTCGTTTCCCCAGAGTCACCAAGACTTGCTAAATCCCGCGGTGCCGGGCAGGCATCATAGGTGGTCTCGTACCATTCTGTCCTGGTCGACTCCCCTGCCCTGCCCTCTTCGCCACCGAAGTCCTTTTTTCTCTTCCCATCCTTCAAATACGGGCTCCTCCTGAATGTCTCCGATTCTCTCCTCTTGCTATTCCCACGCTCTGCTGCAGTGACATTTCACGGTGACGCTTACATCCCGCCCCCAGTCAAGGAAGGGGAGTGCAACAGGTGTGCTGCACCTGCCAACACATAAACTAAATCCATTTAACATTTTTCCAGCCACAAATCTTCCTTGATTACGTTGGGGTTACTTCTGGATGAGCTTGTACATTGGGAATTTTGTAAGTTGAAAAAGACACCCCACCAAGGGAGCAGCCCAGTGCAGCCTACCCCACCTGAACGAGCCCAGAACACTTACCTGAGCTTGCAGGTGGACACCGTCATCTCACACAAAACAGACTTTATAATGAAGCGCTGAGTAGCCCGTGCAGCTTAAAGAGAAGTGCACTGAATGTGGGGCATGGGATGCCCCAACTCCAAATTCAAAGTGCCATTTCTGCTGAAAGCTTACTGCTTTTGAGCCCTCCTAGAGTGGGGGAACCCTAAGTAAGTCAGGGTTCATCTGTGTACGATTCCAAGTGAGTTAGATCAGTGGAGTGATTTTTTTCATCCCCCTCTCCCCCACCTTCAGTCACGATGGTCTGAAGAAGGGACGGGGTCTTATCCATGTACCTCCATTGTTCTTCCAGGGGTTCTGTTTCCTTGTCCGAGATGACGCCCCTCCCATGTTAAGGAGACCCCTCTGAAGATGTTGTCAGTTGACACAAGTGATCTTTCTTCATTTTAACTCAACTCCTGTGGGCGTGTTAGTTTGCTAGGGCTGCCCTAACGAAGCAACTCAAGTGGGTTTTCTCAAACTTCTGGAGGCTCGAAGCCTGAGACAGAGCTGGAGGGCAGCTGGCTTGCCAGGCCTCTCTCCTCTCGGCTTCTCCCTGTGTCTAACACATGGTCTTTCCTCTGTGTGTATCTGTGTTGTAGTCTCCGCTTCCCGTAAGGACACCAGTTAGACTGGATCAGGAACTGGATTAGGAACCAAATGACCTCATTTTAATCTAATTACCTCCTTAAAGACACTGTCTCCAAACACAGTCATGTCCTGAGGTTCTGGGGGTTTGTGTGTCAACATTGGAATTTTGGAGGAAGGAGGTATTTTAGGGAGAGAGACTGCAAAGTATCATTCAAGGCTACACAGCAGCTGGTGTGGCATTCAAGGTCATTACTAAGCACTAAGCAGATCAAGCCCCGAGTTGAGGGACATCCAAGCAAGTATGCTGTGGACCTTGCCCCTGGGAGCTCACAACCCAATTGTGGGGACAGGGTCCCGACACAGAAGACAGTCAGGCCCCACAGGACAAGTGTGTGTGACAAGCAGGAAGGGCTCGTCAGCCTAGAGGAAAAGAGATAAAAATCAGCTGAATGGATCACAAGGAAGTTTTTATAATAATGCCCACCTTTTATGGAACTTTTACTATCTGCCAGCACTCTCTAGAACCCTGTCTCTAATCTAATCCCTTCTCAGGGGCTGTGGTTAGGACTACACCCGAACATCAAGTTCTGAGGTTGTGCCTGGCGCCAGGGCATAAACAATAAATGGCAGCTATCACTCATTCAACAAATATTTGTCCCAGGAGATGTGCCTGTGGCTGGGGCTACAATGTCAAGATCAACGTGGCTTCTGCCCACCTTGGGCATGCCGTTTAGCGATGTAACGCCCAGTATGGCAGCTGCTAGCCAGGCGTGCCGATTAAAATGAATTAAAACGCTATACCCAGCCCCCAGTCATGCAAGCTACAAATGGCTAGTTACTATTCCATCTGCGAGGAAGTCCTTTGGGGCAGCACCAGAGAGACATAGACAATAGGCGATTACATACCTGGCTGGTAAGGGTCTTGCTAGAGACTCCTGGGTACAAAGGAGGAGCATTATTATTGCTATTCATGACAGGGGTTCATAGGTGCAAGGGAAGGTGATTATGATGATTTTAATTGAGGTGCAGAATGGTGCTCAGAGAGGTTAAACAATGTGACAAAGTTTATGTAGTTACCAAAATGGAAGAACTAGGATCTGAACCCAGGACTTCTTACTCCCAGGTAACCCCAGGCTGTTTTATGGAGGAAACGTGTCAGGCACAGGTGGAATTTGGTTAAAGGGAGAAGACACAGAAGGCATCCTTCATTGGAAAGTGACATTTCAGGCGAAGGCACAGATGGGCAAGGTTGGCCAAGGACCATGAGCAAACCAGCCTCCAGTCTAGCAGGAGAGACCGTCCACGTGCTCAGAAAGGTAAGTCAGGGCCGACCTGCCTTAATGAAGAGCCAAGGAGCAAGGAAACAGCCCTACCCGCAGATTCCTTGAAGGGTGCCAGCAGGAGCATGGCCTGGTCAGAACTGTATTATGAAGGTGGTCAGTGGTTCGGGTGAACTAGGCTGAGATCGGGTAGGAAGGGATGAATGAATGGTGTGACGCAAAGAGCACCAGAGAGGGAGCTGAGAGGGGTAAAGCTAAGAGTCAATACTGTGCCACATGGGCAACATGCTTCACTTCTCTCGGCCTCATTTCTTAAAGGTCAGCGCTGACCCAAGAAGTCGGTGAGGGCCCTTTTGGTGAGGGCCATCTGGGAGGCTGCAGATGTGGGCGATGGGAGACCACGAGAATCAGTAGGAGCGTCGTGTTGAATACGGGGCTAATGGGGTGGCAGGATCCAAAATCAGCCTGAGAGGAAGGGGGAATGTGTGCCACTTAACAAAGCTAAGTGGCTATATAAAAGGGCTTGTATTTTGGGGGTGGGCGTGAAGAGTGGGGAGAGTCATCATGGGGTGGAGAAGTCGGGAAGGATAAGAGGCAGCGACAAAAAATAGGGGTTTGCTTTTAGAAACATTGCACACGGTTAGATCATTATTTCACACCCCCAAAATACGGATTTTAAACTTTTTTTTTTTTTTGAGCCATGACCCACGGAAGAAAATGCAGTTGACATCATGGTCTAGTAGGTAAACAGAGACAAAAGGCTTTTGAGACAAGTTACCCTATGCCAGGGCGCTGCATCCTAATACTTTCTTCTGCTACATTTCAGCTTTTTTTTTTTTCAAAGCCGGCTGCCATCCACTGAATTTATTTTATGGCCAATTAATGGGTCACGACCCACAGTTTAAAAAACACTGCCTGAAGGAGACTCAAGACTTCTTAAGTTGGAGGGGGAGGCAGGCCACCCTGTCCGGGCTTCCCGAAGAGGTGCAGACGGGAACCTGGACAGAGGCTGGGGCCGGGGCGAGCTGGAGGATGTTTCGTTGAAGCCCCGATCGAGAGGGCCGAGGAGCGGCCTGGGGGCTGACGGTGGGCACCACCCACCCAGGTGATGGCGGAGGGGCCGCTCGGGACGCCGTGGACGGAGGGCGGCGTGGAAGCCAGAGCGGCGGGGTTAGCGACCCCGCCGGGTGCCGCATTTCTCCGGCGTGCCCGGAATGCCGGGTGCCTCTCCGGCCGCGGGGGGCTCGCGGGCTCCTCGGCTGCGCCCACCCTCCATTCATTCATCGCCCGCTCGCCCGCCCATTCATTCGGCGCGCACCTCTCCCAGCCAGCGCCAACCAGGTGCGAGCGGGGCGAGACGCCGCCAGCCGGGCCCCGTCTGCTCCGCTCCCCGCCCGCCCCGGCGCGCGCGCACGCCAAGTTCTGGCGCGGCCGCGGCGGACCGGCTCTCCCCGGCGGAT
>PVIJ01000258.1:223868-257130 GCA_004024925.1 Scalopus aquaticus
CCGCCCCTCCCCCGCGCCCCCGCCCCTCCTCCGCCGCCCGGGCAACTTTTGCCGAAGCCCCCACACACAGCCATGCTGAGCTGAGCCCCGGCCGGGGACTGGCCGCGCGCTGCCCGCCCCGGCTCCCGCCCCACCGCGGACCCGCTCGGGGGCCGCGGCCGCTCGGCCCCTCGGCCTCGGCCGCTGCGCCCGCCCGGCCGCCCCGAGCCCCCGGAGCCCGCGCCGGGCCCGGGCCGCGGCGGCGGCGGCGCCCGGCCCCCTCCCCCGGCGCCGGCCAAGGGAGGCGGTGATGCGGGCGCTGGCGGCCCCGGCTGCGCCGAGAGCGGAGACACAGGCTCAAGATGGCAGATTCCGACTGAGGCTGGGGGGGCCGAGATCGCGCGCCGCGTTCCCTTCTCCGTTGCCATGAATCGCGGACACCCCGGCCCCGATGGCCCCCGTGTACGAAGGTAAGGGGCGCCCGGCCCGCCGGCCCCGCTCGCCCAGCGCCGCCCCGGCCGCCGCGGCCCCCGCAGCTTTGTTCTGCCCGCGGCCCCTCGCCCGGCCGCCCCCGGCTCCCCACCCCCGGGGCGCCCGGCCCGCGGCTCCCCACCCCCGGGCTGGAACCGGCTCTCCTGCCCCTCCCCGCCCCCTCCCGGGCCCAGAAAGCCACCCGGATTCGGAATTTCACGGGATCTTATTTCCAGGGTGGAGAAAGAGGCGCGGGGGGGCGGGGGTGCGAGGGTGGGCTGCTGCCCGAAGAAAAGAAATTGGGAGGGGGGCGCCTGGGGCCAGACAGACCCGGCGCTGTGTTTTTGATTTATTTGTAATAAATAAAGGTGATGCGGCTTAGCGTTCATCTGCGGCCCCCCCCCCGAAAATTACCTTTAGGATGAGCTGCTTTCCGCTCTCAGTGCTCGCAGCTCCCCTTTCCATTTCTCTCCACTCCCACCCCACACTCCTTTATTCTTAGCGAGCCTCTGCTGGGGGGTGGGGGGCGGTGGCTCTGGAATTGGAACGTATGGGGCTAGGTAGGAGAGGGGTCGAGAGGAAAAGTCCATTTGAGACCCAAGCAGAACAATGAAATAGGCTCAAGTCGCCCCGCATTCGCGTGCGTATGGGGAAAGGTAGTTTGGGGTTTCAAGTCGGGAAGGCAGCCAAGCCGATTTTTCTTGATCCGTCTGGGTAAACCTGCGTCGTGCCCCTTCACCTGGCGGACGGTCATTTTTCTGATTGACTGTCTTTAGGAAGAAAGAAAAGAACGAAAGGGAGAAGCATTCTCTCTCCTTTGGTTTTTCCCTTCAGTCAGTCCTGTCAGTTTCTACCCAGAAATCAAACCAGAATCAACTAAGTTTTTACACTTTGGTGTGTTTTTGTGTGCTGGTTGTAGGAGGAATTTTAAACCCAAGTGTGCTGGTGTTTTTTTTTTTTCCTTCCAGTCATTTCATCGTGAAAATGTTTTTCTCGTGAAATCATTGAAACAGCAGCCTTTACATACTTTTCGCGTCAGTCCATCTGAGTTTCTTTCGGTTTTGTTCAGATATTCTGTGGATGAAATCGCAAAGGCGAGGGGAAGTGAGGAGGGGCCAGGAGGGGCGATTTTAATCCTTCTGTAAATCCCGGGAACAGTGGTGGCGAGGAAGACAGAGAATGCATTAATAGTTTTATCTCTTGTTATAAGAGGCTGATTTGGGGAAAAAAAAAAAACTTATCTGAAAAGCAAATCTGTTATTAGTTCCAAGGCTCCAAATGAATTAGGTTTCTGGATGGAATAAAGTTACCAGTCAGGCCCTGGATAACCAGGCTGTAAATAACCTATGGACTGTAAATATTTTTTTTCAGACTCTCTTAGAAACAAAGGGGCTGTTTAGAAAGCAACAGAGAGATGTTATTCCAGGGGCTTTCCTCTTTGATTCCGAGGAACACAAGGTCCATTTAACCCTTCCACCAAACAAAACTGCGAGATGTCTGGTCCCCCCAGCACCGCAGAGCAGAAGGAGCGGGTGGCTCTGTGAGCCAGCCGGGAACCCATGTCGCCCGGCATTGTTCGTCTGTGTCTCTGGGAGGGGGCTCCAGTCAATGCTCCCACTGTGTACGGGAGTGTTCAAATGAAACAATTTTCTCTTTATTAAGTACCTCCTTGAGACTCCCTCTGCTGGACGCTCCCGGTGAGCTTTAGAGAAGGAACTTGGCATTGAAGTCAGAAGGCCGCTTTCCCTTGTTCAAGGGGCCCCCGGTATGTGGGCTGCGTTGTATTTTGTCAACTTTGGAGAAAGCCATCTTGGGAACTGTACTCTTCCCCTCCTGTTCCTTTTATTCTAAATCCATCTGGAATGTAGGCCATACCCCCGAGGCTAAGACTTGGCACTCCCGTTGTTACTAGGCTGTTCTTTTAGTGCATTACACCAGATCAAGCACTGTGGGTGTGTTCGGTGTTAGGGTTTAAGAATAATCACGGATCTCAAAGGTCACAGGAGCTCACTGTATTAATCCGGGAGCCTTCCTCCCCTGTCCCAGGTGACCTAGCCAGTCACCTCTTTCTACCCTGGGTTTTGCTCAATCTTGTCCAGGTGCTCTCTCATCCTTCCTGCCCTTCGCTTCTGCTGGAGTTGCCCTGTGCCCCGTATGATTCTCTCCCGAGGCTTCTGCTCAGCGCTCCTCAACCAGCAGCACCTTGCACTGGTCGAGGCCTGGGAGTGTGTGGGTCATACTCTAAAACGGGCAGGTGGCCTCTGGCATCAGGGACTGTGTTGCTGGAACCCACATTCCCTGGCTGTGATGCATGCTGCAGGCCTCCGGTGCCCTCCTCTGGATTCAGTGACCCTGATTTTTTTCAGTGACCCTCATCAGAACCCACAGCCTCCCTATATCCCAAAGAAGCAGGGCTTTTCTGTGGGAAATCTCCAAGAAGAGTGATTTCTAGTAGTTTCTGAGCTACTAAAAGTCAATGGGGGCTTCTTGTCAAGAGAAGCAGAATGACAGGTGAGGCATTTCATCTGCTCCTTTGCTCAAATGGAGTACAGTCACCCAGGTTGGAATATTCGGGGGGAGGTCTGACTGCTTTAGTGGGGCATTCTGAACTGCCAGATATGTAGAGGGAAATGCTGTCTTCTCGAAATGGGGTCTGTTGGATAATATGAATTAATGGGTGGCAACGTGTAATCTGTCTTCCTCGACTCGCTGGTAAGGATGGGTTTATAAATAGCACATCCGTTTTTGGTGGCTTGGTCCTGATTAAGTTCAACTTCTTTAAAAAGGTTTATTTTCTTTGGAAGGTTAAACATTCGCCTTGCAATTGTGTTTACTCCATCAAGTTGCTTGGCTGGGCTTTTTTCACTATGTAGTGCAAAGGCCAACCACAAGGTCTGTGTTGCCAGGGGTTCTGAATGAGAGGACCCTGAATTCCAAGTTAACTCTGTCCTCCTCGCCCTGAGATGCGCTCAGTGCCAGCTTCCACAGCCGGCCGTCCCAGGCCTGAAGCCTCTTCCCCAGATGCCTGCGAAGTGGGTTCTTAGCATCTTCCAGGAAGAGAGTTTGATGCCACCTTCCTTAAGATCTCTTGTCCTGGGTTTATGTTTGATATATTTTTAAGCTGGCATAATTATTGTTTTCTCACCCCACTTGAGTGGTGAATAGGGCTCATTAATTCTGGACAGTGTGGTTCTCCACTCACAGAAAGCTCGCTTTGACTCTCGCGCTGTGACTTGGGGCGTGGTGCTTGCCCTCTCTGAGCTCTACCGCCATTATTTTCTCTCACCTTACTGGACTGTGTGAGCACGCCATCTGTGGAAAGAGCCTGGCTATCGTGGCATTTTCTCAGTCGTGTTAAGCCCCTCTATCTTTTGAGCTGCTCACCGGCATGATGGCTCCAGGGAAAGAATAACCCACAAATAGTTTAGAAAACCAATAATAGCAGCATTTCAATTATTAATCTCCCGCTATTCCTTTTCCAGTTTGCACACCAGCAACAATAAACCCCCGCGGGCCACAGAAGAAAGCGCCTTCTTTGACCCCCTCTGTGACCTTTCCAGAGTCCTTATTTCCACTGAGCTTCTGCTGGCTCCAGGTAGAGAATTTCTCTTCTGCAGTGGCACATTCAGTGCCACTTTAAAAATGAGGAGGCCAACGTTTCAGGGGCTGCAGCTGTGCCCCAGGGAAAGTATCCCAAAGTATGAAAGATAACCTTTGCTCCTGGCCAGGATCCACTCCTAACCAGGGCTGCCCACCGGGAGTGGAGCCCCTAGAGGTGGCAACTACCCAAGGGCCTTCTCAGAGGGGGAGCCTCTGAGCCAGGGTCTGGCTTATCACACGTTAAACACAGTTTTCCCACAAAAGAAAATTTGGTGCTTTCTGCAAGTTACAGCTGCTCATATTCTCCCTATTTTCTTTTTTATGTTTCCTCATTTCTCTTTTTCTTCCTCCCAGAGACCAGTCTTGGGAAACCACCTTGGAGGTTTATATGGAACAAAACAGTGACGAGCCAGAGGGCGTGATGTGTGGATATGTTTCATTGTCCTCTGAACGTGTCACGTGTCATTCGCCAGTGCTTGCTGGTGGTCTGCTGATGACAGTCAGACTCTTGGGTCGCTGTCAGAGAGGGGGTTCGGAATCACCCACTGACAGCATCACCGCTGAGGGAGTGGAAACCTGGCCCAAAGGCCTCACAGTTCATTCTGTACCACCGTACCGCCCCGTGGAGGAAGACCTAGGGTGGGGGAGGCTCTAAAAGAGACTGAGATATCATAGTGGGCATCACGACGGGGACCCCACTTCGACTTGACTTAGGGACATCTCTACCCATATGGGAATGCTGGTCCCCGCTGGTCCCCAGGGTCGGCGCTGTCCCCTACAGACAATGCACATCTTTAATGCCTTTATTCAACACGCACTGATGAGGGCCCCTATCTTGGAGGATGATCCAGGGGGCTTGGAAAGTAAACATCACAGCTAAACCTGGACGCACCAGACCAGGGTCTGACTCAGGCTGGAAGCTTCTTTGGGGTGTATGTGCCTGTGCCAAGTAAGAACTGGCCTTCCTGGCAGTGTGCAGGGGAGACCTCTTTTCTCTATATTCTCTTGATTCAGAATCAGAAGAGTGTTTCTGAAATGTAGATGGTCCCTCTTAGAAATTTCCTTAGAAATGTTCCTCTCTAATTTGCAGGAGGTCCGGTCTTCCTCTGTCATTTACTTAAATTTTATGTCTTGGTAAATGCAAATAATTTGGTGAAATGCAAATCTAATTTGCACGCGTTGCTCAGAGACGTCCGGTTTTGCTATTTAGCCTTCCAGACGCTGACAGATGAACCCTTGTGTCCCATGAAGCGGGTGCAGGCCGAGTTCCCAGGTCTTCCTGCCTGGCTGAGATCTTGTCCCAAGATGGACTTGTTTTCCCAGGTACTTACCGGGGGCGGGGGATATAGCTGGGTGGGTGGGTGGGTCGTGATTCAGCAGATCATTCTGGAATAGTGGAAGACACCCAGCCTCAGAACCCAAGGGGGGAGAGGACTTTGGGGAGAAGCACAGCTCACCCTCTTGCCTTCAGGAAGGTGAATGGCCATGACTTAAAATTGTCAGTTCATCCAAACCAGGAAAATTTTTTCCAGGAAAAGGCCACACTGGGAACTTGCTCAGTGACCAATTCCAATGTGCAGTTACCCTGGCAGGCCTGAAATCTTGTCTGCTGGGCTGCACGCCTGCTTGCTTTTTTGCTCAGTTCTTTCTCCAAAGCCTCTCACAGTCCTGGAGATAATAACTGGGTCTCCGGAGCTTTATCCTCACAGAGCCTGTTCGGTGTCCTCTCCCTCTTCTCAACTCGCTCCGGTTTCTCCACATTAGAAAAAAAATGGTGGTGATCACGCTGGAATACAGCTCTTTAATAATGGTCCCATTAGGACAGTGTATACAGGAAAAACAACTCCAAGGCTCTTGCATCACCAGGAGCCCCTGGAGGGCAGGAGCCACATCCGATTCGCCTCTGTGGCCCCCACAGTAGTTGTGTGTTCCTTAAAGCTACTGGGCGCTTCATCCACGTTTGTCCAAGGGACTCTCCCTTTTCGCCTAAGGAACAGCTTCGGTTCCGCCGGCCCTGGGTTGGTGACTCAGAGTTAGCCTGCTTCCCGCTTGGTCCCGAATCTGTTTTTCTTGGACTCGCGCCTGGCCACCCCTCACCCTAGCAGCGCCTCTCCTGCTTGACTCTGAGTCTTCGGGATCACGCTGGACGAGATCCCCCCGACCAGCTCTTTAGAACCTCGCTGAAGCATCTCCAAAGAGCTGACAAGCAGACGCAGGGGATGTAGTGTCAAAAAGTCGAGCCCCCAAGAAGGCTTCTAAGGAGTCAGGGTCCTATCTGTTCATCCAGGTTTAGAAAAGGCAGTTTGTCCAATTCTTTCCGGCTTCTGAGCCAGCCAAAGCCGTACCTGTTTTCCCGGGTTCTGTATGCAGTGACAGCCAGGTGTGAGCATTGTGGCAGCTGCGAGCGAGACTCATAGCCTCTAGTCCTCTGTCTTTGTTGGAGGCCAACAGAACAGGCAAAAGACGTGAGGACAAAGCCATTGCCACCTGTGACTCTCCAATGGGTGGCTGGCCCGAGGCAGGCGGCGAGTGAAATAGCTGCCAGGTCCAGAAAAGGAGCAGGCCTTTCAGACTGCAGCACGAGTGTGTCATCTTACAGCCACCAGAGCATTGCGCAGAAGGGTCGTGTTTTTGCAAGTGGTCTGTTTCAGCAGTTCTTGCCTAACTTCTTTGTGGCGCTAGCAGCTTCTGATTAATTGAAGGCCTCTGTGGTTAAGCAGGATTAAGATGGGTTGACTTTTGCCTGTGCTGACGCTAAACTTGATAAAACCTTTCTTGTCACCCGAACATTGTGGTCTACTATGCGAGGGACAAGGGCATTTCCTCAGCTCCCGCTGTCTGTCTCGTGAGGGATAGCTGGACATCCTGCCATCACATTAGGTGGAAAAGCCCTTTGGGTTCACACAGCTGCAGACGGCTGCCTGGTAAAATAAGGTTTCTTCCTGAACCCCCAGTATTTTCTTCCATACCAATCATTGAGTCAGCCTATAGTGTTGTTACAACATAAAAATGACTTTTCCAAGGGTTTAGCATACAAAAAGTGCCAGTTCTCTATAGAACTTCTAGTTTTATGGCCTGAAAGAAGCAAGTGTAATGGTCTGTGCTCCTGGAATCCTGGAGAAAGTCACATTGGTACAGAGATTTGGGGAGCTCTGGCTGGCCGCTGGTGGTGGCAGTGTGTTCTCTTTTTAATTTTACTTTTTCTCTCATGGAGAATTTATGGAACTTTGATAAAAGCCAGCGTGTCAATTCCTGCCATTGCGCAGAGGGGCAGTAAGTCACGCCTCCCGCCTGTGGCTGACCGCACCGTCGCACCAGCATCCAGGCTGAGAGCAGGGGCTTCTGCAGGGAAACCGACTTCAGAGGAACCCGGAACGGGGGTGGGGGGTCGCGGGGGGGGAGAGGAGCACACAAGCACGTGCACTTGGCTTCCACCCCAGCCACTTGCCGCCGCCGCCCCCACCCCGCCATTACTGTTACTCATTAAGTCTGACCCACACCATCAGGAAAAGATTAATCGATATTCATTATGTTCTGTTAACTGAAGACTCTGGGAGGTTCTCTAATGTATCGCAGAAACGTTTCCATTAGAAACAGTCAAAATACAAAAATTCTTTCATTTGCTAAAACCACGACTTACTCCAAAAGGGATTTAACTGAAAGGGTTAAGTTTCTGGGAAGAGAGAAGTGAATGCAGGTAGATCAATTTTGTGGATCAGCTTATTTCCAAGGATGGTGGATAAATGAGGTCTCCCTATATGAAGGGACGGGAGAAACAGGCCAGGCTCTTGTGCCGGCTTAACAAGGTGAATAAGCGGAGCGCATAATGGAATTCATTTGCACAGTGATTTTTGCTTGGCTGGAGTGGTAAGCACAAAATA
The DNA here is from genome assembly GCA_004024925.1 of Scalopus aquaticus. NCBI lineage: Eukaryota > Metazoa > Chordata > Mammalia > Eulipotyphla > Talpidae > Scalopus > Scalopus aquaticus. The sequence continues at coordinate 231,800 of PVIJ01000258.1, forward strand.
GACCAGCCGACGAGAACGGTAAGTGTTTGGGATCAGTTGTTGAAAGGTTTAAAAGGGGTTCTAACTCAAGAGACATTTTATGGTGTGGAAAAGGGGACTGATATAATCAAAATGATACTCGAACAAGGTAATTTTTCCTGGCCTGGATCTAGCCTAAGGAAGGAGGGTGAGCCACGACGGGAGGCCTCGGGATGGGGGTAGCAGCGTGCCCATGGCCGGCTGCCATTAGGGTCACACTGGAGAACAGACGTGCTTCAGCCAGGGGTCCTTCCTGTTCACTTTCTTCCCCACACCTGGTGGCGATCTAGGGTCAGGACAGCTCGCTAGTGTTGGCAGTACCCAGGGGTATAGTCTGTTTCTCTCCAGAACCTTTTCTCCGTACAGGCTTTCTCGCCTGGGGTCACAGTATCTCGGAATCTTATCGGATCGCAGTATTGTGTATCAGCCTTTGACACATCAGGAAACTAAGGCCCAGAGCAGGGGAGGGCAGAGAGCTGGGGGGAGGCAGAGCTGGGCTCTTGCTTCCTCCCCTCCCCTGCAGTGTGCACAGAACCCCACAATGCCCCAGGGGCGGCAGTGGGTGCCACTAGCAGCTGCCCAGGGGTCAGGCGCAGGAGGGAGCTCCTGAAGCTGCTTCTCCTGGCCCCCTTCACACACCCTTGAGGCTCACTGACCCATCCGGGCCGGGATTTAAAGCGAGGTCCCAGCTCAGGGTTTAGTTTTCTGTTGAGAACTCGTTCCTTATGTTTCCCTGAGAAAGTTCGCAGCTTGTCACCACGAGCTACTTATTAACAAAAACAAAAAGAAAATCCCAGAAAAGAAACCAGTACAACTCTAAAGAGTTTCACAGAACCTCAGAGCATTTTTCCAGCCTGAGGCAGCTTGTTGTAAAAATGCTGATTTCCCGGCCCACTTTGGAGTCTCTTCCCATCAGCGTGACCTTCTGACCCAAGCAGGAGCCGTGGGGGTGCTCTCTGTCCGGGCCCCTCCCACCCCCCTGGGAGTTTGCCCAGCCGGACGAGGAGCCCGTAAAAGCCTGCAACACACGGACCTCGCCCTGGTGAGGCTGGGGCAACAGCGCAAAAAGAGGCCCCTCTGAGACGTTCCATTCTCTTTCCCCATTTTCTGTGTCCAAGTTCTGACCACATCCACCAGGGGTAGCCCTGGCCATAGCTCGGGCCTGTGTGTGCACCCACACTCCCTGGGGAAGGCCTGGCGGTGGGCATGGTGCCCATGGGTGGGGATTCCTTTGGTGTCAGGGACCCAAAGGGTGACCTGGCAAGGGACGGGGCCCAGCCTGTGAGTGGGGCCACCTCGTGACCTTGGGGGCACCTCTCCCCCAAGGGAGGAATGTGAGGGGGCCTTGGAAGGAGTCCGGTCCTGAGACCCTGTTCCAAGGGCAGTGCTGATCAGGGGGACTTCTCGCTGTAAAAACCTGGGCAACAAAGGCAGCTTGAAGTGTTTCCTGTTCACCTCGTGGCTGGCGAAGGTTCTACCTAATGCTCCCCCCGCCCCCCCATAACTTTCCCTCCTCGACCTGGAGCTGTTCTCTCCTTGCTCCAGAAAGCACAGGCAATGGAGCTGACCTGTTCCTGCTGCTCCTGTGGTAGCTCAGTCACCAGGAGGTGCCCACAGTGGGACCTGCCCTCAGCCTCGCACACCCCGCAGCTCCTCTGCTTCAGCCTCTGACACACTCACGGCCTCTATCTGCACTGTCCCTCCTTGATGTCGCCTCCCCTTGCCGCTGCCACCTGCTTATTAATTCTCCTCTGCCTGCTGCCAGTCTCCTCCGCCTTTGTTCTTTCTCTTGGTGTCTCTTGGCCACACCTGGGTGTTCACCTGTTGCTCCCGCAGGTGTGAGGGTCGCAGGGAGACACACTCTTTGGGGTGTGTTTGTGTAGGGAGCTGTTGTGGAGAAGTGGTGCTCCCACTTAGGCGGCACCTGGAGGGCTTGTCAAAACACATCCCCTGGTCCCACCCTCGAGTTTCTGTTTCAGTAGGCCTGGGGTGGGGCTTGAGAATTTGCATTTCCCATCGAGAATGCCCACTTTTAGAGAAATGCATCCTGAATGAAAAATCAGTCAACGGTTAAAGTCAGATGATAGTTTCCATCAGAACTGTCCCGAGCCAGGTAAGAGTCAGCTTTCGCACTTTTTGCAGCTCTGCTGCCCGTGTGGTGTGACTTCTGGAAGCCACCTCCGATGCAGGTTCCTCCTCCTTGCCTCTGGCTCCGGGACAGAGGAGGCCCCGTCTTCCCCAGGGCCTGTCAGTAAAAGCAGGAGCTACTTTTTCTTGTTTTTCCAGAGCTAGCCAGTCTGGTCCTGGGGTTCCAGAACAGAATGGCAGATACCATTCTCACAATTAATGGTATGTTATTACTGACAACACAAAGAGCTCTGTGATTTCTCTCCATTTACAGAAGAAGTTGAGGCTTAGTGATAACAGATAACATGTCTGGGGTCTCCTGAGCAGTGATGGGGAGAGCCGGGGCCTGAACCCCGGCTCTAGCCTTGACCACTAGGTCGCTCCCAGGTGAGCGTAGTGGGTCCTGCGACACGGCAGGGGACTCAGGTGAAGCCCGTGATGAGGCCTAGCTGCAGTGGGTGCCCAGCGTGCTGGAGTGGGGATGGCACACGCATGCCCCAGGCCATGCTGGCTCTGTCGGTCTCCTCTTCACCATCTGGGGTCCGATGGGCGAGTGACGTGAAGCGCCTGGTTCAGGGTTGGCATGGGGAAGAGGTGGACTGGGGGGCAGCCAAGCCACGGATGCTTTGGAGCAGCAAACAGATAAGATAGCTGAACAGTCTTTAAAAAGGTGATGAAAAGATAACAGCTACTACTCACCAAGCCCCGGCCACTCCCACTTCTGTTCTGAGGTTCCACACGCTCATTCACTGGGTCCTCACAGTCACACAGTAGGTTCACTCACTGATCCTCACAGTCGCACAGTAGGTTCACTCACTGATACTCACACAGTAGGGCCTGCTGCTACTGTGTTACCCAGGCATAGGCGGGCGGTGGCAGTCCCAGAATGGCAGGACTAAGGCCTGGGCCCAGCGGCCGTCCCCAGCCCACCAGGCTGCAGCTACCAGGTGGAGAGTGACCCAAGCTCCTCGCTAGATAAGAGTGAAATTTGAAAATATGCTGGTTCTTCCCCAAGTACAGATTTTTTGTGTGTGCTTCTTCTTTAACATCTGAGTGAATGTTTGAAAATCCGAGCAGCTGATTTCTGTGGCTCTCCTTGAAAATGAAGCAGTGGGCACAGGCCAGTCAGGTCTGCAAGATGAGCATGGGGAAGCGGCTCCCCCGCCGTGCGTTAAAACAAACTGCACAGCTTCGAGTGGGGCGAGGAGCGCACCGGCTGAGCCAGATGTTAGGCCCTGGTGTCTGCGCATTTAATAGTCGATGAGGGAGGGAGGCCAGGAAACCTGACAGAGCAGTTGGGAATGGGAGCATGTGGTAGCCATTTGAAAAATCTCAATGTATATTATCACCTTACATCATTATACCGACATAAATTCTACATGATTAAAATGTTAAACTCAACAAATGTCTGCTGAGCACACTGAACAGGCCGGGGACAGTTCTGGGTGCTGGGTGAGCAAAATTGAGCAAAACAGATGAGAGGCCCTACCCGAAAGCGTGCAGTTTAGTAGCTAAAGGTAAATCTGTTTTAAAAAAGAAAGCTTGAAAGAAGTAGAAGTGGATTATTTACTAGCGCTCTGGAGGGAGAGGTGATCTAAGTTTAGTCTATGGGAGAAATCACAGAGGAAAACATCAGTAGTTGTGTTAGTGTAACCTTCCCCAAGAGTTCCAGTTCTTTCTGGTTTTACTCTCATGAAATAATGTCTCTGTGTTTTTCACTGTACCATTAAGGTGTTTCTGGATTTTAGGATAGGTCTTCCAAAGTAGAGTCACTAGCTCAAGAGGTATATGAACGTCCATCAGGTTCTAGATGTAATCCACCAGTTAGTTACCAGAGGAGTATTCTTAGGTTAAGCACCACCCAGATCAAGGGTTCACTTCCCCCACCTGTTCATTCAGGAGGGAGATGGGGTCGCTCTGGGACCTCTTGGGGGTCAACACCATCTCCCTACCTGTGCCTTTCCACATCCTATTTTACCTGGGCTGCTTTTTTGAGTTCCACAGTAACGCGGGCAACATTCACCTGACATTCCTATTCGGATGCCTCCCCGGCCTCCCCAACCTGACACACCCAAAGGCAAGACCTTGGTCTGCCCTCTGAAACGTGTGTGTTTTCCGGCATCCTTTATTCCCATCAATGGTGTCTCCTCCCACCCACTGATTCAACCAGAAACCTGAGCATCTCCCTCGACTTGGTTTTCCTTTACGATCCATCATCAGATTTTCTTGTTTCGTCCCCCCAAGCAGAGCTGTTCCTGTTTTCGCTCTAGCTGCGTTCTTTGGCGCCTCCGCAAACACCGAGTTAGCGAACATGGAACTGCCTGCTGGGTTTGCCCTTGCCGGGCTCTGGTAACCTTTCCATCAACGGATCAATACGTGACCTTGTTTTATGCGTGTTTCTGTTTAAAGACAGCGTATTTAGCGTTCCATACTTGAGTCATTGACACTGAACTCAACAGCCCGCGAACGGCACCCCAATTCACACCTGAGGGCTTCCCAGCACACCTTTTTCCTCCCCGAGGCACATCGCAGCCTTCTCGCTCTTAGGAACTGCAGGTGGCCCTTTCGCGGCCTTCAGGGACTATGGGGATGGTTCACGGGTGAGCTGGTGGTGGTGGGAAACCTACGGGGAATACACAGTAATGTGAAGGATGTAAGTTTAAAAAACAAAAACTCCCCAGTAAGAAACAATGGGGGAAACGTGCTGGCCATTGGCGGTGGGGCAGGAATGCAGAGCGTGACCTCGACTTGCCTGGGAGGTGACGCGGGGTGGGGGGTCCGGGGGGACACAGGCAGCTGCATGCCCAGTTTTTCGCTTTGGCAAGCGCTTGCCCCAAGATGACTGAAAGCGCCCTCTCCTATTGATTTTGGCTTACGGTAAAGTTCAGCGAGTCAGCGAGTTCGCAAATACGGAACCCAGGCAGAATGACGAACAGTGGTATCTGGTGGACCTGCCCATTTCTCTCTCCACGGCCACCCGCAGGCCAGTGGTCAGCAAACGATTTCAGTTAAAGGGTCAGAGTAGCTCTCGGGGCCTTGCGGGCCAGACGGAGTCCTCGGTGGGCGGTGAAAGCAGCTGCGGAGGGCGTGTTAGCAAGTGCACGGGCCTGCGTTCCAGTAAAGCTTTATTTACAAAAACATACTGGCTAGCTTGGCCCTCCGCCGGTAGTTTTGACTCCAGGAGCCTGGTCTACGCCACCATGATATCTCACTCAACTGGACGTTTTCCTCCCTGATTTCTGCAGACTGCCTTCCTGAGTTACCGTGACATCACCCCCTCCATTCTTGAGCTGTGAAAGCCGATTCCGGCGCTGATATTAAGTGTCGTTTAGAGCTGATCACATCCTCTCCAGCTGTCCAGCCACTTGCCAGTCCAGTCCTGCTTCTAGCTAGTCTCTGTTTGCCGTTTGCCCCAGCGTCCCCTCGGCCACACCCCGGCCCCGTCCAGTGCAGTGAGTCTCAGCATGCCCACATCGTCTCCCCGCGGACTGCCCTTCTGCGCCTGCCAGCTCACCGCCGCTCTGCAGTCAGAGCCGAAGTGTCCCTTCCTCCAGGAGGCCCTCCCACCCCTCTCTGACCCCCGAGCTCCCTGTTCTTTGCCCTCATTATACTTAGGCACATGAGGTACCTTTCAGGTACCCAGCCCTTTACGGGGATGTTTGTCTTCCCCCTGCAGCCCCAGGCAGACAGGAGGCGCCTGTGCTCTCTACTCCTTGCCCCAGCCGCACACATAGGGACACTCCCCAGACGCGTTCAGCCTGGGATGGTTGTTGAGCAGAGCTTTGCTTCTGTGGGTTTTGTATGAAGCTACAAATGGAAACCTGGAAAAGTCGCCCTTTTAGAACTTGCAGTCTTCTAAGATGAGAGAGGTGATTCAAGGGGAAAGCCACCCCCTGGCTGAGTGCACCCGTGGGTGGACACGTGCCCTCAGTCGGGGCCGTCCTGCCCACCGCTGAGTCCAGCCAGGGGCTCCTCCCTGGGTCCGAGAGCTGGGCTGGCGCCTGCTCACCTCCCCTCCTGGAGTGTTTGAACTGTGCAGGCAGTTTTCACACAGGGAGGTAGGGGTGAAGTTTGCTGGAGGAGGCGCCTCTTAAAAATAGGCTTTCCTCTCATTTATTCCCTCAGACACTCTCCATCTTCCTTAGACCTCCCCTGGCATTTGGGTTTTCTTCTGCCCCATTGCTATAGTCTGGGGAAGAAATGTAAGCACTAGAGTCCCAGACTGGAGAGTGCACCAAGTCACCCCGGGAATTCTGCATTTTGGAACATCAGACAGGTGGACAGCCCCTTGGCCTATTTTAGAAAGATAATGTTTTTTAGATGACTTCTTGTGGAGTTGCTGTTTTGAACCTTAAAGCCTTAGTTAGCTTTTTTTTTTTTTTTAAGATTTATTTTTGCATACAAGCTGGGATGTAGGCCAGAGGTGTGGGGGTGAGAAGATTCACCAGAGACAGAGTGGGGAGCAGAACGGGCAAATGGACTGAAGTACACTGCTGAGGAGAGCAGCAGACAAGACAGGAGAGCTCTGCTGTACCATGTGGGAGTCTCCCTGGCCGGGTATCGAATTCCTGCTGCAGTGGCTCTGGAGAGTTTCACCGTGCTTTGCTCTACCCCTTGCGCCACCAGGGAGGTCCCTTATTTAGCTTCTTTTTAAACTTCAATATTATTATAGAAACATCACTTGTACATTACAGAAACTTAGAAAATAAAAGCCAGCAAAACACTCAACACACACGCACACACACACTCCCTCTCTCCCAGGCGTACCTGTTCTACCTGCAGGTCTTTTCTATGCATATATACATACAAATACTTTTTTGCCCTTTTATCAAAATGATGCCTCATGTACATCCCAGTTTGCCTTTCAGTAAAGTCCATTTCATGGACTGCCTTGTCCGCATTCAGATCCCATTACCTACCCCCGCCCCCCACGTCCTTTGAAGTGGTTTGTTGAAATCAGCAGTTAATGGAGGGGCACCCTCTGTCTGGCTGGGCCTTCCCCTTGGTGTCTGAGTCTGGCCAGAGACCAGACTCTCATCGAAGGTACAGGCCCGTTGCCTGTGGAAGCTCTCACCTTCCAGGGGGTGGGTGTGTGCTTGGGTGGGGGTGGGGGCTGCTTCCTCAGAGCTGTCCTGAGCTTGATTTTCTGTGCCTGTGTTTACTACATAAGTAGGCCTGATGGATTCAAATTCATCAATTTGGGCTGGAACGCCCCAGGGGTGACCGCACATTTTACTTTCCAGCGACCCTCTCCTAGGAGCTAAGCCTGACGCCTGGTTGTTCAGTTCCGTTTTCCCCGTTGGGGCCAAAAAGTGATCCGTGGGGTACAGCATGGACATCCACACACCTTCAGTGGGTTTCGTGAATGACGTTTTTCTGGCTCCCCATAAAGCGAGCTTCCCCTCATCGATCTGGGCTGTCTGGTTACCCTGAAATAATAGTTCCAGCTGGAAAGGCAGGATCTTTGCTAATACTCTCCTTTTGATCATTCGTTTTCAAAGGAAGGAGTTGTGTAATAGCCATTTTCAAACAGCGAGAACTGAGTTTTTTCTGCCTTTTTCTCTTTTGTCATTACACTGCTGTGGCTCTGCATTGATCTGCCACGTTCTACTCATTCATCTTCTTGTTACGACTTCAGGCAGGGAGACCCCTCTGCCTAGTGCCTGTGGCCCTTAGAGGGGACCGCTACAACCTTGGAAAGTTCTCCCAAGGGGCACGAGACACCCCAGCTGGTCTTGAGTGTTTCAGCGGTGGTGGGCACTGGCTTCAGAGACCTCATGCCCAGTCTTTGGGTGGGGGGAGTATCCCTGCGGAGGTGACTTGCTTCTGGGGAATTTCAGTGGCCAGGGCTAGAAAACACACACTGAAAAACCGCAAGCTCAGGTTGACTCGTTAAGTTCGGTTTTTACATCCCTGTGTTTTCATCGAATTTTCTCTCTTCTGTGGAAACCAAAAATCTTTATTTCTTCTTTAATCTCTAAGAATCAAGTTTCAAAACACCAGCCTATATATTAGTAAAATACTGAAATTACAGAGGAAAGTTTAATACCTCTTTGTCGTTTCTGTTTTGGGTCCAACTAAAGAGGTCCCATTAAAATACAGTGTCCTACAGCCCCTCAGGATAAGTTCTTCCTCCTGGTGACCAGTTTGATCTTTGTTAACTTCATATCTTTCAGTTTAAGGACTTTTAAAATTTAGGTGTTTTTTTTTTTCTTGAGTTTTAGCTTTATATGGTGATTTGTTACGTTATTCTCTTCACATTTCTTTTTGTTTGGAAGTCAGGATAATTAGTTTTGAACTGTAGAGGAATACGTAGATAATGGAGTCTTGCCCTTTGTTCCTTCCAGATAACCGTTTTTATTAGTATTGGGTACTTAACCTTTTCTTTCATTTTACAGATTCAAATTGTGGGGGTGGGGGTAGGGGGGACAGTTTATTTTTATACTCCCTGATTTATACAAAAGGTAACATACTTTGTATGTTGTTCTACATCTTCACTTTTTCCTCTTAACAATATATTCTGAACCTCTCCCCATATGAACACATTGAAGTTATTAGCAGTCTTTTTTATGGTCACAAAGCACTCCGTTTAGTTGACCCACCATGGTTTGTGGAAAATTAATGTAATCTTGGACTGTACCCAGTTCTCTGCTATTTAGCAATCATCTGTGATGGGTAATGTTGTATACAATCACTTCATACTCATGCAGGCATATCTGTGGGGTAGAATCCTGTAAGGGGGACTATATGGTCAAAGGGTAAGGCTGTACAGCTGTAATTTTTAAAAGATATTGACAAATTCTTCCCATGAGGACTTGTACCAGGTCTCAGTCACACAGCAATATATTGATATGTTATTTGTCTAGAGTGTGGCCCACAGAATCTGTTGTGAAACTTTTGGCTTTGACTGGTAGGGGGGAAATGGTATTTTAATATAGTTTTAATTTGTATTTATTTTCTTATAGGTAAAGGTGAGCATCTGTACATTTAAATATCATTTTATATTTCTACAGGACCTGTTTTTGTTCAAACAGATCCCATAGAAATTTATACATTTTCCTACTGTATTGTTGGTCTTTTTCTTTATTTGTAAGAACTCTTTTTTTTTTTTTAAAGATTTATTTATTTTTGCATACAAGAACTGGGGTGTAGGCCAGAGGTGTGTGTGGTGAGAGGATTCCCCAGACAGAGTGGGGAGCAGAACAGGCAGTACACTGCTGAGGGGAGCAGCGGGCGAGACAGGAGAGGTCAGCTGCACCATGTGGGAAGCTCCCTGGCTGGGGATCGAACTCGTGCTGCAGTGGCTGCGGACAGCTTCATAGAGCTGAGACTTAATCCGTTGCGCCACCAGGGAGGCCCATGAACTCTTTATTTATTGTCTGTGATTTCATTTGCAAATATTTTTTCCTAATTAATCATATATGTTTTGGTTCACTTATGGTAGTGTCTTTTGCCCTTTGAAAATCTATTTAATTTTATATAGTTAGATTTATTTTTCTGGTTGTTTCTGTACTTGAGTCTGAGTTAGAAAGACCTATCCTATTTCAGGTTTTTAAGTTTCTTTCAGTATTTCTGTAATTTTCTTCTACACCTTGGGTCATTTGGTGTTAATTCTAAGGTATGCTCTGAGGTTTAAAGCCAACTTTTAATTTTTTCAGTGCTCAATTGTCCCAACACCATATTGAAATTTTTAAATATTCCCATAATATATGCCATACTGTCTTTATCATTTATTAAATTTCTGTTGATTTGGGGCTTTTTCGAGACTATAGTTTCCCATTAGCTTACATGTTGTTAATTATTGAGGTTTTTGTTCTCTCTTAATATCTGAAAGAACTAGTTCGCCCTTCTTGCTCTTCCTTTTCAGAGTTTTCCTGGCTATGCTCCTTGTTTGTTATTCCATATGAACTTTAGAATCACCATGTCTTGAGTTCAGGGGGTAAAAAAAACAGCAAAGCTCTGTTAGTATTTCCACTGGAATCACATGAATTTATAAGTTACTTAGGGTGGGGGGACCTCCCTGGTGGCACAGGGGTTAAAGTCTCAGCGCTATGAAGCTATCACCAGCCACTGCAGCACGAGTTCGATCCCCAGTCAGGGAGCTGACCCATGGCACAGCAAACCTCTCCTGCCTCGCCTGCTGCTCCCCTCAGCAGTGTATTTTGATTATCCTCCTGTTCTGTCTGTCTCTGGTGAATGCTCTCACCACCCACACCTCTGGCCTACGCCCCACTTCTTGTATGCATAAATAAATAAAAATAAAATCTTAAAAATATTACTTAGGGTGAATTAACATTTTTATGAGACTGAGTCTTCTTCCCATTTGAGATCATTGTTCTTTCCATGTGTTCTTTTTTGTGTACTTTAGTAATGTTTAAAGTTCTCTGTATATATTCTGTGTACACATTTATATGTTTATGAATAAAGCCTTTCATATTCTTCTAATTGGTTGTACTTTCATACATGGAGACTATTGATTTCCATATATATCTTCAACAGCTTTATTAAAATATAATTTACATAATTCAGCCATTTAAAGTATACAGTTCAATGGTTTTTAGGATATTCCTAGAACTGTGCAATCATCACCAGTGCCTAATTTTATAGCATTTTCATCACCCGGAAAAGGAACCCAATATCCATTAGTAGTCATTTCCCCCTTCCGCCCTTCCCCCATTCCCTGGGAACCACTCATCTGCTGGTTCCTGGAATTTCATGTCCATGGAGTCACACAACACATGCTGCTTTGCAACTAGCTTTCTTCCGCTGGCACATGGTTCTCAGGGCTCATTCATGTTGTAGCGTGTGGCTGTTATTGCTACCATAGCCATCCTCCATGGGTGCGAAGCGGATCTCAGGGCGGCTTTAACTGGATAAATGCCGTATGTATCTTGGTTCTTTGCCTCCCACTCTAGTGAGATTTCATGAGGGCAGAGAATGAGCTTTTGGTTCTACGTCCCCAGTGCCCTGCGATGGTGCCTGGCAAATATTTGCTATTCAGTAAATGCTGGTGAATGTATGATTGCATGTATTGTATACTCTTTGTAAGCTCAAATGCGTTCTAGCCCATGTAAATTTTTTCCTCATCCTAGGCAAAACAGAGAGAGTGGGTTCCCCCCACCCCATCTTAAGTCATGTTACATCCCACAGCCCATTAAAACAGTGTTGTGTGATAAATGGTTTGGGATGATCAACACTAGTCTTTCTTACACTAGAATGAGTGATGGAGGGTTGCTGGGTCCCGCGGTGATCTTAAGTCTGAGATTCTGTTGTTTTGAGACTACCTGGTAACTTACCTGAGACAGGGGGGAGGTTAGGCGTGCTGGGCCTGGGAACAAGGGGGTGTGAGTGAGATCGACTAACTCGCATATATTAAGAAGTCCTAAGTAACACCCAGGGCTGTTCTCCAAGACTTCGCTTGTAAGATGGTTGTGTGGTCACAGGCCACATTAAACAGTAGAAAAAAGTGGTATCAAGTTAAGCCCAGGGTCTAAAGCTAGCCTTAAAGAACATTTGGGGGAGCAGAGTTGCTGTGTGCGTGGGGGATCAGGGGGATATGGGGATTCTCTGCACCTTCCAGTCACTTTTGCTGTGAACCTAAATGTGCTTAAAAAAAGGAGATAATAAAATTTTTTAAAGAGAAAGCCAAGCTCTTTATACTGTAGGAGGAAAGGGGAAGTAAATGTCAGAAAAATAATGTTGAATGAGAAAATATTCTTTTTCTTTAATGTCAGTGTATGAAGAAAGATAATTTAACTACAGACATAGGTGAGATCGTGTGTGTGTGTGTGTGTGTGTGTGTGTGTGTTTTCAGACTTTTAGGCATAGTCCCAAGACTTTATAGGCTGATGATACTGGATTTTAACTGCTACAATTTGTGGCTTTTGAAATGATTAGTGTCATTAAATTCTTAGACATGTTTGAGTTAGGGGTAGGGGAGGGAGGAAGAGCAACTGATTCACTGATTCCTTCTTCCACTGGCTGCCCGAAACAGATGGATTTTCCTAAACTGTCTGGGTGTGAGAGGTGGGGAAGGTAAAAAAATGATTCCAAAGAACATGCATTTGCTTTAAGAAGAGACTGGTATGAAAGGAGAGTTGAGAACAGAACAGTATGAGCTCAAAGGGATAACTGAAGGGCAGATGGATTTAAAAATAGGTGTTGTGGGTTTGACTTGAACCAATGATTGGAAAGCCACGGGGCAGATTTGGTCAGACTCGACGGAAGACTGTGATGCTAAGTCTGTCCACAGTGTGCAGGTCCAGGACGGGACCCCTTGTCCCGAGGCTGGGGTTCAGGATGCGCATCTGGGATGGTGCTGCCAGCGAGAGGGACCTGCATGGCGTGGGTGGCCTAGAGGACCTAAGATTTCTTCTGCGGGTGCAGTGGTTCTCGGGGTGCTCACAGCTTCATTGAGGGGGAAGAAACAGAAATGGAGCGGAAATATTGGGGAGTGACCTCCCCTCCTGGTTGCATCAGGAGAGCTCAGTGTCTCTTCAGAGAGAGATGCTCATTGTTTTTTGTTTTCTGTGCTGTGTATTAGGAGCCGGTTAGGATGCTTTTAGCTTCAAAGGACAGAAAAGAAACTCCAAATGCTTAAACACAAAGGACAGCCACTGTCTCATTACCAAGTAGTCCCGAGGTTGTCAGCTCACAGTTGGTTCTTTGCATTCTGTGCCACCGTCTGCGGTGTGTGGCGAAGCTGACTGCCACCGTTTCCGGCATCCCCTCCAAATTAACAGTGTCCATGGGAAAAAGATCATCTCTTTCTAGTTGACAACATTTAAGCAAAAGTAAACCTTCCGTAGAAGTTTCCAGAAGATCTCCTTTCACTTCTCACTAGCCAAAATGCTATCACATACCAGTACCTAATCAGTCTATGGCTAGGGAGGTGACTTGACTGGTCAACTAGAATGTCCCCCTGTGCTCAGAAAAGGCCCCGTTCCCCAGAGTTGGCTATCTGTACAAAAAGATCACCAAAGTAGTTTGTTTTTGTGGGTGTCGATAGCGATGTTTGTGACTTGGTTACATCATGCATGTGTGTCGTCCCTGCCACAAAGAACCATGGCCTAGCTGTGTGACCTTCAAGGAGTCACACAACCTGTTTCCTCTTTCGTGAGAGTCTTACAATTCCCTTCTTGTCCCCTGATGCTCCCTTTCCAGCTTCTCCTCCCCCAGAGGCTGCTGCATGCAGAGGAAGTGTCTCATCAGGCGGGTCCTGTCTGGTTTACATAGAGAAGCCATGTTTCCCTGGCCCTTAGCACAATTTTTGTTTGTTCGGTGGTTCTACTGGATTCACAAGCCAATTGTCATACAGACTTTAATTTCTAGAAAATTGTACATTGACTTTTTTTTTAAAGATTTATTTATTATGCATGCAAGCTGGGGTGTAGGCCAGAGGTTGAGGGGGGGAGGTGAGAGGATTCCCCAGAGACAGAGTGGGGAGCAGGACAGGCGGATGGACCTAAGTACACTGCTGAGGGGAGCAGCGGGGAGACAGGAGGGTCTGCTGCGCCATGTGGGTCGGCTCCCTGGCCGGGGATCGAACTCGTGCTGCAGTGGCTCTGGATAGCTTCGTAGTGCTGAGACTTAACTCGTTGCGCCACCAGGGAGGCCCCTACATTGATTTTTGTAAGAAGCCAATGGCTATTGATTTGATAGCATGTCCCCCCGACCAACACACACGTCTGGGGGGGGTTTATTCTGACCTGGCTCTGGGGAGACAGCCTCTTGCTGTACCCAGACTCCTTCCCCAGGCATCAGCTGATGTGCTAAACCATGTCTGGAGGACGTGGTCCTAGCCTTTTCCCTCAAGACTTTCCCGGGGAGGTCCTCGACACCCAATTCTATTCTCCAATCCCAACGAAGCCTCAGCTGAGTGTTTCTTTGGCCCAAAGTTAGATGACAGCCATTTATTGAGCAACTGCCACCCACGTCCCTTCTGTGCCAGGAGCCTTAGGTAGAAGAACTGTTGTCTTAAGTGGTCACGGAGTGAAAGGACACGGCCTGCTGTGCTAAGCCTCCTCTCTCCAGCCCTTCGGTTTGGGCCTGACTGTTCAGTACCTTAGTCGCCCACCCCCCGCTAAGGGTGTCCGGTGACATGGAGACTCACCCTAGGCTGGTAGCAGCGAGGGCCTCCCCCTTACCCCCTTGCGTTTTTGCCGCGTGGTGCTGCTTCCGAGGTCAGGCTGGAGACCCACGGGCAGGGCTGCCGCCCTCCCGCTCCCCGGTTATTCAGTGCAACCTTTAGTCTAGGAAAGGTGCCAGTCTCCATTTCCAAGAGCCGTATCTCCCTAAGTGGGGCAATCTGCTTTAGATGTCTTCTCAACTGGCGCCTTCCCCATCTCCCGATTGGCATAATTAAAGGAGCAGGTCCACCTTTTTAGCTGCTTGCACTGGGCTGGATCCAGGCCGAGCACCCACGCACATGCGCACACCCCCACGCGCGCGAAGGCCGCACCCCCAGCCCGCCAGCGGGTCATTCCCAGAAGCCTGGAGCCAGATATCGTCCCCTTTACTTTTCTGTTTTCCCTACTGTGCTCAATCTAAAAAAGAAAAAAAACTTAAAGCAGCGTGGCTGCTATGATACATGAGACGTTTAGCATCTCGCTGGGAAAAAAATGCACGCTGAGGCAAGAGAGTGTCTTCTCTCTGCGTGGTCCTGAGTCAGAACTTGCTTTATCCTCATGACTTTCTGCGTCTCTCGCCAACTAATATCCCCACCCTCACACCCCTACCCTCTCCCTCCGCAGTGCCAGGCTGGTTCCAGAAGCAGCAGGACGGAGGTTGTTCGTCCACTCTTCATTTCCAGTTTAGCTGACAAGTCAGCCCCTGGGGACGAATTCTTCTGGAACCTGGGTTTTTGTGACCTTCTCGCTTAAGACAGAGGCAGGTGATGGGCTGTCCTCGTCCCCAAAGGCAGCAGGAGTAACCTTTCAGCCACATGTGGACAGCTGTGTTTGAAGCCCCATGCGAGGTCACCCAGACACACAGCCTCCCTTCTGAATTATATGAAGAGAGCCCCAAGACGGGTCAGTGCCCACCCATGGTCCCCGCCCCCTCACCTCCCATAGATGGAGACCTTGTGAGACCCTTGTTTGGAGCTGACCCCCTGACTGTGGGGACAAACCTGGGCTCGCAAATACCGTTTGCCACCCCGCCCCCTTTGTGGTTAACTCTGATCATCAGTTCAGTCCATCACCCTGCGCGGGACTCCCGTTGGTAGTTAAGGGATTTGGGCCCGGGCAGCCTGGCAAAGGCAACCCCCCCCCCGCCCCATTTCAGCAGAGCAGGGACAGCCCGTGCCCCCTGTACCTCACAGAGTTACTGCTTTTGTTTGTTTCTGCTCAGAGGAAATAGTGAGAAGCAGGGTTTGCGTTACAGAAGACGGGGAGAAGCATGTTCTCAAAAGCAGAAGGACAAGGACTGGAGGCCTGAGCGATGGCGGGGCTGCGGGCCTCACGGTGAGGTCCCTCTGGGTGCCCACAGGAAGGCTGTGTTTTCGCAGCGGTTCAGAAGGGAGGCGGGCGTGACTTGGAGCAGGAGGGCGAGCGGTGCGTGTGGAAGTGAGAACCCCGTGTAGACCCCTGTGGTAAGGAGAAGGCATGAGGCAGATGCTGCACACGGGTGTGGGGGATGGGCGAGTCACCCCTGGAAGCCTGGCAGTTGGGGTTGCCAGAATGCAAAGCGACAGTCTTCCATTGTGCGGGGAGCAGGGCGCTTGGAGGGTGCACAGGCTCCAGGAGGCATGGCGTCGCCGGTGTCTCTGGGCCATCTGTGCAGCTGTCCTCAGGCTTCGGAAGGGGCAAAGTTGGTAGGAAGTGGCCGCCATGGGAGCAGTGGAAGCAGGGAGAGGCTGGTGGAGGAGAGGACGCGGCAGCATGGACGCCAGTCCCTGTGCTCCCAAAGGAAGACGCGTCTGCGTGTGGGAGGGGTGGGTGGAAGGTGAGGTGGGGAGCATCTGAAAGAACCACCCAGCCCCCTTGCGCCTGCCTGTCTGCTGTCTCGAAGAGAAAAGGCAGGTCGAAGCCAACGCTGCTGGAGACCTAGAGCAGCCGCAGTGAAATGTGGAAGCACAGCGACCTGGTCCGGGGGGCACAAGGCGGTGCTTTTGAACCCGGTGGCATGCTTTCCTCCCGCCCCGCCCCATGCCCCTTTGAGCCACTCCTATATAGTGGGGGGCATTTCGGTGCCGATACCAAGTTTCTCAAAGCAATTATCAAGAGTCTAGCCTTTTAGCCCTCCTGTGATTTGGGGGAGGATCCAGGGAGCTGCCTTTCGAGGAGTGTTTCAGAAAGTGTTGTGGCTCTTAAGGCCTCTACGTCCAGTGCTGTCATTTCTCATTTATCCTTGTACCTCCCAAAGGGTCACTAAGTGATGGTAGAAGTCACTGTGTATAGTTGACCCAAAAGAAGCCCATATTTGTATATTTGTTCATTTCATCCATCCATCCATCTCTCCTCTCATCGGCCCATCCTTCCTTCCGTCCATCCATTAGTCCATCTGTCCTTCCTTCCTGCCATCCATCCATGCACCTACTCGTCTACCCGTCCATCCATCTGCATACACCCTTCACCAGACAAGGAACCTTTCCCCAAAGGCCCTCAGCTCTTCTCTTCTCCTTTCTTAGGTTTAGAACTGGTGGAACCTACCCAGATCAGTCCTTCCCAGGCACAGGAGGCAACTGACTCAGGCTCCTCAGGGTTAGCTCCTGGGTTGCCCAGAGGAGGTGGGAGTAGTGGACGGGGAGGACAGCACGACCACGGAAGGCCCTGCCGGGAAGGAAGACAGGGATGCCTGGGGAAAGGCAGCTTGACTCTAAGTTAGAATCTGCTTCACTCTGTTGTTATGATGATGATGATTTTTTTACATTTTACTCTTAGTGTGTCATGCTTTTCAGCTAAAAGCGTTCTCCAAATTTAGCTGTATTTACTATAGCTAAAACTATTGATTCAATAGTTTGTACCGGGAAAAAGCAAACACACGCATTCAAAGCCAAGAGGGTCCATGCATTGCTGTGGCTGTTTCTCAACTCCGAAAAGCAAAAGGATCCCTTTGACCACTCTCGCTGTCAGAGAAGGGAGAGATGCCAGGTCTTCCGGAGAAATGGAGCTTCTTTACTTCTTGGAAAGTAAATGTCGCGCATGGGCTTCTTCTCAGAAAGAGCTGGGTGGTAGCAAGAGCAGCAAGTGAACAGCTGCATCCTCACTGTCCTTCCTCGAAGCAGTTCACCAGAAACTCAGGGCGTATGTCAAAGTGCAGCTCAGCAGCTGGAATTCTCCAGAAAGTCAAAATAAAAGACGTAAGGACTTAGAATCTGCTCATGCGGCTTGATGCAATTCGAGGCACCAGAACACCCAGTAGACTCACTGGGTCATGTGTCCATTAACCAGTCTTGAGAGCTACTGCCTGTTCACACTGGTTGGGGCGTCTGGCGGTGTGTGTCCATCTTCTCGTCTCACAGCATAGCAGAGAGAGGGCGAGTGCCCTAAGTTCTCCACCTCCTGCGCCTCTCCCTGGCTTGCTGACTGAGGCCTTAGGAACCTACCTGATAAGGCTGACATCGCCTATAGAAATTAAGGACTGTCTCTGAAGCACTCACAGAGGAGAGTTCTATTTTTGTAAATAGGATAATTGGGTGGAAAACTGTGCTAATATCTCTCTTTATTTAACCACTCCCAGGGACGAAGCTTGACTGTCAAAACCAAGACGCCATAACTAAGAAACCACCGTTTACAGTGTCACCCGATCCAGGCTGAGGCGCTCAAAAGAGCAAGGAGGTTCGGGAGGCAGCTCCCCTCAGTCCTCCGTCCTGTCTCAGGTGTATGCGTGGAGGCGGGAGTGAGCAGGTAGACTGAGGCAGGGCAGGTGGGTGCGGGGGAACGGTCAGCAACCACCCCCGGATGCCAGGAATGGCGTGTCCAGGAAGGTTTTGGGGAATGTCGGTGAGGTCCTGGCGGTGTTGACAGCCGTGGTCTTCATTCTGCGTGGCCGTGACGCTCTGCGCCCCCTCGCGCTCGGAGGAGTGCGGGTGCGAGCGTGTGGGTGGGCGGTGGCGGTGTGCGCAGGGTGGAGGAGGGGCGGGGCGGGGCGCCGCGGCTGCGCGTGCGTAGTAAGCCCTTCCGTGCTCCGGGCAGTGGTGACGTGGCCAGGAGCGTGGCTGTGCAGGGAGGGACGCGGCCCTCGGCGCTGAGCTGAGTTTCCTGCTCAGAACTCGGGAGAGCGGGGATGCCTCACCCCACAGGCCGACCTCAGCTCTGGTCATGAGAAAGCCATCAATAGGCCTTTTGTAAGATAATGTGTGGCAGAGCCCATGCCCCCCATATTACGGATGGGTAAACTGAGGCTTGAAAATCTCACATCCGGTCACTGTCAATGCTAGGATTGGAACCAGCTTTTCTAGCATGAAAACTTGTTGCTTTTCTCTGTTCTGTCCTTGAAGACTCTTGTGTCTTATAACTT
The DNA here is from genome assembly GCA_004024925.1 of Scalopus aquaticus. Taxonomy (NCBI): domain Eukaryota; kingdom Metazoa; phylum Chordata; class Mammalia; order Eulipotyphla; family Talpidae; genus Scalopus; species Scalopus aquaticus. The sequence goes on from PVIJ01000258.1 coordinate 250,406, forward strand.
ATAAGATGTGGGGCCACCCTGGTGGCACAGTGGGAAGCACTGTGCTGTGGAGCTGTCAGTGGCTGCAGCTGCGCGAGTTCAAAGCCCCGCCGGGGAGATTCCCACATGGCACGGTGGACCTCTCCTGCCTCACCCGCTGCTCCCCTCAGCAGTGTGTTTTGTTCGATCCGCCTGTTCTGCTCCTCACTCTGTCTCTGGTGAACCCTCTCACAGCCCCACACCTCTGGCCTACACCCCAGCTTGTATGCACAAATAAAAATAAAATCTTTAAAAGAAAACAAACAACTTATAAGATGTGAGGGCTGTGGACCCAAGCACCTGTCAGGGTGACTGGGGCTGAGGGTGACTGTCTGTTCTTCAGGGTCACATCTGAGAAGCCCGGCAGTGCTCTGGTCGACTGCAGACCCCGCATGCTTGGGGGAGGCGTCTGGGACAGGTGGGGTTTGCGATGTGTGTTTGTCACGCCTTTGGGGTCCTGGGACAGGGAGGTGGCTCTACCCCATGAACCTGGAGGGGTCTCAAGCCCCAGGTTCTGTGACAATGACCATGTGACCATTTTCCTTTGGCACTTAAAGTTGAAATTCAGATTTTTTTGGGGGGGGAGGGGGATCTCCCTAAGCCTGGTATAGTGGGTGCGCGCTGACTTTATATAGTGGAAATAGCCGTAAGTGCTGTCCGCTTCTACCGGGGTCACCACCTGTGCCACAAAGCTGAGCAGCTGGCGACTTCTTACACGTGCTTTTTATAAAGTAAACTAGCAGAACAGTGGGAGGCAGCTGGTATGCGCATGTGTAGGGGGTGTTTCTTGGAGGCTTTGAGGGTCTGTTATGGATTGAATTGTACCCCTCCTTCCCCCTGTACCCCAATTCATGTCTGGAAGGCCTAACCCCTAGTACCTCAAAATGAATTTATTTATTTGTAGGGACATTGCAGATGTAATTAGCTAAGGTGACATCCTAGAGGAATAGGGAGAAGGGACCCTAATCTTATATGACTGGTATCTTTACAAAAAGGGGAAATTTGGACTCAGACACCCACACAGGGAGAACTTTACGTAAAGATGAAGGCAGAGATTGGGGTGATGTATCTGCAGTCCAAGGGACAGCAAAGATTGCCAGAGACCCCCAGCAGCGAGGAGAGAGTCCTGGACCCCCTCCTCCTGACCCCCTCCTGGACCCCCTGCCCCCCTCCTCTTGGGGAACCAACCTGCACCTCGATTGTAACCTTTGAGCCTCCGGCCCTGTGAGATGAGTGTCCATTGGTCAAGCCGCTGCCCTGTGGTGCCCAGTCAGCTAAGGCAGGGAAGAGGAGCAACGTCGCCGTCCAGGAGAGAGCCCAGCGGCCCCCTGGGCGGTGGGTAAAGTTTCCAGGGCGCGTGGGAGCTGGGTGAGGCCACGCGTCAGGAAGTGGAAGGAGCAGCTGCAGATAAGCAGGCTGACTTTTCAAGACTGTGTTCGCTGCTGAGGGACATTGCTTTGAGATGACCTTTTACTTCACTGGGTGTTTTTTTGTTTCTTTTTTAGTAACTTGTCCATTAGGGTTGGAAATAGATTTTCCTCAAGACCACAAAGTGACAGTTAAGAAAACAACGGGTCCCGATGAGTTTAAATTTGACCACGTGTAGCACGGCTCTGTCTGCTAGAACTTTCTGGACGGATACTAATGCTCTAGATCTACAGAACCGTGGCCCACGCGCAGCTGTCAAGCACCTGAAATGTGGCCAGTGAGACTGGGAATTAAATGATTTCTATTTTATTTGTGATCGAGTTGCCACTTGTGGCCAGTGGCCACTTTCTGGACCTGTGGCTCTAGAATGGAAGGGCCTCTCGGGCATGCTGTGGGGTAGGCCCAGAGGGGAGACCTGAGAGACCTGGATTTTTATTGGGGCTCACTCACTGGAAGGGGGCTAAGTGGGCACCCAGGCTTGGCAACAGGTGTCCTCGTGTTGTCCTCAGCTAAAGGGGCTCCAGTGGTAGTCAGAGTGAGGTAGCACAGGCAGAATTTTCTGGATGCTTTGCTAAACAGATGCCTCATGCAGGGCGTTGTTTGCTGCTACTTCTGAGACCACGCTGTTGTCTTGGGCTGTAGGAGACTCAGTAGAGAGAGGGGTAAACTGGGACTGTGGAGGGCCAGGTGGACGGAGGTCAGTTCTCAGATTGCCCCCTGAGGGGCGTCTGCAGTCAGGACCCGGCCCTCTGCCCTACACCCCCCCCACCACCATGGCAGTGCCCTGCAGCCAAGCCATAGGGTGCCGTGTTGGCCAAAGGGCAGGTGGGATGCTCAGAATCTGAGCTGGCACCCCAGCCCAGCGTGATAAGATGCGGGTTGTCGCGGAAGAAGAACCAGTCCCTAGGAGTGTCCTGCCCGGCCCTGGGCAAATGACTGTTGTCACTGTGTCCCCACTGGCTTTGGCTCGGTGCCCAGTATAATTTTAAAATTACTGCTTTTCCCAGCTCCACATAGTTATCATTGTGATTTCACAGAGAAGTAAATGGTTCAGCACGTCTTATGATTTTCTAAACCCCGACACAAATGAGGGGTGTCAGGTGGAGAGGCTGCAGTCAGAAGGGCGCCTGCCTCCCTCTCTTCCCCCTCCCCTCTGCAGGCGGGTGTCCTAGCGGGTAGGACGCGGGGGGACGGATCCCCTGGGCAAGGAGAGCAGGTGGGCGTCAGCTGTCATGCTGGGTCTTGGAAGGCTGGGGATTTATATCGTTTGAGGGGAGAGAGAAGGTCGAGGGAGACCTGCTTGTCTGCTCTCTGCATGTCTGCTATCTGGGCCCGAGCGCACAGCCGGCGGGACTGGGGGCGTCCGCCCGGAAGCGGCCGCCACTCACGGCAGCGAATGCTCGCTCCCTCGGTGTGGCCACGTGCGCGCCCCCGACACGAGCTTCTGCGGGACGAGGTGAAACAGTGTGGGAAGCTATGGAGTGATGCGAGGTGCTGAGCGCTGTGAGCGCGGCACGAGGAGGAAGACCCCGTGCCCCCGGAACGGGCACCCCCACTTGGTCCGTCTCTGCAGGCCGGCCTGGATGGGCATGGCGCCGCCGAGTCCGAGGTTGCTCTGGAGTGTGGTGTGGAGGCTTCGCAGCGACCCGTTGGGGCCTTAGCTTGGTATGAACCCGAGCAAGTGACAGGTCAGGTTTTTCCATCTGACTGTAATTATTTGACTGTAGTAACCGCCAGCAGATGGGGAGTGCAGAGGGACAACACTGAAATAATTAATAATTTGTAGATGCAGCCTGCCACCCCGGCGTCTCGGCGTGCCTTTCCGTTCCAGCAGAACACACCCGAAGGGAGCCTCGCAGCCCCATCTGCTCCGCTCTTCCTGGCTCGAGCCTTTATTTAATATCCTCTCTTTGACCCATTCGCATGAGGTCAGCCCTCTCCTCTTTTTCTGTTTCTGTGTTTAAATAATCTTGGCTGCTACTTGCTGTGAAGGACTTAGCTAGTAGTGGGTGGGATTGACCTCTGGATCCAGGAAACATTTATTGCATCAAGGACAGCGCTTGCAGTGAGCAGAAAAGGAGGAGACGGACTCCGGCCCTCCGGTGCCTGAGGGGTCAGAGTCGGCAGCCCCAGCATGGCCGGCAGCGGCCAGAAGGAGGAGAGGAAGGCAAAGGCTACCAGGGATTTAGCTTGGAGAATGGTAAGGGAACCCCGCAGGAGGAGTAGGTTGGTGGAAAGCAGAACAGGGCAGTGAACTTGATTTGGGACACGTTAAATCTGAGACCACAGAGCCCCATGTTCAGCTGGCACTAAAAAGACCCCCGGTAGAGTCCTCAAGACCCCACGCGCCCCAGTGGGTGTTCCTGGGGCTTCAGCTTTCCCGCCTTTCCCTTCTCAAGTGATCTCCCGTTGAGTCCCTTTAGTGAGAGAGGAGGAAAGTTTCTGAATTCCCCCAGCCTTTGTCCTCACACACGAATGCTAAATCCAGAACTCCCCATCCCTTCCTGCTGAGTACTTCAAAAGCTCTCGGGGGATCCTGGGAACAGTCGCACCCTGGTGGGACTTTTCAGCGCACTCCTGGGGTCGTGAGAGGGCTTTGGGGAGCTGCAGAGCCGTTTGAGCATTGTCGGCTCCAGTGATGTCCTGCCTGGGCCTGGGTGTGCTGCTGGCGTGACTGAGGCTGGCGCAGACGTGTGGCCCTGCACGCCCCAGCTGGGGCAGCGCCGTCTCCGTTTTGATCCCTAACTGGCGGCCGTGAACAACGCTCCTGCCCGTCTTCTGAAGAACGAGGGGCAGGAAAACCTGCCAGCCTCGCCACCTTGGTCAGCCAGGTCCGTTGGCTGCTGGGACCTCTACTTATTCCTCTGTAAAATGAAGGGACCGGGCGAGGTGCCCTTGAACTCGACCTCCAACGCTTGCGTTTTGTGTCAGTCAGCGATTCTCTGTCCAAGAGGTGCTGTTTTCCCCTAGGAATCCTTGTGCAGTTGTGGGTTTGCGGGAAGCAGCGTGGCCAGAGCAGGGTCTCTGCAGTCAGCACCCCGAGGGGAGGTCCCTGCCCGCCCTCCGGGGCAGCTGTGTGCCTCTTGGCGATGAGCTGGTTGTCAAGCGTTCTCACCTGCCCAAAGGGGATCGTCGGGGGCAGTGTTACCAGAGCTTCATTGAGCTGTAATTCATGTCCCACACGGTTCTTCCTTTTGAAACATACAAGTCATTGGTCTTTGGTACATTCACAAAACTGCATTGATCACTCCTGTCTAGTTCCAGAACATTTGCATCACCCGGGAAGAAAACCCCCACTCAAGAGCAGTCACTCCCCAGCCCCAGCCTCTGGCAACCTCTCCTCTGCTCCCGTCTCTGCGGATTTGCTTGTCCCGGCTTTTTCTCATCAGCAGAGTCCTGTGATACTTGCACGCCCGCGTCCGCCTTCTTTTGCTGAGCGCTGTGTTCTTACAGCTGATGCACATTGTGGGATGTCCCAGCACCTCATTCCTTTTCGTGTCCGAGTCACACTCCCTTGCACGACAAGGTCATTGTGTTGATCCGTCTGCCATGCAATGTGCACTGCGGCACTTTCCACTTACTGGCGGTTAGGAATGGTGCCGCTGCAAACACTGGTGTACGTGTTTCTGTGTGGACATACGTTTTCCATTCCCCTGGGATCTCATGGTGGCTTTGATTTGCATTGCCCCAATGACTGATGACAGTGAGCATTTTTCATTGGTCTGTTGGCCATTTGTCGATCTCCTTCGGAGCACTGTCTCTGCGAATTTGCTCATTTTGAAAAGCAGGTTGAGTTGTAAGGATTCTTAGTCTGTTGTGTGCACCGTGCCTTTCAAGAGGCATGCAGTCAGTGTTGGTTCTTTTTCCCAGTTTTCTCACTGAAGTCTAAAACATTTTGGGTGACCTGTAGAACTAGTGACCCAGAGAGTTGACTCCCCAGCACCCTGAGTCCTAAACCTCCCCTCTGTTTTGCCCCACGCCATTCTGTTCCTGGAACCCAAGTCTGGATCTAGCGCAGCAGGGGCCACTTGGAAATGAGCTCTGGCTGACGCCCTGGGGCGGTGGCTCCTTGGAAGTCCTGTTTTTTCCATAAGGAGGACTGAGTGGGGTCGTGCAGCTCTCCCCTTCTCTGTAACAGGGTGTCCTCCCCCCAGGCGTCTGGACAGAGGAGAGGAACCCCGCGGAGGTGTATGTGAGGACAGCGACTTCTTTCCACGGCACCACTACCCAGATGAGTGACACATTTTCCAAGAATTATCTGGCAACTTTAAGTCACATATAAAAATGTCCACAGGAAAATCATGGGTCTCTTTTAAAGAGAAGAGAGTTTTTTTATCAGAAACCCTTTAAACTACTGAGAGGACCTGGAAATTACTCTCTGTTCTGAGAACCGGGCTCTGTGTCCCCGAGACAGGGTCTGTGCTTTTCTGTCTCTGCCCTCACCCATCACCCTCTTTCTCCATCTGCAACCTCCTGTGCTCTGCCTTTCCTTTTCTGTCCGTTCAAAACCAAACCATCCTCAAAGCCTGGAGGGGGTCTCTTGCCTCTCCCAGAATCCTCTCAGGAGCTCTTCAGTCGGGGCCCCCCCGTTCACCAGGGGAAGAGGTGCCCACATCGCTCCAGCCCAAACCGTCCCCAGAGAACCATCGCCACCAGCTGGGGAACCTGCAGGCACAGGTCCGCCCTGAAGACTTGGCCTTGCCTTACGCGTGGGGTTGAAGGATTGTGGGCAGGTGTTCTTGATTCCTCCTCATCCGCCGATCAGGAAAGCTTAAAAATCTCTTGAATGCCCAGGAAATTTGCCTTGGAGGACAAAGCCAGGCTGTTTGCAGTGGACAGGGTAGGAGGTGCCTCTAGCTGAGGCAGCCCTTTTGGAAGTGGAGCCATCTCTCTGTGTGTCCTCCCCACGCTCCTCTTTGTCTCCGCCTCCTTTTGCTCCTTCTGAACATTTGAAGCTACTTCTACCAGGCTGCCACCTTCTTGGCTTCATATAAATGGCAGGCTATCTCCAGAAGTGTGTTGTGTAGCTAGAAGAATGAGGTAAATCAGAAAATCACTCACTATTTGCTCTGGAAGCTTCCATAGGGATTAGCCAATCTAATATTTTCCCATCTCCTGTCCTGACCAAAAACCATTAAATGCTTTGTATGTGGGGGGTGGGGAGGAGGGAGGTTTTCCTCTGACAGAGTCTATGGTAAAGTCTACTGTGAAGATTCCCTCTGTGTACTAGGGGATTAAAGGCTCTGAGAAGTCCTGTAAAAGAGGGGGCAGCTTATTTG
>PVIJ01000258.1:257230-273945 GCA_004024925.1 Scalopus aquaticus
TATTTATACATACAAGCTGGGGTACAGACCAGAGGTGTGGGGCGGCGAGAGGGTTCACCAGAGACAGAGCGGGGAGCAGAACAGGCAGATCAGAAATACACTGCTGAGGGGAGCAGCGGGCGAGGCAGGAGAGGTCTGCCGCACCATGTGGGATTCTCCCCAGCCGGGTGTCGAACTCGCATCGCCGCTGCCGACAGCTCCACAGCATAGCGCTCAACCGCTGCACCACCGGGGAGGCCCCAGCTTATTTGATTTGACCCAACACTTCTTAAACTGTTTGGACCGCAAATATTCTTAATTGCTTTCCCATAATAGGTATGAGTAGCTCACAGGACATGAATTGAAGCACACTTGGGACACAGTATATCTTTATAGTCGAGGAGAATGGTGTTCAGATATATTAAGTGACTTGCTCAAAGTCAGCACAAAACCGGACTTGAAACCAGCTTTTCTCGCTCCTACTTTGTTGTTCTTTTTACAGAAAACCATATCGTGCTCGAATAAGGGTGTATGCTGTTTAAATATCATTTACACTACCAATGAAACATGCAGGTTGTAGGGTAATTGCACATGCACTTGAACCTTGGTTCTGGCATTTTATTACCCTTCGGACCCTGCACAGCTAATCTCTCAGTCTCTTTCTTCTCCTGGTGGGTGAGAATAACAGTATCCACCTCACGGGGTTGTTGTGAGGTTAGATGAGATGCTACTATGTGGACGCGCAAATCTGTGCTCACATCTTCGTTTCCTCAGACTTTTCTCATCGTACCAGGTGCTAGGTCCAGCCATGTACGATTCTGAAAGCCTCAGCCTCTCACACATGCCCAGAGTTAATGAGGATGACGGTTACGGGCAGGCACGGTGAGGGCGCGTGCATCTGAAGAGGGGCGGACCCGCACCTCTGAATCATACACAGCATCGCAGGCCAGTGTTACCTCAATAAGAGCAGAAATAAGGGCCTCCCTGGTGGCGCAGCGGTTGAGCGCTGCGCTGTGGAGCTGTCGGCAGCACGTGATGTGGGTTCGACGCCCAGCCGGGGAGAATCCCACATGGCGCGGCAGACCTCTCCTGCCTCGCCCGCTGCTCCCCTCAGCAGTGTATTTGTGTTCTGCCTGTTCTGCTCCCCACTCTGTCTCTGGTGAACCCTCTCACCGCCCTGCGCCTCTGGCCTGTACCCCAGCTTGTATGTAAAAAAAAAAAAAGAACAGAAATAATACAGTGAGAGAAAAATTGTTCAGACGGTACCAGTCCTCAAGAAGAAAAATAAAATTCAGAAAGAAAAAAGGGAAAAATCATTTTATAAAATACTGAACCGAAAGGGAACTCTGAATAGTTGTGTGCATATATACAGTTATATTTCATTAGGAAACTACAAACATAGCATGAAAAGTCACCCAAAGCTCATCTGCCAAGTATTAACAACTATTATCTTTTTGTATCAGAATTACTAGGGGCTGTTTTTATCGAGTAAGAAATACAGGTATATTTTGCTAAAATATTCTTCTTAAAATCTAACAAAAAAAAAAAAAAAGATTGTAAGTGTACCCAGACAAATAGAACGGGTAACATTTTTTAGAAGTGAGGGTGATGATAATTGGTATTTACTGGATGGTGACCGAGGTACAGGTGCACTTGAGAAAGGAGTAATTAATTCCCAGAGCTAAACATCATGGGATTGAGGGAGGAGTGATGGGGGCTGAGCTCGAATGTGGAGATTAGCCAGCACCAGGGGGACAGCTTTGTCCACAGGAGGACGCGTGCGGGACCGTAGGCCACCTGTCTTCCCTTCTCCACCCACAACACAAGAAAGTGGTCAGCTGCATTCACTCACCAGGCAGCTGTCTGCCTGAGCCGCACAATTTTATTTGAAAAGGTTTGGCCACGGAGGTGCCGAGATGGGAAAGGTGGAGGACGAAGGCAGCATCACAAGAGAATGGGGTGAGGCAGGCGCAGGGGTTCAGAGGGCTGCCGGGGTCCGAGGCCTCCCTGGGTCTGCGATGGAGCAAGGCTTCCCCGGTGCCTTGAAGGGGGCTGGAGGATAAGACAGAGCCTTGAGGGGGGCTCTCCTCTCTTCTCTGCAGAAATCTTCCTTCCCTCACCAATCCATCACCCCCACCTCAAAATTTGCTTGGGACCTGTGGAATCACAGTCATACCTGGGAACTTAGGCCGGGTCCCTAATGTGGAACTCGGGCCTGTGCTTGCTGCCAGGTGGGGGTTCCAGGCCTGTGCAGAAGACCCCACTCATTTTGGGGTGCTTTCCTGGGCTTCAGGCCCTGTGCGTACTAGTCTCAGCCTCACCCTGGAAAACATCATAGGCCTGTGTCTGGTGCCATCCTCTGCTCTCTCTGCATCTCCTGGGCCCTCGCCCTCCGCAGGTTTCCTTCTGCCAGTCTGTCGGTCGGCATTTTGAGGAGCCCAGTATGTGGCCACAGTGAATAGCCCTACCCGGGGCTTTGACCAGCGGCACCGACAGCTTGACCGGGGCGAGGGGGCATTGGAGAGCATGCCAGGTCGCCTCCTGCTGCAGCTGCGCTGTGCATAGAGCGCCCGTTCATCTGGCACCGGCACACAGAGTGCCAGACCCTGTCTGCCCTGCCAGGTGCCGGCTGCTCTTGGCGGCCAGACCAGGCCGAGTGTGCTGCCTACCCCGCCACTCACAGCTCTGCTCATTTATTTACCTCGAGTCAAACAGACCCCGGCTCCTGCTGTGCACGTGGACGGAGCACTTCACAGAACCGCAACGGGCAGCTGCTTCCAGAGAATGGTCTTCTGTGGGTTGGGCCCCCGATGGCACGATTCCTGGGGACTCCGGGGAGCCACTTCAGAAAATAGGGTAGCAGCTCCTGGAAAGGTTAGCATCACACATGACCTGCAGTCCCGCTCCTGGTGTCTACCCAAGGGCAACAAAATGTTTGTCCACATGGACCCCTGAGCAGGAAATCAGGGTGGCCCGCTGGGGACCCCCATGTCCACGGGCTGATGGAGTGTTCAGGAGCACTGCAGCCGTCGGTGGAATAGTACTTGGCGATCAAAAGGAGCAAAGTGCAGGCAACATGGGTGAACCTTGAATAAAATTATATTAGGTGAGAGAAGCCGGACACGAAAGGCCCCCGATTCAGTGGTTCCGTGTGTGTGAAACGTCCAGAACAGGCAGAGCCAGCAAGCAGAGGAGAGGTGGCCAGGGGCTGGTGTGGGGGTGCTGGGGTGAGTGCGATAGACGCGGGTGCTGTTCAGAGGGAGGGAGATGCTGTGGAGTGAGATGGTGCTGGTGATTGGCGTGTCCCAGCACCGACCCTCTGCGCCGCAGTTGGGCCGCCTGTGTGGTGTGAGCAACGTGGCAGCAAAGCTGTTATTTACAGATCTGCCCGGAACTTGCCAGTGCCGTCAAATACACCGTGGACGCACACAGGCAAGGGGGTCAAGTGAGAAGAGATGAGAAAGTCCATGGGGGTGGGGGGCAGCCTGACGGGGGTCTCCCCCACGTGCTGGAGCGGGGACGTGAGTGGGGTGACCTGCGGGATCGGGGATTGCTCCCAAGTGTGGAATACCTTGAACTTCCTCCTCCCAAACCCCCCACCTACAAATAAGTTTCAGAGCAGGACCCAGGTGGACGTCAGTGAGGAATGAATAAATACATTTTGAAAAGTGTTAAACTTGCAAATTTGCAAAACTGGAAATAATACAAAGAACTGTCTTTTACCGGGTGCACCTGGTGTCATTTTACCCCGTTTGCTCTACTGCTTGCCCTCGCGGTCTCGCTTCCACTCTGCTTTCGTGGCCACACGTGTGGACACACACACACGAACTTACTGACATCTCTCTGGATGGCGGTATATATAGGTATAAGTGCTTTTTTTTTTTTCCGGAATGATTTGAAGGTCTGTATGAATGGCGGGGCCCTTTACTGCCACACCGTTCAGTACCGTCGCCACGAGCCCCGAGAGGCTATAAAATTAAAATGAAGTCAGCTGTGCGAGTCAGTTCTGGGCCCCACCAGCACCTTCCCCGTGCCCAGCAGCCGCCTGTGCTACTAGCTGCCGTGTTGGATGGAAGGTTTCCAGCATTGCCTGCACCCCAGGCAGGTGGGTGCACACCTGCCCCTAAGTGCAGTGTGTTCTAGAAGAGGGTGCTCCCCTGCCTCGCTCAGCACAGGGACAGCTTGAGAGACCATGACCCCTTTAACCCTGACCCAGTGCTTTCCTCTCACCCACACTTCCTGCTGCAGCTCTGCCCATTGACCCAGCAAGTTCTCACCCCCTCTTGCAACAAGGTCTTCCGTCCTGCGGCCCACGTCTGCCTGGCTGGCGCCCAGTCTGGCCTAAACGCTGTTAGCCCATGACTCGAGCGGGCTCCTTCACTGGGGTCCTTCTTGCCACCCACGCCCCTGCTGGGACTCGTGTGCCGGCCCCGTGCGACCCCATAGCCCAGAGCGGTTTTGGTGTGGAGTCCCTGTTTGAACAACTCACAGCGCAACTTCCGCCCCTTGGCACTGGCCCGGCTCTGAGCGGCTGTGGCTCTGCTGTGAATCAATGGGGAAGATTTATTGGGAGAAAGAGGACACCGGCCACCCCAGCCACCCCACGGTTTTTCTTTGTTCTGATAACTTTTCCCAAATCGTAGCCGATGGCGCAAACAAACCAAAACAAAAAAACGGCTTAACTTGATCCTAGGTTGCCCCATGGTTTTTGGCTCTCGTGATCTGGTAGCTCCAAAGCCCTCACCTGGCCCAGGACCAGAGGGGCAGGGAGGAGGCTCCCACACTGGGGTGTGTGGGTGCTGGTCGTGCCTCTCCCACGTCCCCAAGCAGGCGCCACCCACCCAGCGTTATGGGCTCGCTCTGCTCCAGGCCAGGGCAAAGGGGCCGTTCGCTCGGGGGCAGGGAGGGAGTCCCTTCCACTTTTGAGCTAACTAGTGTTTGAGTTTGCCCTGCAAGAGATTCCTGGTGACTTGATGGGGTCTGTGGCATGAGTGAAAGTGGAGACCAGATTCCTGGATTGCTCTCTTCGCTTCCATAGGGGTTCCCAAACCCCACCCCCCATTCAGTCTTAGCGTTCTGTGGAGTAGAAGCTGGCAGGTGAGAAATCCACAGGCTTGTTCTTTTACCTTTCTTCTATTTCCGTTTGCCCCTTGGAATGTATTCTCATACTTTCTCCCACTTTCTATTTTGATTCAGCCTTTCCTAAAAGAGAAAAACATTTAGCAAGGTAAGACTCGCTGAAGAACTCAGTGGGGATCCTATATGAGCCTTATCATTGGGGCCAAGAAAGAAAAGGGAAATGGATTCATGCAGAGCGAGTGGAAATGGAGCTGATAGCTTCCTTTTCTGCTTAACTGAAAAAGAATGAAAAGGGCTTGGCGGGCAGGGTCAAGACCACGGGCAGGCAGCGGAGAGCCGCCGGAGCAGGACTGCCTGGAAGTCCCTGCCCGTCAGCCCCCTTTGAACTAACTTAGAGTGGACTTTCAGCGCCGGGTCCTGCCTCTCAATTGCAGGAGTAAATTGAGCGTATTTGATGCTGGTGAAAGAATCAGAACGTTCTGGCTGCTTCCAGCCACTGAAAGGAAAACATCGGGACGTTCTCCACTAATATCTTCCATGTCACAAGAGGTACCTGGATTGGCCCAAGTCTTTTTTTTTTTTTTTTTTTTAAGATTTATTTATTTATGCTGGGGTACAGGCCAGAAGCATGGGGCGGCGAGAGGGGTCACCAGAGACAGAGTGGGGAGCGGAACAGGCAGATTGACGGAAATACACTGAGGGGAGCGTTGGGTGAGGCAGGAGAGGTCTGCTGCGCCATGTGGGACTCTCCCCGGCCGGGCATCGAACTCGCGTCGCCGCTGCCGACAGCTCCACAGCGCAGCGCCTAACCGCGGCGCCACCAGAGAGTCCCTGGCCCAGTCGTGCTCCTTGCTTTCACTCGAGGCTTGCAGGGCCCTGCCCCTGTGGAACCCCAGCCTAGGGGTTGCGGTTTTGTGATACCTGAGAGAACCCCCATTTTGCCTGATGAACCTCCAGAGCTCAGAGAACCATTCCCAGGGCTGACTGAGTTTCAGGTCGCGCTGACCTCGCAGGTGTCACTGGGCATCGCAGGGCGTCTTTGCCGCCAAGTGCCCTCTGCCTTATGCTGTCTAAGCCCCTGGGGGTAGTGCTGGGGCCACCTGCTGCCCCGTGTGTCCCTGCTCTTTCTGGCTGCAGAGTAGCCACGCCCTGGACGCAACCTTCTTGAGGGGGCCGGCCGCCCACCAGCTGGGAACACCCCGGGCATGCTGCCCCCCGCCTCTGCTGGCCAGCGAGCGCACCCAAAGGCAGCAGCTTTCCCCTCATTTGTCACTTGTCACCGTGACTTCCAGTTGCTGAGGGTCCTTAGGTTGCTCCCCACTGACGAATCCCCCCCACCCCCCGTGTTCAGGATCTTCGGTCACAGAGGCACCCCCAAGGCGAGCAGGTGCACTTCCCAGCCCAGCCCCCGTCTCCCACATCCTCGCACTCCTCCCTGCTGGCCTGGCAGCGGTCCTCTGGCTTTCCTCTTCCTGGTGTCCCTTCAGACAGGCCGTTTGTTTTACCTAAAGTCATCTCACTTTCATATCGCATCTGAAAACTACCCCAGGGCCTGGGGGACTAGACGGCTGAATGTCCTCACCTCCACGCCCGGCTCCTGTTGTCCTGGCGTCCTGGCCTCCGCACGCCGGCTTACCTCCCTCCCTCATGGGGTGCTCTCTCCCGTGTCTGTGTTCCCTGGGAACCCCACACCATTTCTTTGGCTGAGACTGCCTCATGTGGTCACCCACCTTGTCGTGTTCGCCTCTTGAAAAGCGCCATGCATGGAGCCAGTTACTCAGCAGGTACCTCTGGGTGCTTGCCGTGGCTTCTGGAATCCGCCACATGGCAGATTTGGAAATATGACTTTGTTAATTCTTCAAGGCTTCTGCAGGGCTGATTCATACTAACTAATCTTCAGAAGCCTGAGTGTGCGTTCTGAATCATTCAAAAGAGAGAATCCTTGCATCCCAGGGAGGTGTGGGTGCATTTACCTCCTTAGTCAGAGGTCCTTTCCTGGAATCCCAGTAGAGATCAGAGATTGCCTGCCCAACACAGAATTCACCCAAATAGCCTCATCTCTTAAGGGCATCTCTAAATTATGAAAACATTCTGTGCTCTAGGGACACTTCTCCCTAAATAGCCTGAATCAACTGTCTGAAATCAACCATCTTGCCCCTTTAACAGTGAAAAACCCTTGGTCTCTCATAAGACCAGGCTCACACCACGTTGTTTCAACATCATTCCTCTTGACTTTGGTATGTTCAGCATATCATGGTCCTTAAGTTAACCGATATTCTTGTTCATTGCATTCTAGGTTGATCATTTTGAGTCACAAGTGAGATGACATCTTAAGTCCTGGTTTTGTAATGTTTGAGGGTTCCTTCTAGGATCTGCGGATCTCTATTTGTGACTTAGCACAACTTAACACCCCATTGAGGCTGCACCTCAATTCTGGATGTCTCAATCTAAAAGCCCATATCTAAGGAAGGGCACTGTCCAGAATGGTGTTTGTTCAGCCCTTAATGAGTCAGTGGTACCCTGGGTGTGAACAAAGCTATTTTTAAACCCACTGCTGACTGCAGTGATAGGGAGGGTACAGAATGTGCCTCGCCAGACTGTGAGCTTGTCATGAGTAATCCCCCTGCTTATGAATTATGATGTCAGAACTTGAATATTCTTATCGTGAACATAACCATTGCATCATGGAAAGGGGGTGGGGGGAGCAGGGTGTGAAAAGTCCATTTTTCCCAGAAAAAAAATGCACAAGGCATAAGCTGCTTCTCCTGTAAGGACACTGCAACCTGAACTCAGCCAGGCCAGACTCCTCTGGGTGGCTTTGAGTCATCAGAAAGTCACCGTCTCCTGGTTTCTGGACCCAATGGGAGGCATTTATGGCGGGTGAGCCTGTGGATCCCCTGGGTAGGGGTTGGTGTGGGCACACCTGGAACCCCTCACCGGTGTGTGGATGGGACCCCATCCATTGCTGGCCCCACTGCCCCCCATGAAGCATCTTCATAGGGCCCAGAAGTGATACTTGCACAGGGGAGAGAGGGATGAACCACTCCCAGGTGCCCCCAAGAACGTGTGCTCTGGTTTCGACCCACGAGCACACCAGGCAGCAAAATAGAATCCCATTCAGATTCAGAATCTCCCCAGAGACTCGCTGGGACAGCAGCATGAAGGAAAATGACAGCTCAAGTTAGGGTGGGCTCCGTTACATCTCAGCAGCCCACACCCCCACATCCAGCAAGCTAGAAGGACCCAGGTTTGTTTCTCATTCATGCTCCTTGTCCCGGGTCCCCGCTGCTCTCCTTAGCCAGAGACTCTGAGAAGCTTGTGCCGAGAAATGACCCTCCCCAGAAACGACCCCCCTTTCACATGACGCAATGTTATATGTTCATGACGTTCACCGAGTCACTCAGACTGGCTCTTCGGTCTCTGTGCTTGGGTTCCCTGGGTTCTAACAGGTGTTGTCAAAGTAAAAGGCTCAGGAGAGAAGATATTAACTATATTTTGTCTCATCCATTTATAATTTCTATTTCCATGTTTTTCGTATATTTGCATATAGTAGTAAAATACAACATCTATCACTTATTAACGATGAGTATCACGTGTATCAGGAGTGTTTGCTTTTTTTTTTTATTACTACCATCCTGCTCTATCATAAAAGACGGTCAGAGTTTATGCAGTAGATCCAAGTCCTCAGCGAGTGTGTCACTCGTAGAGGTGGGCCCAGGTATGACAGGGTAGGGCTTCCGAGTCCCGTGTTACATGGAGCGGAAGTGCAAGCCGCTTCAAGGTAGAGCAGGTGAAATGTCGACGTCTGAGGTCCTGCTGGTTCCCCGGCATCCTCTTTGGAAGCCCTGGGAGTTGCTTTCTTCCTGACCACGCCTGCCCGTCTCGCGGAAGAGCATTTGAGGGAGTAACAGATGAGCTCGTGTCCCTTTGCCCAGTCATCCAAAATAGTGCACCACACCCCGTGCTGTGACAGACGGCGTGTCCGCCGTGTTACATGAGATGGGGCCTCATGAGCTTGCCCACTTCCCTCCTCGCTTCCACTGAACACTTGGTGCCAGGAGCTGTTCCGAGTGCTTTGTTATACAGGAACTCCTCTAACCCTCCCCAGGATTCTATGAGGTGCCACAACTAGCTCTATCTTATGGCTGAGGGAACTGAGGCACACAGAGTCTGGGTGACCTGCTGAGACCCTGTGGCTCAGCTTCTTCCAGGACCTCAGAAGCCATTTGAAAGAGCCCTGGAGACACAGAGCTCTGCTAGGTGGGAGAACAGCCTATGGCGCCACGTGCTGCCCACCCCACACCCCCCCCCCCCGCGGGCCAGCTGGCGTCCTCGCTGTGCTGGGGGGAGGGGGTGCCCACTGTGGAGCCGACATCATCAGCACCGGGACTGTTGGGTAGTAACACCAGGACGGGTTTGATGACAGTGACTCACGGTGTAAAAGTGTCCCTACAACAAATTGAAAAGCCACTTGAGTTTGCACAACTCAGGACAGGGCCACTGCTCACATGCGAAGGCTTCTTCCCCACTCTCCCCGCCAACTCTACACCCACACGCCGACACCTCCTTACACACTGTCAGTCAGTCCAAGGTGCATTTTTATGGTCTGCAAAACACATCACCAGGTATAGCTTCACTTGCGTCTGTTTTCTCTTCTTTTCCATCTTCTTTATTTTCCTTTTCCTCTTGCCCTACCCGCCCCCTCTCAGGATCCCTGCCTCCTCCCCCCACCCCATTTCTTCAGCTTTTCTTCTGGGGTATCTTCCTGGCCTTCTTCCTCCCCACTCACTGCAGGGGGCGGGGAGGGGCTTCCTCTACCATTCCCAAAGTGATCGCTAATTGCATTTTCTCAGATGTCACTTCAAGGCAACCCGAGTAATGAAAGCATTCTCTGAGGAACAAAGGAGCTGTAATATCCAAGTTACTGTTGTAAACAGCAGTTGCCATTTCAGTCAAGTAAGAAGGCTCTGTTACTGTGCTCTCAGAGGAGGATGTTTGAAGAGAACCAGGCACGGGGGTCCACGCACCTGCCCCCCAGTATCACTGATAACTCGTCAGACACCTTTGCAGGTAGACGCAGCCTTCGAGCAGAGTGTTCTAAGAAATTCATAAACCTGAGCTCAAAAGGCAGTAGACAGGTCGCCCTGAAAGCAGAAGCAGATGGGGGTCCCTGACGCTGGGGTGTTTGTCTAACACAGCAAGAAGGTGAGGTGAGAGGGCAGGTGTTCGGGATGCCATCCTGACTCCTTCCCTGTTGGGGCTGCCAGCGAGGCCAACTGCTGGCCTTCCGGGTCTTCATCCAGCCCCCTGAGAACTGTGTGGTTGGAAGACGACAAATAAATATATTTGCATAAAAAGGAAGTGGCTAGCGCCCCTGCCGGGACTGGAACGAAGGCGAAGATGTGAGGGTTGGGGGCGCTGAGGACAGTCTATTGCTTTTCAACCAAGAGGCCGCAGGGGTGGGTGGGGCGGCGAGGGCAAGCTGCCCTGCGGCCCGGCCCGGGTGACTGTAGTTGTCCTAAATACTTTATCGGGGCTCCAGTACGAACATGTTTTTTCAACAAGATACATCCTGAATGACAGGACAGAGTGCCTGAGTGCCCTGAAGGCTGTAACTAAGCACCACAAGTGGGTGCCTCGGGCAACAGCAGTGGATCCTCCCACCCTTCTGGGGGCAAGAGGCTTAGCATGGAGGTGGCGGCCCCCACGGAGCCTCTGGGTCCACTCCTTCCTGGCCTCCCCCTGGCCTGCTGCCACTCCTTGGCTCGCAGCCTCCTCTCTCAAGTTTCCACCTCTGCCACGGAACCTTCTCTCTTTCTGTGTTTTCTCCTCTTCTTTGAAGACACCGATCGTATTGGATTAGGACTCACCTTAATGGCTTCGCCCTAACTTGGCAACAGCTGCGTAGACCCTATTTCCAAGTCAGGTCAGCGTCACAGGTCCCGGGGGTGGGGGTGGGGGGAGCAAGATTCCGACATAGCTCCTGAGGGGACGCAGAGCAACAGAAGCCACACAGAGAACCAGAATAACGTGTCGTTGAATTTACATAATTCTGTGGTATTAAAGAGAGTTGGCAGTGGCACCGTAAATATACCCACATGGGGAACGAGTGACATTGTTTTCTGTTCCGATTCTGGGCGTGCCAGACCCCTCCCAAGAACCCAAGTAAACGCGAAAGGAGAAATCAGTGTTGAGCTGACTTTGGGATGGGGGTCAGGGTTAAGTAGGTAAAACACGTAATTTTACTTTACCGATACGGTTCCTGAAATTGAAGGGTGGCATTCTCCTTTGCGTCAACTTCTTTATCTTTGAGAAACTGTCTTTAAATGAAATTCCCCTGGGTTGAAACCAGAGGGGGTAGCTGGCTTCTGTTTCGAAGGCTTGTGGATGTTTGGCTTTTCCATCCTACCACGTTCGCTTAAGAGGTGATCCTGAGAGCCTCACTTGGGAAGAAAATGCAGCGTTGACAAAGGGAGCAGCCTCTGTGGGTGTCGCCCTTAAAGGACCGTGTGGGGAGCAGGAGAGAGTCTGAGCGTATGTGGGAAAAGACTGACGTGAGGCTCTTTCCCACACCAGTGTGGACCGGAACAGGGAAGGAGCCTTGCCAGCCCCACCACCATGCCCAGCCACAGCCCACCCGGTTTTAAACACTCGGCTTCTACGGCAGAAAGCGTGTCACTCAGAACAAGAACTGGGAACGCCGCTTACTCCCATCCTGGCCTTCCTGGTCTGTCAGCGCCATTCTCTTCCGCCGTCACCCCCGTGGGCACCCAGGTGCCGTCCAGCGGGCTCACCTGCAAGCGCCGCAGCATAACCTTAGGCAGAATTTACTTTCAAAAGAACCACGTTGCTTTTGCTTGTTTCTTTATGTAAGATTTACCCGCTGAACTGCCCTCATAGGTCCTTTGAAGCAAGATACAGGGAAATCACAACACGAAATAGCTTCTCTCCAAGGAAAGAGCAATGAACAGTTCCTTTGGAATATCATGACTAAATTATCCTGAAAAAATTATACTTTAGTAAAATGCTTTAGATTTCTTGAAAGCCTGTTATCCTGGGTGAATTGTGTCTCCCCAAAACTTACACTTTGGTCCCTGTTTTTCTTTTAATTGAGGTGACAGTGGCTTACACACTGTATGTGATTCAGGGGGTAGGTTCACACCTCTTCCAAGACTTATACTTCAGTTTCCTAACCCCCAGTGCCTCCAGGCGAGGTCTTATTTGGAGGCGGAGCGTCCATAGAGGTCATCACATGAAGTGAGGTCCTTCGGGTAGGTCCTTAACCGACACGACTGGTGTCTGTATCAAAGGGGGAAATTTGGTCACAGACACCCAGAGAAGAGAGATGGTGAGGAGACACACAGGGCAGCCCTCCCCAAACCGGGGCGGGGGGGAGGGGAGGGATGCAGAACACCCCACAGTTCTCAGAAGGACCCCTGGCAACAGCTTGATCTTGGACTTCCAGCCCCCCAAAACTGGGGACCACAGATTTCTGCGCTTCAGGCCCCGCCGTCTGTGTACTGTGCCCTGCTGCCCTAGCAAAGGAATATACCTGTGATCAAAGGTGGGGTTTTTTTGGAGATAATTAACGCAACTGTTGTTTTTAATAGGAGTCTTGAGGCTGTTTTTGTGCAGCTCCTTGTACAAGTCCTTTCACTGATTCCTCCCATTTCCTTGAGAAGGAAACTGCAAAGCCTGTGTCCATTCTCTGTGTCATTCTGCGCTTCATCAGAACTCGACTGGGCTGGCAAGGTGCTGATGCTTGTGAGCACGTGGCGCCGTGGCCTCCGAAGCGTCCACATACAGGCCACGTGTGCTTGCCCACTACAGCGAAAGGCCGGGGCACCTAGAGAGACTGACAGCTCAGCCCACGGCAAGAGGGCAGGTTCACAGAAAGGCTGAGAAGGGCTGAGAGCTGGTGTGGGCGAGGTTAGCAGCTCTCAGAAAGCAGTGTCGGCTCTGGCCATGGAGGGGCTGTTTTTGACAGTGAGCCAGGAGGAGAAAGATCTGTGTAGAATTTGCAAATAGTAGGAAAAGGATGTTTTCCCAACCAACCAAATACAGCTTAGGGTAGAATTTGCAGATTCAAGGACGGTGATGTGAAAGGTTTGGGAAGTTCTTAAGAGAGTCACATTTCTTGGAAAAGCATAGGGCATAACGTAGTATGTTTGGTTCTCTGACCAGGGGAGCACCCCCTTTTCTCTCTCCTCCTGACTCTTCCCAGCCAGTAATTTTTCCTGTGGTGATTCTCCGGGATCAATCCCTTAGTTGCGTTTATCATCCTGTTACCCTGGACTCTTCCCATGACTCAACGCTGTCATCCCTGGGCCGTCTGACAGTGCCGGTGCCCCAGGGGTTACCTTATTTGCCATCTGCTCTACTTTTACACCATTTCTCCTGGGAAACAGCTTTATCCACACGGATTCCATCTTTATCTAGGTGTTGATAACAGCCCTCAGGTCAGCATCTCTGGCTGGGACCTTTTGCCTGTTCTCTGTCCTGATTTTTTTCCCCGGGGGCATATAGAACATTCCCCCCCGCTCATCACTGATGCCTGGAGTGGACTCTGCCCAAACCGAGGCATCGTCTCTGCTCCCGCAGCTGCGGCGTCACCCTCTCAGCCTCTTTGGGATGTGAGCCTTTGACTCCCAGCTCTCTCCCTTCTGAGCTGTTTGTCACTGTCCTGCAGCTCTTTGCGTCACAGTATTTCTGGCTCCAGCCCTTTGGCTTACGCCTCATGTGTGCCCTTGTTCAGGGTCACCGCTTCCCCCTCGATAATCCTCCTCAAGCTCAGTCCATCCTACTGATTTCCGTTCTCTCTTCAAAATGGTTTCTCTTCAGCCACGATTCAACTCAGAAGACGGGGGGACTAGCTCCTGATGGTCTCCGACCAGCGGCTGCTGACTCTTTACCTTCGGCAAAGCAAGCAACTCCTGGCCTCAGAGTTTCAGTAGCAGTCGTTCGCCGCTGACTATCTCAACTCAGATATCCCCTTAGCCCTCATCATTCAGCCAGTCATGAGTCCAGGACCCTCACCCCCACCGCCACCACCAAATAAACAGTAATCGAATACCCGTTTTCCTGTCATACGCTATGGAGCCCCACTCCTCTTGGTCCCCCAGACAAATGGGATCCCCCTCTCTCTGCCCTTCCATCCCATCTGTCAGCACGTCTTGCCTTTTCTTCTCGGGAAAGAAGAACGTTCTTTGTTTCTGCTCCTTCCTCTCCATTTCCTCTGGCAGTTTCTTAGCGCAGGCCCGCCTTTCCTGCCCCTGGCCGTGGGACTCCCAGAGCATCTTGCCCGAAGCCAGGACTGTCCCCGAGGCCTCCGGGTCTCCGACGCGCGTGCTCACCTGCCTAAGCAGGCCGGCTTGTTCTCTGTGAGGCTGCTGGAGGCTCGTGCTTCTCAGATGTCATCACAGAGAACAGGGATGAGGGGTGACTGGGCCATTGTCGGGATGTCCGTAGTTGCCCCAGGTGGTGGGCTTCCGAGCGTGCCCCCTTTTTATGTCTGTCTCCTCCCCCAGGTGAGTCTCCATCTTTCCTTCGTTGTCAGTGTGCCCACCTCCTTGTCTGGTGCCTCTGAGTCCGGGAACCCAAGGAGTGAGAAAGAACAGTTGTCAGTACAGACCCAGTTCACTCTCAGGCCTGTAGTGGGAGCAAAGTGACCTTGGACGACCTGTGACCTCCCTATACTCCATTTACTCATCTGTGAGGCAGGGAGAGAAGGCGACGTCCCCCTTACAGTCGTGGGGTGCCAGCTCCTCGCCCTGACACAGGGAGCGAACTCAGTCCCTCTGCCGTGTGTCGCCTCGGTGGGTTAGGTGACAATCAGCCAGACCTCGCAAAGGCTGGAGGAGGGAGGTGAGTGGCTTTAGTAGCAGGGCTTCACACCAGCTTCAGGTCCTTAAAAACTACTTGTAGAAGACCAGACTTAAGAGAAGATGGGTAAGTCAGCTGTTGGTGCACTCGGTGTACACTGGAGGTTATTTGCTGGCCTGTCCTTGTTAATGTACCACCATGATGTCAGTGCACCTACCTGGTTGTCTCCAAGCAAAGTCTGAGCTTTGTGAGGCCAGAGGCCACAGTGCCAGCTGCTCCCCCGCCAGTTAGCATGATCCAGAACACTGGCCTTCAGCCTTGCGAAACACACCTCATCTTTCTCATCCCAGCTCAAATCCTTAACTCCTCTGCAAGACCTTGCCGAGCCCACCATTGCGATTCCTGCCTCTGAACTCCATGGCCTTGATCTTGGCACCAGGCTGCTTTGCCTCCCGTTGCCAGTGGTCCTTCTCAGTTTCCATTGAACTGGGCGGCCCCTGGAGATGTTAAGCTGCTTTAGGACCGTGCCACTGTCGGGGACACCTTTGCTGCCCTGTTGTGTCTTTCTCAAAGAGAGGACCCTTAAGGCAGATTGGACCATAGACTGTATTTCGAGTTTTTTCTCTCTTCCTTTCAAATGCCCAGTGCTGCAATCAGTACTGTCGTGGTTGTCATTATTAACAAAAGAATGCAGCAGAGCCGTGTCAGTCGGCTCTGTGCTCAGGTGGAATGTACTACGCACTTAGCATTACTCAACTCGTGGATAAACAGACCTATTAAAAACGATGTAAAAGCCCCATGGACTCTTAGCGTACCCTATTTTGGAAGTGTATCATTTAGAAATGGGCTAACCTGAAATTATCTTAACGCCACTGTGAAATATGAACTTGATAAGCAGGATGACGGTCATTAAAATGTTAGGAATCTTGTTTCATTTGTCACTGAAGACTTTTCTTTAGTACTTTTCAGCTTCTCCACCCCCAAAGACATCCGATTATGATGTCATACAGGGTAAGCAACAATTACACAGATGGGCCCTTTTTAAAGTGTTTAAAATGTCCATTCAGGTGTGTATTTCTTGTACTCTAGGTATGAGAATTAGTTCTTTGAATTCTTGTTTATATAAAACATAAAAGTGAAGATCTGTAGCTTCGATCACTCATTTCATAGACATGTATAGCCAAAGGATTTTAGAAAGAGGGCTAGCGATCCCTCTTTAAGGTGTCTGACTTGTTCTCTTACTAATATAATCTGTGTCCCATCTGCCAAACCAAAATGGAACTTTATGTACCAATAGAATGGTGCCACTGTTTTACTTACCATTTTCTCTCTTGCGCTTGCATAGAATTCAGTGAAACTGAATTCAGTTTAATTTTTTTAGTCATAGTTGAAGCCTCACTCATTGCTGTAGTTTCATCAGGGTCTGATCTTCCAGTAGATAATATCTGGGTGGTGAAATGAAAGGAAATGTATTCAGATATGAAGTAACTTTTCAGTTCATCTAATTGTGAAATATAAAATTATGAAGAAACTTAAGCTAATAAGTGGAAAAAGTAAACGGAATGAACCAACCTAACAAATGACATTTAAAAAGATCTTAGGAAGATCATGAAGATTTTTTATTTTTAGCTATTTTTGTTGTAGGTGGAAAAAATTACTCCTAACACTGAAAAAACGAATTTCCCATTAAACCATTAATACAGTCGCAGAATTACCTGGGTTAGAACTCCTAGGGCCAAGGTTCAATTTTTATCACAAGAGCTTAAACCTGTGTCACTCAACTTCCTGGTCTTAAAACCTGAACCCTGTGAAAATAATAGTGAGGGTGCTCTTGT
>PVIJ01000258.1:274045-293614 GCA_004024925.1 Scalopus aquaticus
GGGGGGGGGGGGTAGAAGTGAGAGGATTCACCATAGACAGAGTAGGGAGCAGAACAGGTGGATCTACTGTAATCCACTGCTGTGTGGCGCAGTGGGGAGACAAGAGAGGTCAGTGGAGCCATGTGGGAAGCTCCCTGGCTAGGGTTTGAACTTGCACTGCTGTGGCTGACAGTAGCTTCAGAGTGCTCAGACTTAACCATTGCGCCACCAGGGAGGCCCCACATGTGTTTGTTTTTAATGCAAAGTGAAAATTTGAATAAAGTAACCAGAAGAGCTTAAGTGTCTTATTGCCTTTGGCCAAATGTGCCATGTAATGGGAAGCCTGGGTGTTTGGGGCAGAAAAGAGATAGGCTTTCATCTTTGTAGTAGTTAGAAGTGACTTTTTTACAAATGACAAAATTTAATTCTGCTAACTATAGGATATATTTGCATGTCAATTTTTGGGGGCTTTTTTTTTTTCATTTGCCACATGCAGGGAAGAATCTATTACATACAGTTGTATAATATGATGTCTAAAATTTTTTAAAATTTGTTTTTAAGTGGCTTTTTACCCCAGTCACTTTTATCACTTGTACATAAACTTGTGTCAGCAATATTTTGAAACCACGTAAGGCCCCAATGTATATCCTGTAGTAGGTGTTTATGATTTTGACCTGTAGGAGATAGGAATGGTCTGGTACTGAGGATGCTGCCTTCTAGAAACTTTAATTCTTCATTAGGGTGACTGGCTTTGCTGCCATATGAATGGAACATCTTATAAGATGTTTTCTTGGGGGGCTACTGAGGCTTTTGTAGAATGATTTGGGGTGGCCCCAATAAGGACCAAGTGTGGTTATTGCAGATTTACCTGTAAACAATGACCAGGCCCTTCAGACTGCTCCCCAAGGACTTAAAACCTACCCAGTGACATTGTAATAGGACCCAGGATTCCCAACAAAAAAGGAGCAAAATCCACTTTCACTTGCAAATTCCAGAGCCAAATGCGAAGGGCAGAGATGACTTAATAAACAACTGAGATTTGGCCATGGGATAAAACTGAAAATGTCCACTGAGCCCCTGCCTTTCGCAAAGAGAAAACCAACAAATGAGGACGGAAGTAGATCTTGAAGAGCAGGAAGGTGAACACAGAAAGAAACGAGGAAACGTTTAGAGTAGAAAATTCCAGGCCCTCCTCTTGCATGTCTCCCTGAATATATAGAAAGGACACACTGAGAGCAAAACTAATCGGAAGGATTCATTCCAGAAAATTCCTCTCAAGTAGTATTTGGAATTAAGTTTTGTTGTTGCCTTAATTATTTTCAGATTAAGCTACACAACCACCAGCATTGTTTTATTCCTTGTGTTTTAGAGATTTTAGAAATTATAAGTAGTAATGATGATGATCAAAGACTTCCTTTTTAGCTATATCTTCGAAGGTTTTACTTCCCAAAGCAAAATGGCCTCTGCTATAGAATAAATGTATTAGGCTATACCTTTAAACTTAAAATTATAAGATAAATAACAACACTCTTTTATATGTGTATTTATATACATTTGTATACACACACATAATAACCATTTTCTGCTTTTAGAGAATTAGGGATATCTTAGTGACTTGTGTATTTTATTTATTTATTTATTTTGAGATTTATTTATTTATGCATACAAGAGGTGGGGTGTAGGCCAGAGGTGTGGGGTGGTGAGAGGATTCAACAGAGACAGAGTGGGAAGCAGAACAGGCAGATTGACTGAAATACACTGCTGAGGGGAGCAGCGGGCAGGACAGGAGAGGTCTGCCACGCCATGTGGGAATCTCCCTGGCTGGGTATCGCGGTTAGCTTCACAGGCTGAGACTTAACCCCTTGTGCCACCAGGGAGACCCCAACTTGTATATTTTATAATATATTTACATATTTATTTGAGAGTGGAAATTTAACCTTATCATAATAATAATTTAGTGGTATATATATATCAAATCATGACTTTTACACCTTAAACTTATACATGTTAAATGTCAATTATATCTCAATTAAACTGGGGTGGGGTGGGAGGCATGTCACCTTTGGACAGAGGGGCCAGGCCAGAGCCTGAGCCGCCAGCCGTGGTGAAAGACGCCCTTAGCCATGCAGGTCTCCTTTCTGAGTTAGGGCCTCTGTCACCAGAGATAGCCAGTGATGATTTCCACATTTTATGATCCTTGGCTGGCATCCCAATAACAAATAAGTCACAAGCAATCCTCTTCCCCTCTGTAAAATTCCACTTCTACACCCTGGTCCTTCCACCAAGATCTTTTTGAAGCAGTTACAATCGAGAATAGAGCCTGGCCTCCTTTATGTAACAGCATATTTCTTACCCACCCACCCCAACCCCAAATGCTTGAGGGGCCAGGGGTAGGGGGCAAGCTAGACCCAAGAATATAGGAAATGCTTACATGGTTTGTTGTCTCTACAGTGACTATGTTACTGAAAGCCAAGGCGTTGGTCGATTCCGTAGTGTTACAGCATCTGGAAAAATGTGAATCTTTAATACTAATAAATTATAGAATAACTTTGCTGCTAGAAAATTAAGGGGAGGTTGACTTGAAAAAGTGCAGTAGGAAGAAACAGTGAAGTGTGGGTTCTGAATAAGCAAAACAGTCTTGCGGGTAGAAGAATATGCACAGATGTGTAGTCATAATGCCCAGGTAGAGACTGGCGCTCAGGATTCAAACAAAAAGAAAACCTCTGTCAGATGCAGAATAGGGATCAGGATGAGGGTGGGGTCCAGAGCAGGTGTGGTACCCTAGGCTAGGGCTACCCTGGGAGGTCAGAGCATGGCCAGGCTCAAGTACAGATGGAATAAGGTGCTGACCCCAGGACAGGCGCTGCCTGACCTCTACCTTGGTTCTTAAAAGGTCTTGGTGTGGGTGGGAAAGTGTTGGCAGGTTTTTCTTTCCTCTCCAAAGTGAGGCCCAGTTTCATTGCTCTCAAGCCAGAGAACTGAGCTCTCCTGGAGGGCTGGCCAGCTTGCTTTATTCCACTGAGTGCCTACCTGGTGTTTAGGAAACTCAACCTACAATTTAGTATGTGGTGTGAACTGTAGTATGTGGCATGAACTGTAACCCTTGCCCCCAGAATGTAGCATGATTATGGAAACAGCACAAAACTAAACAGATCAATTCAACAAGATAAGATTTTGCAAGGCAGAAATGCAGTTCGTGGCCACATGGGTGGTATATGTGATAAACGCCATAGGAACAGAATTGGGAATGACCTCTGTGGGTTGGAATGGTCTGGGAAGAGGGGGGACCTCGATGACCTCTCCTTTGCTAAGTTGAAAGAAGATGTGGAATGGTCTAAGAGTGCAGAGCTAGGAAGTATGGAAGACCGTCTAGAAACAGTGACTACTCACAGTGTAATTCTAGATAAAGTTTCAAGAAGGGTGATGGAGGTGAAGCAAACAAAGTAGTTGAAATTAAAATGTTAAGGTGTTAAGTTAGAGTCCTCAGCTTTCTCTTCTAGACACTAAGCAGTCACTGGAAGTTTTTGGACAAAGGGGTGACATGCTTGGAAATGCTCTGGGAAGATTAACCTGGCGGCCAAATAGGGTACATTGGAGAAAGAAAGAGTGCTCAGGTAGACCAGATGTCTGCTTGTGTTTGACTTCATCCTACTAGAAAAAAATAATCGCTGCTTTAACTCTGGAAATGGCAACAAGAACAGAAAGAGATGGATGCAAAAGACATATTTTTAAAGATTTATTTATGCACACAAGCTGGGGTGTAGGCCAGAGGTATGGGGTGGTGAGAGGATTCACCAGAACAGAGCAGGGAGCAGAACAGGTGGATTGACTGAAGTACACTGCTGAGGGGAGCAGCAGGGAGACAGGAGACGTCTGCTGTGCCACGTGGGAAGCTCCCTGGGCGGGAATCGAACTCGTGCTGCAGTGGCTCTGGACAGCTTCATAGTGCTGAGACTTAACCCCTTGTGCCACCAGGGAGGCCCGGATGCAAGAGACATTTTAAAGGAAAGAGAAATTAATAAAACTTAACATCTTCTTGTCCATGGAAGCAAAGAAGAGTCATCAGTATATAAATCCGCAGTTTTGGAGCCAGGTGACTAGGAGAATATTTTATGAAACGAGGATGTTAAGTTTGGAGGGTGAGATGGCTTGATTTTTAGGCGTTCAGCTTTGGAAGCTAGTCCCTGCTGTAGCCGGAGGCAAAGTGTGTTACTGGAAGGTCCAGGCAGAGCCTGGCCTATGGTCAACTCGTGGGAGTTGAGTCACCTGCACCGACACAGCAGCTTGAAGTGCTGGCATGGATGGTTTCTTCCAGAAAAAATGGAGTCAGAATGTTGGAAATTCCAACATTTTAAAGGAGGAAGAGGAAGGGGAACCACCCAAGCACAGAATGTGCAACAAGACAGTGGAGGAGGAGGTCACAGATTCACAATAGCACAGACAAGAGCTCCAAGAAGGAAGCTGTAGTCAGCAGGATCAGATGGTGCAGAGATGTGAAGGAGAATAGGCGCTGCACAGGGGCCATTGGATTAGGCAGTTGCATTTTAAGAACACAGTCCTACAGTGGGTATGTGGGGAGGGAGATGGATTAAGGAGCGACCTTGAAGAAAAGGGAGTAGAAGCCACTGATTATAGGTTCAAGAAGGATGATGGAGGTGAGAAGAAGGAAAGATTAATAGGAAAGAATCTGGCTCTTGCTCTCTTGCCTTTGAAATTGGGAGTTGGTGTGTGAATGCACATCGAGGCAGAAGGAAAAGATGAAGTCATTGATTCATTTGGCAGGAGTTCATTAAGGATCTACTAAGTACTTGGATCCAATTATCAGGGAAAAATTGAAATCTGTGAGAGAGGACAGTGGAGGAGATGGGAGAGGAGGACTCGAGAGAATATAGGAAACGTCAGTGGAAAGGAAGATACCCCTTCCTCTGAGGCCGGAGAGAAGAGAGGGTGTCGGGTGGGTGTCAGTCTGGAATGTTTTGAAAGAAAGGGAATAGGGTGGGGAGCCAGGCTTCTGGCCTCAGGCGTGTGGGTGAGGAGGTGGGTCATCTGCAGAGAGGGCGGACCGGGGTGATGTGTAATGGGGTGAAGAGGAAAGTGATGAACAAGCCCTCTCAGGAATGCTAGAGCCAGAGACACGATCCTTGGGCTGGCTGAGCACCAGAGGTACCCCCCAGAACCCCCAATTTGCTTGAGGTTCTGAAAGAAATGTTGAGACGATGGGGGCGGGGGGAGGTCACCCTTCAGGACTAATCCTTGTAACCTGATCTTACATGTTTCCTTATTACATTTTCTATACATTTTCGTTTGTTTCCAGTATCCACATGATTGTAAGTGATACAATTACTCCAGAGCTAGGGCCTTACAAATTTCTGAGGTTATCTAAATGGTGGGGGGGATATTGGTATGAAGTAGTGGTTCTTTCCAGGTAAATTAACTGATGTGTAAATTTAGCAGACAAAGGAAGTGAGTAGAACTTGTGAACTGTGGTGCCCAATCTCCCCGCCCCCAAATGGCTGAAAAATGGTTTGAGATCATCTAACAGAAAATTCAGACCAACTGCTAATCCACACAAACCTACAGGATTCATTAAAGGTGATGAAGATGCCAGGGGTGATGAGGGATCCCCAAAAGCTACCAGCTCGCGAGTGGCTCTGTAATTGGACCTAAGGGAAGAAGTCGCCTCAGACAAGTGCACCCCACAGTTGGGGTCTGTGCCGCGGAGCAGCTGATTGTGCAGGACTGAGAAGTGCATAGGCCGCAGCTGGGCCCCATAATCCAGACTTTAGTTTCAGTAGGCCAGGGAGGACTGGGGAAGAACCCAGTCCTAGCACCAATAATTCTTGTTTAAAACACAGTGAGCATGGCCTCCCTGGTGGCACAGGGGTTAAGTCTCAGCACTATGAAACCGTCAGCAGCCACTGCAGCACGGAGTTTGATCCCCAGGCAGGGAGCTGACCCACATGGCGCAGCAGACCTCTCCTGCCTCACCCGCTGCTCCCCTCAGCAGTGCATTTCAGTGGATCCGCCTGTTCTGCCCCCCACTCTTTCTCTGGTCAATCCTCTCACCGCCCCCTCTACGCCCACATCTCAGCTCTTACATGCATAAATAAATAAATCTTAAAAAAAAAAAAAAACAACAGGGAGCGAAGTTGGGATAGTCTCACTCTGTACCCAAATCTCGATGGTCCCCGGCTTTCCTCAGCAAGCCTCCCTCCCTCTCCCCGTGGCTGGTGGGTCACCAAGCCCACCCACTGGTGCCCAGAAGGCGCTTCTGGGTGGGCTGGATTCGCATTTCCAACCTGTCTGGGAGCAGGAGGACCCAAGCCACTGACCGGAACCGCCGCCGGTCCCGTTGGGCTTGCGCAGGCCACGGCGACTAAATCGTTTGCTTTTCCCTTCCCTTCGCTCGTAGGTATGGCCTCGCATGTGCAAGTTTTCTCCCCTCACACCCTTCAATCAAGTGCCTTCTGTAGTGTGAAGAAACTGAAAGTCGAGCCGAGCTCCCACTGGGACATGACTGGGTACGGCTCCCACAGCAAAGCCTACAGCCAGAGCAAGCACGTCCCGCCGCCTCAGCCAGCCACTGCAACCGTCAGCACCTCCTTGCCGCTCCCCAACCCGAGCCTACCTTACGAGCAGACCATCATCTTCCCAGGCAGCACCGGGCACGTCGTCGTCACGTCAGCCAGCAGCACCTCCGCCACCGGGCCGGCCCTGGGCGGCCCACACAACCTGATGCGTCGCAGCACTGTGAGCCTCCTGGACACCTACCAAAAATGCGGACTCAAGCGCAAGAGTGAGGAGATCGAGAACACGAGCAGCGTGCAGATCATCGAAGAGCACCCGCCCATGATCCAGAACAATGCCAGCGGGGCCACGGTCGCCACTGCCACCACCTCCACTGCCACCTCGAAGAACAGCGGCTCCAACAGCGAGGGCGACTACCAGCTGGTGCAGCACGAGGTGCTGTGCTCCATGACCAACACGTACGAGGTTCTCGAGTTCCTGGGCCGCGGCACGTTTGGGCAGGTGGTCAAGTGCTGGAAACGGGGCACCAACGAAATCGTGGCCATCAAGATCCTGAAGAACCACCCGTCGTACGCCCGGCAGGGCCAGATCGAAGTGAGCATTCTGGCCCGGCTGAGCACGGAGAGCGCCGACGACTACAACTTCGTGCGGGCCTACGAGTGCTTCCAGCACAAGAACCACACGTGCCTGGTGTTCGAGATGTTGGAGCAGAACCTCTACGACTTCCTGAAGCAGAACAAGTTCAGCCCCCTGCCCCTCAAGTACATCCGCCCCGTCCTCCAGCAGGTCGCCACGGCCCTGATGAAGCTCAAGAGCCTGGGGCTCATCCACGCCGACCTCAAGCCCGAGAACATCATGCTGGTGGACCCCTCTCGGCAGCCCTACCGCGTCAAGGTCATCGACTTCGGGTCCGCCAGCCACGTGTCCAAGGCCGTGTGTTCCACCTACTTGCAGTCCAGATATTACAGGTACGGCGTGGCGGCCGGCGCTGACCGTGCAGCCCTCGTCGCGGGCTGGGGGGCCGGGGGGCGGGAGGGCGCTGGCTGTTTTCGAGCCCCGTGGCTCAGTTGGAAGTCAGGACACGTAGGCCCTGAACGGGGCTCAGAGGCCAGGTGAGAATGGAGCCCACTGAGCTTCTCAGTCAGAGGTCTTCGGCGCTGGAGGGCGGCCCCGGGCGTGGGGTGGAGGGCAGAGGTGGCAGGGCGGCCGGGTGCCCGTGGGCGGGCAGGAGCCAGACGAGGCGAGGCTCCAGGGCAGGGGGAGGAGCGGGAGGGACGTGCCTTGCTGCGTCGCCCCAGCAGGACCTCGAGAGGCTCCTGGAGCAGACAGGGAGGTCCCTCGCCTCCTCAGAAGCGAGCCCGTGAGTGTGGGAGGAAGGACAGGTGGGGACCAGTCTTTGGCGTCTTCCCCCCAGATGCAGGGCTGCAGCCGCGCCCTGAAGCAGAAGCAGGTGCTGAGGCGCTTGAACAGCAGGGTGATGGACGGGCCTGTGGCAGAGGGAAGGCCCAAGCCCGGGGGCCATTCGCAGGCGCCTGGGGCCAGGGGACTCCAGTTCGGGTCAGCGTGTTGGAAGGGCCCTGGTTCCCTTGGCGGGGGCTGCTGAGCACTCATCCTTGGCGCTCACCTGCTGGTGCTCACCTGCGCTGTGCGCAGGGATGGAGCCGGCCGCAGAGACGGGGCGCCACCCGGGCCTCTCCGGCGCTCTGGTTCCTAAGCCGGCTGCACAGCAAAAGCACGGGGAGGGGACTTTAAAAATACCGGGCTTGGGGTCCCGTATGAGTGTTTTGAACAGCTTTTCTGGGGATCCCACTGTGCCGCCAGGGCTGAGACCCTCTTTCCGCTGGGGCTCAGATGGAGCCAGGAGTGAGGTCCTGCGAGCCTCGTCTGTGACTTGGACTCCGGGGCTCATTTCTCTTTATCCTCCTTTTCCAACCCGGAAACGGAAGATCCAGTCACTGGCCGCATGGGCTGATGAAAGGCTGTCACCAGCCCAAGTGCCCCGGCTCATCCCGCCCAAGGGGGGCGTGCAGGAGGGGGCATAGAGATGGCAAACAAGGGGGCCCGTTCTGGGGAGATACTGGTGGGGCTGAGGGGATGCAGGACCGTCCAGTGAAAGTGGCCCCTGGCCAGAAACAGAACTAAAACTCCCACGAGAAGGGCCGGCTGCCAGAGGGCCAGGAGTGGACAGCAGGCAGTCAAGCCAGAACCCCCAGACGCACGGCACCACACTCCGCTGTGGGCGCTCTTTCTCCACACTCCCCCCGGCACCCCATCTGCCCATCCGCCCACCCCGGCCCCCAGCCCACAGGTCTCAGGAGATGACCTCAGCCTCCTTCCCTGGAGGTCCCCCGCCACAGGGTGGCTGCCCCGTGCCCCCTCACCACCTCGTCCCACTCGGGGGCCTGGGCCCCCATCGGTGCTGTCCCCTGCCCACCCTTCTCAGGGGGCATTTCCTGGCTCTCAAAGACTCTCTCTGGACCCCCATCCACCCTCCCGCCATCTCTTCCGCTCTGAATGCAGGTGTGCCTCAGGTGTGCACGAGTGTCCTCACCTGAGGAACCTGCCCTGCCCTGCAGGTCCCGGTACGGAGGAGAGACGCCCCGCTCACCTGTCTCCCCTCTAGGCCCGCAAGGAGAGGGGCGATGCAGGCTCAGGCCTGTGGCCCCCAAGGAAGGGGGAGCCTGGGCTCAAAGGGAGAGGGTGAGGCCCCCCGAGCCTGAAGGCCAGCTCCGGGGTGGCCCTGCCGTGCGCCGGGCCTCCCTTCCCCAGATTGCCAGTCCGTGGTGCTTACAGACTTGTAAAGTTCATTCCGAATTGAGCGTGGTGATGTGTCTAGGACTTTAAAACTCTACTTAGGAGGTGCCGCGTGCGTAGAGCAAACTTGGAGCGCGAGGAGGCTGGTTTGGGCTCTCAGGCACTCCCCTGTCGTCGCCCCACCCCACCCCCAGCAGAGAGCCCTGTGCAGGGGCAGGGGGAGAAGCGCTCTAGGTGGGTGTTGCAGAGGCTCGTTCACCACGATCCCAGGACTGACCTCTCCCCATCTCCCACCTCATGAGAGGCGGTCACCTCGGCCCCTGCAACCCATTTCCTTCAGAGGCCCTCCCTCTGGGTGGGACAGTACCCCCTTTCATTACCCTAAAGTGGCTGTTGCCTGACATCTGAGCAGCAGAACCCCTTCCTCCTCCCGGTGAGTGTCCTTCGGGTCTTCGTGGTGTGTCCCCCGACCCCGACCAGGCCCCCCGTGGCTTCAGAGGCACAGTCAACATGGAAACCGTCTCCTCTGACACAACGCTTCTTCCCTAAACTGGCCGCGAGGCCCTGCTCCCAGCATGTCCCCGCTGAACCCGGGAGTTTCTGCACGCAGAGCGGGCACCCACGTTTGAGGACAGTCTGCGGCTGGTCCCCAGGAGCAGGACAGTGGGGGGCCGCCGCCTCCAGGCGACACCGATCACGTGGGTTTTCCCACCTGCTTTCCCGCCCAGGGAGATGACCCGGGGGAGGCTTTAAAATCGTCCGCTGCTCACCCGAGAGGGTGTTTCCCGCTCCATCCTGGAGAATGTGTGTCTGAGCCGCCGAGGTAGAGAATCAGGCCCCCCTCAGACTCCCCTACGCCACCTGGGGACAGATCCACCCTGGGGCCGCTCGCTTTCAAAGGGGAGAATACTTACTGGCCCCTCTCTGCTCTGAACAGAGGTCAGGTCCCAGCCCGGTGTGGGGACAGCGGCTGGAGACTCGAGCTCTCAGCCCGGCTTCTGGAAAAGTAGCTGGTAGCCCAGCAGGGAACAGTCTCCCTGGTTGGTAGCGTGGCCCAGCGGGGCAGCCTGCTGCGGGTGTTCTGTGGGGCAGACCGGATGGTGTGTTCTAGGAAACAAAGGCTGCGCTTTTAGTTTAATTCTCGGCTGTGCGTGAGTGTCCCCTTCCAACCTGAAGGTCAGTTCCAACTTAACGGGCAGCTGGCACTGGCACTTAGTTTTCTGGGAGAACCATCTGGGAGCTTAAGAACACAGGTCTCCCCCAGAGTTCTGCCACCGCTCCAGAATCGCCAGAGGAGCACCCCCCAGAGAAGCTCCCACCCTACATTCGTGTGCGCTCATGCACACACGCATACATGCAACACGCATGCCCGCACACCCTGAGGTTCGCTTTGGGACTGGAGGCGACTTGTGCAGGTGGCCTGGGGCCCACTCTGAGAAATGCTGCTGGGGTAGAAAGGGGTTCCCTTGGCGGCGTCCCCTCCGAAGGGCGATCCTCTGCCTCGCCCTGGAAGTCCCTGCATTTCCTTGTTCGATTCTGCACCAACGCCAGCTAGTTTTTGGAGCAAGCAGTAAATTGTTGCTGGGGTATTTCCACTATCAACATGACCAGCAAACTGAAAACAAGACCAAATATGAAGCGCTACTCTCAGGAAAAACAAACAGACAGACCATTTGGGCAAAGGATAGTCTGTGGTTAAAATGTGTAGATGTTTTGTGTCTGCTCTGGGCTGTTCAGATTCCTGTCTGGACTTAATTTGAAACACTTAAGACTGTTACTAGAACCGAAAATTTGGGGGGCATAAAAACTTAGGGTATAAAGAATGGCCAGTAATCTCCTTTTTCTGAATAACCTGACCTTCTCGGTCTGATTCTTTTTTTCTTTTTACATTTATTTATTTATGCATGCATGCAAGAACTGGGGTGCAGGCCAGAGGTGCAGGGGGTGAGAGGATTCACTAGAGACAGAGCGGGGAGCAGAACAGGCGGACTGACTGAAGTACACTGCTGAGGGGAGCAGCGGGCGAGGCAGGAGAGGTCTGCTGCGCCCTATGGGAAGCTCCGTGGCTGGCGATCAAACTCATGCCACAGTGGCCGGCAATTGCTTGACAGCTGAGACTTTAACCCTTGCGCCACCAGGGAGACCCCCGGTCTGATTCTTTTACTGGTGGAAACCACTTTCAAGCTGACTCTCTGGTGTTTTTTTTGGGGGGGTGGGGGAGCATATTTTAATTCAGTACAGGTCCCTACTGTGCGCCTAGATGCAGATGTACTGAGAGGGCCCAGGAAAAGCACCATCTCTAACCGTGAGGCGGCTCCTGTCTCTGAGGAGATTAACAGACACTGACCCACTGCATCTTGAGCGATTCTGATGCTTCGAGACGGCAAATGTTTGATCACCCACAGACCCTCATTGAGACTCTGGGGAACCCGTGATGAGCAAAACCAGCTAAGGAAACCCAAAGTCAGCCCGAGACTTTGCCAGATGGGTCACTCAGGGAGGCTTCTAGAGCAAGGGCTTTTGAATATATGGCAGGGATCTGGAGGCAGTTCTTAAAGCAGGTGTGTGTGGGGCGCTGGGGGCACCCGGGAGCCGTGGAGATTGGAATACAGGAAGATGGGGACACGAGAGCAGCCCCGGGAAAGAGGCGGGGGTGGAAGGCCTGGGTCGGAAAATAAGGATCAGGTGAATGAGATCTGACAACGGAAAATTTTGATGTAGGCTTAGGGGACTTGGATTTAACAATGAAGTAATTTAATGAAATTAAGGACGTTAATGAAGTTAATCCACTGGAAAGCAGGAAAAAAATGTCGGGGGTGCCCGAGGGGAAGGAGACATGAGCAGTTATTCAGAACGAAAGGGAAGAGGCTCGAGGTCGCCGTGGGGATCCCACTTACATGGGCGCATTTTAGAGCTGGTAGCTTTGCTGTATGTCTTGACCACAGAACTGACTGAAATGAAATCTTCTTGCTTATTTGTCGCTGTCTTGCTCACCGGCTGATCTCTCTCCGAGGCTTGGTGCTGTCGCACTGCCCCGTCTCAACCTGGTTTCACACCCCCTGCAGCTGTTGAGCAGTCGGCCCAGGCGGGAGAGGCTGGCTCCCGTCCTGGCCTTGTCCATCCCCGGCCAACTATGCTCCACGGAGCCTTTACTGGCCGCGCAGCCGCCGCCCGCCGAGAGCCAGCCCCACGCCTGCATCTGGGTCCCATTAGCGCCGGAGCCTTTGTTTGTGAGGTCTTCGGTCAGCGTTCGTAGCTCATCTGTGCCAGGGAACACTTTCCTCTCCTCTGGGTTGACCTGGGTCTCATGGCCCAAACTGGGAGCCCTCTGTGATCCCCTCCCATCGCTGGGAACCCAGAACATTCCAGAAGGCCACACTGTGAGTCACTTTGAACAAGGGACATAGCTCTATAAAGCCATAAACGCGTAAGTAGTTCAAAAATTGCTTCGCTTGTGGAGATTGGGGAGCATAAAAGGTATCGGAGTTCGGCTTGACTGAAAAGAGGAGCTCTGAAAACTATCTCATGCCTGGCATTAGCTTTCTAAATTAGTCTTTTATTACTGGTGGGTACCCCAGGAAAAGGTGCCAGTTCACACTTGGAGGCTATTAAGCAAAATATTCAACCTATTGACAGTGTCACTCACCCAGGGAGAGGGTTGTAAATATGGGGGAGCTTTTAGGACTGTAGCTTCTCTCCTGATGAGAAGTAATCACTAAGAGATCTGGCTGTTCGTCTTCTTCCATTTCCCCTCACTCGTCTCTAGGACCTTGAGCTGGACCATGAAATCATTTGAAATTAAAATTGTGTTAAGTGTGACATAATTGAAGTGGGATGCTCTGTGTGCATTGGGTGTATCTCTGCCCAGGTGCTCCTGTCTCCCCTACACACACAGACACACACACAGAGACACATGTAACAAACACAGCATAAGCCTGTGCATGACCTATCGACCTGGGGTGCTTGTGAGCACCTCGGTGACAAAAGGTGACAGCTCCCCTGGCACAGGCTGATGTGGACAATGCCCACACACAGGGTGACACAAGGAACGCACATGCACGTACAGGCAAGGACACACACCCCCCTCTCCAAAGACGCTGAGACACAAGCACCTTCGCCGATCACGTGAGCCAGCGGAGCTCCAGGAGACCAGCGCCCAGGTGTGGAGGCGGTGTTCCCACCCCGGAAACTTGGCCAGCGTCCTGCGCGGCTGCAGCGCTGCCAACATGTCCCCAAGCCTGAGGACGGCGGGGCCGGAACCTCTCAGGCTCAAGGTGGACACCGGTCATTTTCAAAGTGTGACCTGAGAACCCTCCAGCCCCTGCGTCACCCCAGATACTAGTTAAAAATGCAGGTTTCTGGCTTGTGAAACAAACACAACACACCTTGCTGGGGCAAGGTGACACATTTGAACAAGCTCCTGCGCGGATTCTTTTTTTCGAAAACCACTGGAGTGAGGTCTGCTGGACGTACCCAAAGCCATATGTATTGTGTTGCCCACATTGATGAGTTTGGAAGGTGGTGTTATCGCCACATTCTATACCTTAGACCTGCCTGTCCCTTCCAGAAGTTTCCTTGCATCGTCAATGTTGGTGAGGGTGAAGATCCAGAAATGCTTAGTGGGTGTGATAGGAGAGGCTGTGTGAGTTGGTGAACTGGCAAGGGGGTGGTCCGTAGGGGAAGGTTTGGAGTTGGATGGGAGCGAAAAAGCAATTGGACAGCAGAGGAGACACTAATCCACGACGCTTTTTGCATAATTCAAGTTGCTGGGGCACTTGCCACCCGGCCGTGGCAGGACCTGGAGCTACACACCTCACTTAAGGAGCAAATGAGGAACTTCCTGAATTCTGAAGATGTGCCAGACACTGCTTTTTGCTGAGGTTTTGAGGGGTGAATAGGAGTGCCCTCAGCAATACAGTTCTGCCCCCAGCTCTCCCTGGAGACTCCAGGTGGGTTGTGCAGGTGCCGCCATCCTCATCCTCCCCGGGGTACGCTTCTCGGTGTGGACCACCAAGGCCGAGCCCGGTGCCCTTCAGTTCCTCTGCCCATACTCCCGGGCTCGTGGGGCCCCTGGTTAGTTCCAAGTCCTGGGTGCTGTCCCTGGTGGATGGACCCTGGGCTTTCTGGACACCAGCCCCATCCTCACCAGCCTTCTGACAAGTCCTTGCACTTTTCCCTGAGCCTCAGCCCAGGGCACAGGGCACCTCCGAAGCCTGGGTCGACGAGGCCTTGTGTGTCCTCCGCCGAGGGAGGCACATGCCTCCCCAGACATGGCCATTCCCATCCTGCCTCTCCACCTGTGAGATTTCAATTTAAAACCTGAGGACAGCTGACTCGGCATTTAGCAGATTAGTTCCCTGAAATCAGCCAACATCTGTCATGTCCCGTTAGGCCTTTGCAGGAAATTAGAACCGACCTCCCCGGCACAGGAGAGGCTGTAGCGCGTGCGACATGAGGGCGCCCCGGGGGTGTGAAGACAGTGCCCCCCTCCTGCCCACCTTTCTGCCTTTGACGCTTTGCCCACGTACTAGACCTGCTCCTGTGACTTCGTCCTCACACCTGCAAACTGAACAATGAAGATTTCCCGCTGCAAGTCAGTCTGACCAGACGCGCAGCGCGGGCTGCTGTTGTGATCTTCACCGCTGCTTCTGTGACGACACTGGCACCGTTCTCACCGTTACTGCCGCGTGGGCCTCGGAGTCCAGATCTGTGGCTTTACAGCCTCCCTCACGGCTGTCTGCTGCTGAGGCTTCAGGCCGCTCCCCAAATTCTGAGGCACGTTGTTCTCTTATGAGGGAAAAGTAGCAGCAGTTCCCGAGGCGGGTAGAGGGGCCACTCATGGGGCCTCGCCTGGCTGGCCAGCAGATCACGATGCCCAGCGTGGCCTCCCTGGGCTCTAACGGGGGAATCCCTCTGCCTCAGCATTGATTTTATTTGGCTTGGTAGCGTTACTAGTTACACGTCCCCACTATGTGTGTCCTGGGTGTGTGTTGGTGCGAGGGTGTGTGTACATGTGATGCATGTGTTGGCTGTGTGGTATGTATGTCTTGGTGCATATGTGTTGGTTTTGTTCGTGTGTATTGCTGTGTTGGGTGTGCGAGCCTGTTGATGTGTTGTGTGTTGGATTATGTGTGTTAGGTATGTGATGTGTCAGTGTGTGTTGGTGTGTGTTAGGTGAGAATGTTCAGTGGCCTCAGTAGAATGGTCCATGCAAATGCCCAGATTAGGAGGCTCTGCTTCTGATCCATGTACCCCGGGGCGTGTAGTCACCAGTCACTGCCTATTTATATAAAGGATGACCATAAAACAGAAATTTGGGGGCCAGAATATGAGGGACAAACCGTGGTGCCACTTCTTTGTCATCCACTGACCTCCGCTGAAGGATTTCCAGTCCACTTGTTTTTGTGAATTAGAACTTACACTGGCAAATGCAAGTGCACCAAGTGTGAACCCCCAGAATATAAACAGTCCTGGCACCCAGAGGCAGGCACTCACACTTGTGGAAGTCAAGTGGTCACAGGGAGCAGCAGCCGGGACCTCTGGGTGCAGGGGTGCAGCTCCGTCCTGACGGTGCTGGTACCCCAGGTCTCCACGGGACTAAGGCTCCTAGAACATACAGCACGAGATCAAATTTTAAAAGTTTTAATAGCAGGTCAGAATCTATTTACCCTTGAAGGCCTCCAAGGAAGTTGATGATAAATATTAAACCCTTAAGCCTTATCTCCTTTAGCTTTGCTTCCTGTTTTTGTCCTGTTGTGTTGTGTTTGGGTGAAGGAGATAGCTTTTCTCATCCTGTGACCGGGCTGCCAGCAGAGCAGCATCATTTCTAGAATCGGCGGGGCTGGAAGCACCACCGTCACGCAGTCTCTGTATTTCTCGTGCTGTCTTGGGCGCTGGTCCTGGCCTCCTCCTCTAAAGCTAGGGGCAGTGACGCTAGAAAGAGAAGCTGGCCCCCCCGAAACAGCAGGCCTCTGGCATCCAGAGAGGAGGCTATGTCCGCACGGCTTCCCCAAAGCCAGCGTCTCCCCCGACAGGCGTCCCACAGAGGGATTCCCCGTTACAGAGAAGCAGCTGGTTCTGCAGGGAAAGCCTCCTGTTGCCCTTGGAGAGCGAGCACCTGCGTGCCATCTCGGAGGCCCCTGGGCCGTCTTGTCTGCATTCAAGTAGTGGGCCGGGGGGGCGGTGTCCTGGGCAGCCGTCCAGGCGTATGAGGCCAGCGCCCAGCAACATGGCCTGGGCCGTGCCCCATTCATGGGCCCTGGCCCAAGGCCTCAGAGCCATGACCCCACCCCCGCCCCAGGAAGAAACTGGAAGAAACTAGCAAGTCAGCAGCATGGAAATGCTCCGTGGCGTCCTCCACAGCCCAGCACAGCCCGTCTGACTTTTCGTAGACGCTCCTGCAGGCGCGGGGTCTGCTCACAGACCTGAGCTCGCTGCCCCGCCACCCCGCTGCCGTGCACTCCACCCTCTCGGTGCTACTCAGCTACTCAGTGACAGTTTCAAGGAGCAGGGGGATCCTTTTCATTGCTCCCCTAAAGCCCCTTCCTCGATTCTCTGTGCCCACTCTGGCTCCCACATCCAGGTTCCTTCCCTGGAATTCAAAGTCCTCTTCAGTGCGCCCAGCCTTGTCCTCGCCTCACACAGCCTTGGTGCCCACCAGCCTGCCTCGAGCCCCCGCTGCTCACTCCGGTCGGGCCGCCTCCCCTGCCCTCCGCCCCACCCAGGCGTCCAGCCAGCCTTTCCCCCTCCCTCGTGCCACAAGCAGAAGTGATTGCTTGCTCCTTGAAACATTTGGGCTCCGTGTCACCTGTGTGGGTCATCGGCCTGTCTGATCTCCAGGGAAATGCCCCCCTTCCCGGGGCCAGGATTCGGCTCTCAGACCCAGTGGGAGAACGAGCGCCGGCGTCAGCGCCCAGTGGGCTGCAGTGACCAGCACTGGCAGCCTCCTGGCTCACAGGTCCTGGCCCCCAGACTGCCCGGTGACTCCTGTGTCACGCGGGGCGTCCTGTGCGTGGCCATCTCATTTCCATACTGCTCGTTTTGTTTCCTGCTTCCTCCCTGGCCCGGTGGTAGTGAAATGTTGACATCTGCACGGGGTGACATGGGTACCGCTGCCGGAACGCGCCGGGGTTGGGAGAGGTGGCGGCGTGGGCGCGCAGCCCTAGCGCGCATGCGTGTGCCCCACGCCCGCACGCCGCGGCAGGCGGGAGCCACCGAGGCTCCTGGTGGGTTGAAGGGTCAGCCTTGGCCCGATGACGGTCTTGTACCCCCCCTGCCAATGTCAGGGGACAGATGCAGGTAATTGCGATACCAGGTAGAGAGCAATGGATTCTACACTTGCTGAAGTTCAAGCGCTATGGGCTTCTGCGGTGGGAAGGGCCACCCCTGCCAGGGACCTCACAACCCTGGCCCCGCCCCACTCTGGTACAGCAGCCTCCGCGCGGCTTCTAAGTTCTTGCTGTCGCTGGAGGAAGCGCACACAGTTCACACTGATGCGATGTCCAGCTAGTCAGCGAGCCTTGTACATATTCATGCTACCCCTCCTCTCTAGCAAGCAAGACTCACCACACTTAAACACCTTCAGTTTTGCCTGCACGGTATGAGAATGGCTGGGCTTGTTTTGCCGCAGACAATGAACATTTCTAAGGAAGCCTGTCAGCATTGACTCGCATAGCAGGTAGGAGGCGAGTTCTGCGGGGAATTGTCCCCTGCGGCCTTGGGAAATGGGATAGTGCCCTGTGCTGACCAGGGAGTTGGGTGGAGGACCCCAGCTCTTCAGCCTCCCTATTGGGGTGCTCGCTGCCCTTGCCACCCAACATTTGGGGTGCTGGCACCCATGACCATGAGATAGAATGGCTGGAGATTCTGTTTGCATTTACAATCCATCCTGTGCCTCTTTGCATTTGATGGAATGTTTGGACTTTGTTTTATAATTGTGCCCGCCCTGGGTGTTAAGACCTGCACAATTAGATTGTAAATGTCCTCGGTGTCCACGCTGGCGATTAACATATTCTCCATACTTGATAGGGGTTTGAGGATTAGGGATTTCACAAGGCCTGTTAAAGGAGAGCTCTTATAGAAATCCCCTGAGTCTCTTATGAGCTGCAAAGGTCAGCGTTAATGAATTTGAGGAATTTTTTTTTCAAATTAGATATTTTAAAAGAGCTTTTTAGAATCCTTCATACATGGCTGATGGGAATGTAATACGGTACAGTCACTGTGAAAACAGCTTGCAGTTCCTCAAAACGTTAAATGTAGAATTACCACATGTGATCTAGCAATTCAGCTCCTAGATCTATACCCAAAAGAACTGAAAACATGGACTCACATACTTGTACAGGTAAGTTCATAGCAGCATTATGGCAGTAAGTAAGAGGGGTAGACAGCCCAATTGTTGTTCATCAGTGAATGATGCATAAACAGATTGTGGTCTGTCTGTACAGTAGAATATTAGTCAGCCTTGAAAATTGCTTATACGTGAATGAAGTACTTATACATGCTACAAAATGCATGCATATCCAAAATACGTTGTGCAAAAGCCAGACACAAAAGCTCACGTGTTGTGTGATTCCGTTTATGTCAAATACCCAGAATAGATAAATCTGTAAAAATGATGCAGGTTGTCAGTTGATAGGGGCTGGGAGGAGGGGAAAGAGGGAGAAACTGCTAAATGGGAAGGGGTTTTACTTATAAATGGTGGAAACATTTGGAACTACATAGAGGGGATGGTTGCACAACATTGTGAATGTACTAAATACCACAGAATCGTCTGCTTTAAAATAGCTCATTTTATGTCACCTCAATAAATTCATTCTTAAAAAGAGAAATAGCCTTTCAACCTGAGCAGTTAGAATAGGATGAGATTTTCCTGGGAACTGAGATTTAGGCCCTATTGGTTTACGTGCACATGGGCCCGAGAGTGGTTTAAAACGCCAGTCAATCTACGAGTAGCTTTGTGAGTGGTGTCTGCTGTAGCATAGGGCCTGGCTAAGAAACCCTTACACAGCAAATCTTTTAGGGTGATTTATACTTTTCTGGTGCCAGATTGAAACTCTAAAGTAAGTTTTGGGTTTTTTTTTCCCATGGGGAAAAGAAAGAACAGTTTATCCTAGTTCTGTTTGAGGTCTTGCCCCCACCCCCCAGGTGTGTAAAGTGGAAGTTGGTATTGCTCAGACGAACATGATGTACCTGAAGAACAGATGCAGATGGACAGGCGGGCAGAACTCCCTGAGCCCCACCAGCTGGCTCTGTGACGTGGTTCTCTCTCTCTCTTTCTCTCTTTCCCTCTCTCTCTGCCTCCCTCTCTCT
>PVIJ01000258.1:293714-332323 GCA_004024925.1 Scalopus aquaticus
CCCCCCCCCCCCCCCCCCCCCCCCACCCCCCCCCCCCTTATAAGGAGGGATAATCCTCCTGGGGAAGAAAGCCCCTTTGTTTACAGCATTTCATTCTTCCTAAGTATGTGCTATACTTGAGCATTGGCCAGCCTGAACTCAGACGCCAGGTCTGCAGTTTACTGACCGTGTGACCTTGGGCAGGTCAGTGACCCATCCCACATCTGGGCTTTCCCATCCCCGTCCTGGCGACAGTCACACTGCCTGATCCAGACGTGAGGGGCAGTGCATCCAGGGCTCCTCGCCGGGCCCGGAAGCGCACGGGAAGGGGCAGAGGCAGTGCTGTCCAAGTGGAGTCTGGCCCAGGAGCGGCAGGCACTCCTTCCTGCCCCCACCGGCTCCGCCCACACCCTCCTGTGTCACCCCCATCTTTGCCCCGCCACGTACGGAAGTGCGGGGGACTCAGGTTTCGTGCGATTTTGTGTTTTCATAAACTGTCTTCCCTGATCAACAGAGACCCTGCCCTTCCTCTTTCCCCACGCCTGGGTTGCCACCTAGACTGGTCAATTGTTCCCACAGGTCTTTAGATGAGAAAGAAATTTGCATACTAGCACATGTATTTACATACTTGCTTCCTTTACTGCCCCCCCCCCCGCCCCGCGCCCCCATCTGTCAGCCAAACCAACCGCAGTTCAAACATTACCTTTCCCTGCGGCCTTCCCGGTCCCCTCTCCTCGCCTCGGTGTCTGTGGGCCGCAGCGGGCCTTCCCCTTCGGCCAGTCGCCCACATCTTAAACTTCCCTTTCCCCTCCCTTCGGCGCAGCAGCTGCAGGCAAGCAGGGCTCCAGGTGGATCCCAGGTAGGAAAATCCAGTCGGGAAAATAGGAAATCGCTGTGGTCAGAATTGAGCTGTGACAAGTGGATTAAGATTTCATTAAACTGTGTCTGTAGCCATTTTACACCCCCTGATGTACGGTGATTTGTCCAAATAATCTTTTGCAGGGTGTGTTTTGGGGCTCGTTGTCAGTCTCCCCTCCCTAAATTTTCCTCTCCAGTGGCTCTCTCTCCTCCTAGAAGTGGTGCTGCCCAGATGGGCCTGGGAGTCCGACCGGCAGCGCCTGTTTGCTCTGGTCCTTTGCTCTCTTCTGGCCTCGAGAAACTTTCCGTTGTCCCCCAGCTCAGATGCGCCGTGACTGGCCCACAAACACGGATGTTTTCTCCCCTCTTGCACTGACAGCAGCTACTTGGGTTGGCGTCTGTCAGCCCCATTTCTGTGGGGTCACCCCAGGCAGTGATGTGGTGAACCGGCAAGTCCCCCCGCTCCGCCCCCCGCCCCGAAGGCTCACCGGTGCTGAAGGGCACCCGACCACTCCAGGACCGCACAGTTATCCTTGGGCCTCACCCTTGTGCTGGAGCTGCCTGGGGGTCCTTGTGACGAGCCCCACTGTTCCCCGAGAGCCTCGCTGCCCGCACAGACCCCCAACCTGTAACACGGGCTGCCAGCAGTGGG
This sequence comes from Scalopus aquaticus, assembly GCA_004024925.1. Classification (NCBI taxonomy): domain Eukaryota; kingdom Metazoa; phylum Chordata; class Mammalia; order Eulipotyphla; family Talpidae; genus Scalopus; species Scalopus aquaticus. The sequence continues at coordinate 295,204 of PVIJ01000258.1, forward strand.
ACACAGCGTGAATAGTAACAAACTATACTTCACTTTTATTACTTTTTCATTAGGTTTTCATGGAGATGGTGGGGGTGAGTGAAGTCCGTGCGCTGGGCTATTGACAGGCATTCTGTTTTCTTGACAAAATGGCCAGCCGGGTGGGCAGAGCAGGGCACTGCAGTGCTTCTGGGCAGCGAGCGGGGAAGCTCCGGGCACTCTGGCAGGCCGTGTAAAATGGGGCAAACCTGTGAAGTTTTGTCACAGCTGTCCTCTGAGGCTGATAAATCGCACTGTTCAGCAGCTCTGCAGGGCATATCTCAGGTGGTTGCAGCAAGCAGCCCCCCAGCCCCACCCGTCTCTGCTCCTGTGTGACCATGGACGGCACTGGCCTGCGGAACCATTGGCGTAGCAGGTACCGGCAGGCTGGCCCAGACCCCTGCATCCTGGCAGGCAGTGCCCTGAGACCCAGGCGGATCAGAACAGGGCTTCATGTATACCTGGGACACCTTCCTTCTCCAATATTGGGATGACTCGTGGAAACATTTCTAAAAATACTTGCATCAATCAGAGTACTGAAGGGCAGTATCCAGCACACAGTTGGCGCTCAGTAAGTGCTGCAGACTGAACACACAAAAAGAGGTGGGCCTGGGCTGGGCCGGGAATAACCCCTCTTCCTGGGCCTCTAGTCCTGCCCCGGGGAGGGCACTCTGTGGGGCTCTGAGCCTGTGGCTGGAGGTGCCCCTCGCTGGGCTGGGTGACAGCCCCTCGCACACGTGACCCGTGTCTGGCGCATGACAACTGTGCTAGCTATTGGGGAACAGGTTCCACGGAACGTGTCTGTTCCGTGAATTGGGGATCAGTTGGATTTCTGCTAACTCAAAATTAAAGAGTCTGTTTCAACCAGGTCAAAAGAGAAACCCAAGGGCCTCCCTGGTGGCGTGGCAGTTAAGCACTGTGCTGTGGAGCTGTCAGCCGTGGCGACGCGAGTTCGACGCCCGGCCGGGAGCTTTCCACATGGTGCAGCAGACCTCTCCTGCCTGGCCCGCTGCTCCCCTCAGCAGTGTATTTTAGTAGATCTGCCTGTTCTGCTCCCCACTCTGTCTCTGGTGAACCCTCTTGCCGCCCCACACTTCTGGCCTGTACCCCAGCTTGTATGTATAAATAAATAAATCTTAAAAAAAAAAAAAAGAGAGAGAGAAACCTAAAGCAACCCCTCCTGGGTTATTTAGTGAATGGCGTTCCAGATTTTTCTCATTTTGGAATCAAGGGCTTCAAGGAAGGACTTTCACCCTTTATATTGATATGTGTGGAAGTCGCTTGTTTTTCCAGTTGAATTCTCCTCTTTGTGTGTTCGGTTTGCAGCATTTATTGAGCGCCTGCTGTGTGCTGGATACTGCCCTTCAGTCCTCTGATTAATGCAGAGGAGAACTTTTAGAACTGTTTACATGAGTCACCCAACATTAGAGAAGAAAGGTATCCCAGATATACGAGTTTTCAAAGTGACTGAAATGGTGCCCCCATCATAACTGGCAGCAGGCAACATGCTGCACGAATACTAAGGCACATAGTGCTAAGACAGAATAAAACGTCAGTTAAAAAATGTTTTCATTTTTCTGGAAAGAAATCTCACAAGAAATAGCATGTGTCCCCCACCTTGGGATGCAGAGCAAAGAGGAGTGACCCTCAAATCACTGGCCCCCTGCCCAGGGCCACGCCTCATCCTCATCACAACCAGGGTTACCCCCATTTAGTAGGTGAGGAAATGGGGTCTCCAAGAACCGGGTGGCCAGAGGCACAAACAAAGCTAGTTAGTGGCACTGGTGGGATTGAGCAGATGTGACCCACGCACGCACGCACGCACGCACCTCCCCCAAGGGCTCTCTCCCTCCTCCTGAGCCTGTTCTCCAACCCTCAGCCTTGTGGTCCCCGGATGAGATGGTCAGGAATACAGAGGTGCGCTCCTGCTGCTACTTAGATGTTTAATTCTCTTTGTTCCAGAGTTAAAAGGCTCCTGTTATCCATCCTCATTCCATTCTTAAAATAATAAGGAGAGCTGCCATGTATTAAATGCCTGTTACGTGCCAGGAGCTTTGCACACGTTGTGCCTGTTCCCTGCCGCCGCGCTGCGGGCCGCCCTCCTTTCGTCGTGCAGACCTCCTTTCGTCGTGCAGACGAGGACGCCGGCTCCAGGGGAGGTCGGTGCTCCGCCCCGGGATGAATAACCTCTGAGACAGAGCCAGGCCTCTGCCTCCAGGAGCAGTGGTGCCTGCTCACGTGGTCTATGTCCTGGGCCGTTCCCTGCTCACCCCCGTGGGAGCGCCAGCGCCTTCCCCCTTCTGGGGTGCTGTGCTCATCAGTTCACGCCTGCAGAGTCAAGTAGCCTGGCTTGCCCGCCGTAAATATTGGCGCCAGAGCCTCAGGTCTGGACTTCCGCCTCAGGCTCGGCAGGTGACCTTGAGCAAGGCACTAACTCCTGGAATTTTAGAACTGTCGTCCCAGCCCCTCCCGCTGCCTGCCGGGCCCCACGAAGCCCCGCCCCATCCTCAGTGTACAGACCAGAGCAGGTGTGGTGCGCGTGCACATGGCAGTTTTTCTCCTGATCCATGTAGACGCTTTTGGTTTTTTGTTTGCATAAAGATTTGTTTATTTATGCATACAAGCTGGGGTGCAGGCCAGAGGTGTGGGCGGCGTGAGAGGATTCACCAGAGACAGTGGGGAGCAGAACAGGCAGACTCACTGAAGTACACTGCTGAGGGGGGCAGCGGGCGAGACAGGAGGGGTCTGCTTCGCCATGTGGGGAGCTCCCTGGCCGGAGATCGAACTCGCGCTGCAGTGGCTCTGTGCAGCTTCACAGTGCTGAGACTTAACCTGTTGCGCCACCAGGGAGGCCCGTGTAGACGCTTTTGTGATGAAGATGCAGGAAAGCGTCACTCGGCTACCGTAGATTTGATGACATTTTGCATGTTCTCAGTCGGAAGATAACAATGAAAGCAGTTGCTTTCATGTGACTCTGACCCAGCAGCCCCCCCGTTTCACGGACAGGGCCCCGAGTCTCCCCAGAGCCGCGTCCCCACCCCCGCAGAGCAGCCCGCTTGCCGTGCGTGGCACAAAGCCTTTGGGGGACTTCCTTCCAGGGCCTGGATCACGTTCTGCTAGTTGTAGGTGCCAAACAAAGGAGCTCCACAAGTTACTAACATTGTAGATCTCTTCTGAAGGGAAGATAACCAGGTCGGGTGCTTGATAATTAAAGGCCACAGCAGCTTCGTCACGTCTCCCAACACTGGCTTCTTATTTAAAGTGAAAAAAAGAAACCTCACACGTGAAACGTATAAAATGTTATCAATGTGCTGTTGCTCCCGTAGAATATATTAAATGAAATTAAAAATTAACACCATCAAATGAGCTGTCTCTAGGTAGGTAGGCATGTCAGTACATTAAAAAATCTTGGCTCTTTTTAAAGTGGAATGTTTTTGGTTAAAACCTTTTTTTTTTTAAGATTTATTTATACAAGCTGGGGTACAGGCCAGAGGCATGGGGCGGCGAGAGGGTTCACCAGAGACAGAGTGGGGAGCAGAACAGGCAGATCAGAAATACACTGCTGAGGGGAGCAGCGGGCGAGGCAGGAGAGGTCCACCGCACCACGTGGGATTCTCCCTGGCTGGGCATCGAACCCGCATCTCGGGCTGCCGACAGCTCCACAGCACAGCGCTCAACCGCTGTGCCACCAGGGAGGCCCCAAAGCCTTTTTTTAACCTTACCTTTGGATCCAACCTGGTTATGGCGCCTTCGGTGCCTGCCCTGAGAGGAGAAATAAATGGACGACGTCATGTATTTCGATGCCAAGTGTTATCCATATTTGTTTCCTCGGGCACACTGGTGAGCTCATTATTTGTTTTTAATATGTAAACATTATTTTGTATTTTACGGAGCGCGACCCTGTACACTCCTTCTTTCAATCATCAGAGCGGCTCTGTTTCACCCCCGTTACACATGTGGAAACTGAAAAGTGTCCTGCCCTGGGCAGAGAAGGAGCCAGCAGGCCAGCCGTCGGCCCTGCCAGCTCTCCCCACACCCAAGCTCGTGTCCTCATGTGGGTTGGCCCTGCTGCTGTAGGGCCCCCGGTGCCACAATTCCCCCACATGGTTTGTGAAGATCCACGAGGATGAGTGTGGAGCTTTTGTTTTAGACCAGAACACCGTAAAGGCAGTTCCAGTAGGGCCAGCCACGTCAGAGCTGAAGGGATTTCCAGCAACATGTCACTACTAAGGGAGAGGGGGATAAAAGGCTTCAAAACTGGGGCCTCCCTGGTGGCGCATCGGGTCAAGGCTCAGCACTATGAAGCTTCCCACAGCCACTGCAGCATGAGTTCGATCCCAGGCCAGGCAGCTTCCCACATGGCACAGCAGACCTCTCTTGTCTCGCCCGCTGCTCCCCTCAGCACTGTATCTCAGTCACTCTGCCTGTCCTGCTCCCCACTCTGTCTGGTGAATCCTCTCACTACCCCACACCTCTGGCCTGCACCCCAGTTCTTGTACGCACAAATAAATCTTTTTAAAAAAAAATCTTCAAAACTGAAAAAGCGCCAGCCTTCACTACATGGGATATGTAGGATTATTGTCTGATTATCTCAAAAGAGAGTGTGGGTTCATGGGCGTCCCCTCCCCCCGCAGAGCTGAGCCTGCACTTTGTTCAGGGGACCGGAAAGGGGGCGTCTGGTGCTCCCTCCCGCGCCGGCCTTGCTGCTAGATGCTTGGTTCTGTTGGCGACAGCGCCAGGCCTTGGCACAGTGAAAGCTGTATGGCCTTGGGGAGCGCAAACCGGCTCTGCAGCAACTAAACGCATGCCCAGTACTGGCCTGTGGTCACAGAAGGGGGTTTTGTCTAAAGACCTTTCCCACGGTAAAGATATAAATAACAATAAAAAAAAAATATATATATATATATTATTTTTTTTAAAAAAAGAAGAAGAAAAAAGATAAAAATAAATAAATAAAAAATAAAGACCTTTCCCACAGAACCCAGCACTGGTGCTCTGCGCATTTATGTCCCCAGATCAGCCCGTGCTGTGCCAAAGGGGAGCAGGCAGAAGTTGCTTGGTTCAGACACCTGGTTGGTAGGGGGCCTGGCGCTCTTTCAGGGTCTTCTGTGACCCTGCTCTGCCCCTTCACCCTCCCCTCTCCAGAGAGCGTCCTGGATGAAGACCTAGGCTTGCTCCCCTGAGTGCGTCCTCCAGCAGGTGGGGCTTGGGTTGGTGTGGTCTGGGGTGTCCCCTGGGCACGACTCTTCCCTGGGCACTTGACATGCTGCTCCTTTCAAATCCGTGTCTCTGCTGCTCCCTGTTACTTGGGTACCTGGCTGTTGGGCCCACTTGCGGTGCCCCCACTCCCCACCCTGCTCTGCCTTCAGGCCTCCGTCCCTGCCCCAGCACGGAAGCCCTGTGTCTCTGGGGTTATTTACTCATTTTTCCGGACTCACTTGTCTCCTCCTATTTTTCTAATTTCAGACTTAGAAGTCTCTAGAGCCCAGTTAGTCCTGACACTTCTCTAGCAGCGTTCAAGCCACAGCTTTGGGGTTCTGAGCCACGTGATTACACTGGAGGTCCAGCATCACCCTCGGGCCAGTGGGCAGCCGGTGGCAGGCGGGACAGGCAGAGCTGGTGGGGGCGAGCCCAGGCCCAGCTTTCTAGGAGGACATTTCTGAACGGCTCGCCTGTGGCAGGCAGGGAACTAGGCCCCTACCACAAGGTAATTAAGACAGAAGTTGCTCCCTCTGAGGAACTTGCAGTTGAGCTGATTTGTATAAATGGTGCCGTGTGAGAATTCTGGGCTATTTCACAGGAAATGTTTTATTTCATTCCAAATTGGAGAGAGAGCTGATTCTTTCGCATGAGACAAGATGACACATCTTTCAAGATGACAGCTTGTACCCGCTCAATCTTCCTCCTGAGGACCTCAAGGGTCTGTCTTGCGCGTGACCCGTCAACACCAACAGAAGAACCACTTTGCTCTGTGTGTGCCCAGCTCGGCCAGTTTTGTCATAATGCCCGACAGCATCCCATTACCTCCCTAGCTCTTGGGGTAGAGGGGAGACGGCATTTCACCCTAGCCAAATTTAGCACACAACAGGCATCTCCTGGCTGTAAAAAGGTTAATCTTTAGCACTTGCTCTAGGTCACCACCTAGCAATTAGGGATGTTTTCATTTGGGGGAGTTCATTTCCCTTTTGAGTAATGGGGTTTGACTTGCATTAGTACCATAAGTGTACTGGAAATAAAATTGTGGGTATTTTGGTATACATTCACTCCTGAAAGTGGTACCCCAAGAGTCGCGAGTCCATGGTCTGTCTCTTCGAGTGACTTCTTTTTTCTTTAGGTTCAACACTGGTGATGTTGAATACTCACATCAGCAGGATTTCCCTTGTAATGAACACTGGTATTTATTAACTTTTCTCTCTGGATGTCAGTCGGGTTCGGGAGGGAGGAGGAGGGAAAGTGATTTTACATGGAAATTCATCTCTGGTGTTAAAAATAGTGATAAATGGAGACGTGACTGATACACAACTATTATCCCATCCCATGCCACATTATTCAGAAGCATTTGATGCTAAAATTATAGGCTGCTGTTGAAAATAAATAGGAGACCAGCCCTCTGCGATGGTCGCCTGTAGCTGAGATCACACCACTCAGCACAGCCTCGGGAGAGAGCCGGACGGCAGCCCAGCCGACAGTGACCCAGAGTCCGGGGTGGGGGAGGGAAACCGGCTCTTCCAGACCTTCCGTGCCTGCCAGGCTCTGACTGCCCCCGCCTGCCTCTGACATTGAGAGGCCAGTATCACCAACTTGACCACCCCTCCCAGTTCGCGCTTGGTGTCGTGGGAGCCGGAAGCAGAGGAGCTGCAAGTACAGATTAATATGGAGAGCTGGAGAATTAGAGGGACAGAGAACATCATTAACTCCAGGTCCACCTGGTCAGGAAGGACAAAACTCACCCAGGCTGGATCTGGGCAGGTTTCTGAGGCAGTAAGAGGAACGGGACGCATGGGAGTGGGGATGAAGAGTGTGTGGCAGGAACCCACATTTCTGCTTAAGAACAAGAGCAGACTCCCCCCCAGAATGTGTTCAGACTCACAGCTCTTCAGAGCCTGGCTGGGAAGGGCCGGCTTCTTCCCAGCTAACTAAGAGACCCTCCCTGCACTGCTTGAGCTTTGTGGGCTCAGGAGTCCAGGGTTTGGGGTTTCTGGTGAGAAGGGGGCCAGAGGGGACACTTGACACCTGGATGGGACCGACTGCCACAGAGATTGGAGGTGACTCGCCACCCATGCCTTTTTTCAATATTAAACTCTTAAGTGACACTAAATGTTCTGTGTTTAGTATATTTGTCTGTTTCCTTCACCAGCATGTCCCGTATCCCGGGCGCCTATTAATACCTGGCATATCATAAATGTTCACTAGAAATGTGGTTGAATGTTGCAAATTAATTTTCTGAAAGTGGTAGTCATTTAGAATTTTGAAAAACATAGAAAATCTTTCACCACTAATTGCTCAACTTTAATCATTATCACCGACAGCTTGGTTAAACCCCGGATGAGTAGAGGACTTCTTTGTACTCATCCCCCATCTTCTGTGGAATGGCCCTGGGGCTTGGGGTAGTTTGGCTTCAGATGGTCTAGCAGGCAGGGGGCCCTCGCTGCTCACTGACACTCAGCATCCCAGTGTGGGTAACCACAGCCGTGGCCGGGACAGCTTCACAGGCAGGAAGGCCCGACCTGGCCCACCTGCTGGAGAAGTGCAGAACCGGTTTCTTTATGTCCTTCTTTGTTTTTTAAACTTCCCATCACCAGCTGTTTAGAATTATTAGCTAGGTTCTATAAGAGCCAGTTTCTGGCTATAATTACTTTCTCTGCAGCAGCTTTAACTCAGACCTGGTATAAACATGTCGTAATAGAGCTATTTATTTGGATTTTGAAAGAACACGTATATCTTACTATAGGAGGTTACTTTTTTAAAACGCAAGCAAAATTTTTTTGAGTTGAGTTAAACCTGAGCTTCTTCATGGCCATTCTTGATACTCACCACACCACCAACCTGAACCAGGTGGAGGGCAGCCCAATCCAAGGGGGTCTGGAACAGGTAGCCCCTCAAGTTCCTTTAGCTGAATAACTGAAGCTCCCTGCCATCGCTGTGTGGTCAACGAGCTTAGACACCATCACGGTGATTAAACCTCGTAACAGACCCTGGCCCAGCCCACCAGCTGAGCCAACACTACTCCCCCCAGCCTCCAGAAACCGAGATAATAGCTGTTTGTTATTTTAGGCCACTGCGTTTTGTGGTGGTTTCTCCCGCTACAGCAGACAGCTAGCGAAGGCAATGTTTGTAGTATTTTTATCGTGATGTGCGTCCAAGAAGCAGATGGGTGTGGCATGGCCAGAGTCCAGACCCTGGGTTTGAAACCCAGGTCCTCCTGGGTGATGCCAGTGTCACACAAACAGCAAGGATTTTCATTCCTCCGTGCACGACCTTAGTGTAGGGAGGTGTGTTGGTGGCGACCGCTGTGTCACTGAGCTGGAACGCATGTCCTCCCTGTTCCAGAGAGCTGGTTTCTCTTGCTGTGTCGCTTAACTGGAAAGAGTGGACCTCCTCTTCCCAACGCCGTCCCTGTCTGTGGCCCTCCAGTGCTGTCACCCCCCTCTGGAAAGGGGGCCCTCTGCTGTCCAAAAGTGAGGAAACCAGGACCAGGGTGGTGAGGAGAGTCTCTGCGAAACAGTGCACCAGGCTTCGGACTGGGTCTGACAGACACCCTGGCTGGAGTCTTCCAGAGCAGTCCCCTCCATCAGAAGCAAAGGGTCATGGGCCCTTCACACAGTGCTTTGGAAGGCTGCTGTTGACTCAGATTCTAAGATTTACTGTGAGGGACGTTTAAACCAGCCACAAGCACACACACAGCACTTGCTCGGCCAAGCCCGGAGCCCACTGCGATGGAGAGTGGAGACAGAGCCAACATTTGTTTCTGCTCACAAGGAATATTAGCTCTTGGCCCAGTGCATTCTTTACTGTCCTGTCCGCCCAGGGACCCAGAGGTGGGTGCGGGTGCAGCTCAGGTGATTAGGGAACCCTTGCCATCAGTCAGTGTCCAGCTGGGCCCTAAGGAGGAGTCGACTGCTCCTCTTGGTGCTCAGGGGAGCCTTGTTCTGGCACTTCGCTGCACTGTACTCCTAGCTCGGGCACCCTGTACTTGCATCTGACTTTCCTGAGGCTAGACATGGGTGTTATCTAGAGCCCCTGGTGCCAAGCACAAATTTGATGCCCTGTAGATGTTCAGTGGATGCTTTATGAACCAGGGAGGGAGGGAATGTATGTGGCAATGGATGAGACAGGAGACTTGGGACTGAATTATAGGGACCCGAATACCATACACATTGAGCCAGTAACCTTATGAGTGCCTTTCCACGGGCCCCAGCATTGCCCAGGATCTGTGCCCACAGTGGCACCACTATTGTGCCAGTAAGAGAGGTGGCAGATTAAAGGCACTGGGCCAGGAGGTCTGAACTGTGACTCCTGGACTAGAGAGCAGACCCCACCCAGTCACCCACTGGGGCAACCCCGGGTTAGAGGTTCTCCTGCATGCATGGCCCCCAGTCACTGGGCCAAGAGCTAGGGGGAGATTCTGGCCTGGAGAACCTCAGCTTTTCCTCTCCCCGAAGCACTGTTGCTTAGAGAGGGGAGAGCCCCCTGCATTTCTTGACTTTCCTGAAGGGGAGACCTTCTCCCTGGAGTACCAGGACTTGTCACTCAGGGGCCTGTAAAGTGGCAGCCACCCCATCCTAAATTTTCACATAAAGCAAATAAGCTGAATTTGGATCACAGAAAATGAGACTCTTTTCTTACGTGGTGTTTAGCATCCCTAGGACGTCGTTCTTCTCCTCTGTCCACCATGTTGGGGAGACAGCTGGAGGGGTTGGAGCACTGGGGCCCAGGATGTGAAACAGCAGGTAATCCGGGAATCTTCTGGCTGTGGAAGTAGATTCGTGCTGCTGTTTATGTGTAGAGGTGCCTGCCTTCTGAAAATTCACCACCAAATTCTGAAATCAGCTTTTAATAAAGACAGCTCAGAAGGGTCTACAAACCAGGATGGCTTCCTCCTGGCTCCCCTCCACCCCCATCCCATCCCCAGCCTTCATTTGGGGTGGCAGCAGGCATCCATGATCAAAACAAATGGGAAGAGGCTAAAGACAGAAAACTTTGCAAGTTTAGTTTTCAAGCTGGTTATGTGATGTGACGATGAAGACATTGACCCAATTAAAACGTGTAGGCTCCATTGGAGAGCCACATTTAATGGCGTCTCCTGTACATTTATATTAGGAAAGGTGTGTTACCAGCTCCCCCAGAGTGTAAAGTCTACCCGAAATAGAGATGGAGGCTTGATCACCCAGTGACTCAGTGCGGCTTTATCATATAGCAGTCACCGTCAGGGGAAGGAGGAATAGAGCAGCAGATACCCCCCCCCCCAAGTTCACAGGCAGGCTCAGGGCATTAGGGTGCTGTGTGTTGGCCGTGAGGGTCCACAGACCACTGTCCCCCAGGGCTGTGTCAGTGGCCAGGTTGTGAGACAGGAGGTCGGCCCACCTCTCCTGGCTGGGAGGTTCGGAAAGCGCATTTAATCATGCACTTGCCCACAGATGGGGGAAGCTCCTGCTCCTGAAGACTTGGCTAGTCTCCACAGAAGGAGAGAAGATCGGCCATATTCAAGGCATTTCTTCAAGCCAGTTTTAGATCCAGTCCCCGATGATTCTGTTCCTGGGGACTTTCAGCACCATGTCTATCACAGTCTGTATTTTGCAGAACATCCCGCCCCCCAGCAAAGCCCTCAGGACAGTGTCCCCTCTACACCCAAGGCACCTTTCGGGGGAGGAATCTGAGCTTGCTAAGACCTCTCCCTTGGTGCTGAGCCCAGGCAGGTCTCCCCTTCAGCAGGTCCCATGTCTGCTGGAGCTGTTTGGGCGCCAGCTGAACTGGGGTGTAAGGGATTCCCAGTGGAGAGAAGGCCCTGGGGGGCTGACAGGCGGCTGGAGGGGAAGGGAAGGGGCTCCTGGGGAAGAGGGAATCCAACACAAACAGTCCATTGTCCCGGAGTGACTTGAAAATGCTAAATTTAGGCTAAATTCTGTTTCAAGAGTCTTTGGGGAGGCGGAGGATCGATCTTCAGAGATTGTTTTACCCTCATAGAAAATTCTGAGTTCTCCCTGGCTTCCCTGCCTCATACCACATACAAGCTCTTGGTCTGCATAATCTGCAAACAGCTTTGCTCCCTGGGGTGTCTGGCTTTGGGGATGGAGAAAGACTAATGTCCATGTCAAAATGATTCTTGATTCCTGATAAGGGCGTCCTAGGTGTTCAGTATTTATTTTCAGCTAAATGTTCTACTTCTGTGAGGTTAAAAAAACATGCATTTTTACGCCGAGTTCTTGCTAGTCAGTATGTGAGCGTCTTTCCGCTTCTTCATTTGACTCTGCAGCAGCCCGCTAAGCAACTGCATTCCTGAGATGAGCTGACAAGGGTGCAGAAATGAAGAAATAAACAAAAAGCCATGTTAATTTCAAGCTTGAGTGGGAATACAAAAAAGAAATATTAACATTTGCTGAATGACAAATAATGAAATGGCTGGGAACGTATAATGCTCCTAGCAGGGTTTTGTGAGCTCTCCTGGAACTTTCTCCCAGCCAGGTATGACCCATTTATAGCCAGCATGCCCCCTGAGGTTGGTTTGCTGGTGGCTTAAAGAACACTGCCCCCCAGTAGATGGTGTTCCTAGCTGACCCTGTAGCCACACTGACACGCTCCGAATTGTGGGAGGGGTGGCGAACACGCAGAGAGTGAGTAGTGGTGGGACCAAGGTGGTGGATGAGAGGAAGGGGAGCTCCACCTGGCTCCTTCTGGCCATTGAAATTTCCTCCCCACTGAAGGACTGTGCTCCCGCCCTTTAAGAGGGCTTGGCGAGCAGGGGCGTGGCAAGCAGGGGCGTGGCTGGGAGTGCTTTAGTGCGGTGGGGCGGGGCTTGGCAGGGGCGCCAGCAAGCGTCTGCAACGCTGTGTGTCTGGAAAGCAGGAAAGGTGTAATGGTGGAGGGGCTACAGGTGGGCAGAGGAAAGAGTAGGACTTGGCAGTAATGAATTCAGAGGGCTATGTCACATCATTGTAACAAAGAAGAATAAAACGACCCTGATCCCCATCGAGCAAAACACGATTCCAGGACCAGGTTTTTTGTTTTTTTTTTTTTAAAGATGTATTTATTTATACATACAAGCTGGGGTACAGGCCAGAGGCGTGGGGCGGCGAGAGGGTTCACCAGAGACAGAGCGGGGAGCAGAACAGGCAGATCAGAAATGCACTGCTGAGGGGAGCAGCTGGTGAGGCAGGAGAGGTCTGCCGCGCCATGTGGGATTCTCCCCGGCTGGGTATCGAACTCGCATTGCTCGCTGCCGACAGCTCCACAGCGCAGCACTCAACCGCTCCGCCACCAGGGAGGCCCTCAAGGACCAGGTTTTATTACATGTTGTTTGCTTAAAATGAAAGTTTCCAGGAACCCACGGACAGGTGAGGACTTCCTGTAGCTGCAACATATGGTCTGATACGCTGAAAATACTTATCATCTGCCCCTTTCCAGAAAGAGGACACTGACCTCAGTTCTAGAAGAATAAGGTGCAGTTGTCTTCGCTGCCTGGAAACCAGTGTTACTCCCATCCCCTTGGGCTGCGTGAAGAAAGGGCATTCCTTGGAGTCTGAGAGCTCCCTGGCTTTCTGTCCACTGGACTGGTAGCCGCCCCTTTCTCCTTTCACGTCACTAGTTTGGGGGTGCACCTCAAAGCTGCTTCCAGAAAACTCAAGCCAACCCCACCCTATGGGGCACACCCTTGTCTCATGTTATTTGTGTTCCTGTTTATTTCCTGTTGTCGACCACACCACAGCGGCCAGTGGGATATTTTGAACACTCCCGGTCCTGTCTAAAGGTGCGTGGTGATACAGTCACTGAGCAGGATGCATTGTGGGAGAAAACATACCCCATCTTGTCCCATAAATTAGTCAGAAGACATCAGGCTAATAACTGTAAGAGCAAGCATCTGTCTGTCTGATGCACCAACATCCATCAGATAAAGCAGTTAAGTCACATCAGTCATTTCGGTACAATAAAACTAAAATTAGACACAGCGTAAACACAGTCAAGACGGGAGCGTTTATCACAGTGTTCTTTTAAGACTGATAGAGGCAGATGCTGAAGCAGCTGAACTTGGAGGGCAGTGCGGTTAGGTGGCTCTTCCAGAGAGGAGTTGGGTGGGCTGAGGGAGTGGAGGACTGCGCAGGGGGGCCTCAGGTTCACATAGAGCACCTCTCATCTTGACCCTTGGCCCTTCCAAGGGTAGGAAATGCAAATCAGGTTTTACTTAGTAATATTCATGAATGACCTAAATCAAGGGAGAATCTTCTACTTAACGAAGCAATTAATTAGCTCTGGGAATTGACGTTGAAAACAGGAGACTAATTGATTCCTATGATTACGGTGTTCGTTTTCTTCCTTCCGTGGTGGAAAGGAGCCAGTGTTTGGCCCATGCCAGATTTGATCTTTGGGGTTAGACTAGATCATTCAGCTTGGAAGCACTTTTCACTCTTGCCCCGAGGGCTAGCCTCCGATGCCCATCTCTGTGCTTTTGTCCCTGCTCTGCCCCTCTCATAGGTGCTTTCTCCAAAAACCCTGCTCATTCAGCCTCAGCTCACCTCTCACCTTCTAGATGGATCTGGGTCTCTCTTTAAGTTGCCATTTTACCGGATGAATACCATACATTTTAGCATTTAATTTTTCTTACTGCTTTATGTGTGAGATAGTGGAAAAGGATTAAAAGATGTAAAAATCTTGCCTGGCTTTGCTTAGTGTGAAATCTGACCTCCATGGGCTGGGAATAGGACCTCTCTCTCCAGCACAGCTCTGCGAGTTTAATAAGGGGGACCCCCGTGAAGTGCCAGGCACATTTCAGTTCTGGCCTCTCTGTTATGGTTGGCTGTATCTTAGCCTCTCCACTACATGTATACTTAAGATCTCCACACCAAAAGTCAGCAAGTTTCAAATGCCCTTTACAAATGGCAATTACTATGGAAATTCTTTTGCTTTTTTTTTTTAAAGATTGATTTATTTATGCATATAAGCTGGGGTGTAGGCCAGAGGTGTGGGGTCGTGAGAGGATTCACCAGAGACAGAGTAGGAGCAGAACAGACAGATCGACGGAAACACACTGCTGAGGGGAGCAGCGGGGAGACAGGAGAGGTCTGCTGCGCCATGTGGGAAAGTCCCTGGCCGGGGATCAAACTCGTGCTGCAGTGGCTGCCCACAGCTTCACAGTGCTGCGCTTAACCTGCTGCGCCACCAGGGAGGCCCCGCTTTTGCTTTTTTTAATGAGCAGATTTCTTCAAGTTACCTAACTCTGTTGTGGGTAGAACAGGAAAGACCGTCTGGAAAGGGCTGGAGAGCCCGGGAATCACCCACGGCCAGCCCCACCAGTGTCTCTCGGGCCCGAGGGCACACTGACCTCAGTCTCGGGACTTCCCCAGCCTGGGCTCTTACAAAAAGGACCCCAAGGTGCTCAGAAGCTCCGATGACTGACGGACTCTTCAGAGACTCGGGGTGAGAAGGAGGCCACTGCACTGTGGGTTCGGAGCCGGCCACTGCTGTGGTAGCAGGCCCGCTTGTTCCTCAGCTTCCCACAGAACATTTTCTGCCTTGCTCCTCCTGGCTGCCTCTTAGGCTAGTTCCTCACCTCTCACGGGCCCCAGAGGAGGTGGGGGAACTGTCGGTTTCTAATATAATTTAGTAGCCTTACTCTGCCCCCCCGCCTTTCCCCCCCCCCCATAAAATATATTCTAACCTCTGCTTTGAAATTGCCACTGTTCTAACCACTGGGACTTTCTGTTGTCAGCAGATTTATTGCTATAAAATATTTGTCTTAATTGTAACAGGTGGTAAATTCTACCTTATGGGCTTCCTCGCAGTACGCATTTTTTTTCCAGGAGGATACTGAATACATTATAAAATACTAAATCGTACCTTGCCTGAGCATAGTAAACATGTGAATTCTTTGCAGACATACATATAAAGAGGAGTGAAAGATGAGGTAGGCACGTGGAAGACAGCCCACGGTGATTCAGTAAACTGTGGTTCTGGTTTAATGATCTAATCACCAGAATTAATAAAAAGATCACTTGTGACTGTTATTTTCAAGTCATCATTGTCTGAAGTCAGGACTTGAGTTGACCATTTTACAGTTGTCCTTGGTTTATGGATAAGACATTCAGAACTTCCCCAGCTGTTCTTCTAGACTTGACTGGGCTCACGTGTCAAAGGCATTTGATTATTTCATGCCCACTTAAATAAATGTGACTTTGCGTTTTCAAAATCAGTAGACTCATCGACCCTATTAACATCCTGGTGTTTGTTCTGAGTTAGAATTTAAACTCCATGAGGGCAGGGGTATTTGGAGGGAAGTGAGGGAGTACCTCTGGCATCTAAAACAACGGCCAGCCTTCCTTATGGTCACTAGAAAAGTACTAAGTGGATGAATGAGTAAGATACAGACAAACTATGAGACATTCACTGAAAGTCATTTTATAAAGAGCCTTAACAATAGAATATCGAAATGTGTCGTGTTAAGCTAGAACTCTGTGTAGTAGACACGTGATAGTAATCAAGCCTTCTTGGTGCAGCCCAGCAATTTCATGACCTTCAAGGCCGGCCATTTGCTACTGCCCGTTTCTCATAAATATACTCAAGTCACGTCATTAAAACTGTACTCTCGACTGAAAGTGCTATAAGAGTCTAATCCATTTTGGCAAACACATCATATAAATAGTTCTTAATCGGCTCTGATTTTTGGATCTGCATTCAGCCGTGTTTATAGAAACTGGCATAAAGATAGGTGCAGGGCTATCACAATATTCGAGAAAATGTCATGTTAGCAGTTCTTTTGAAGTCAGACTAGAAATACCAAGTTCACCAGTGTTGTTTTCTGTAAACCTGTCTCTGGTGTAATTATTATTTCTTTTCGTTATTCTGCTTTTTACTCTCATAATCTTCTATTATTGTTTGACGTGCCAATTTCTGAAATCCAATTGTAATACTTTGTTTTCAAGTATTAAAGGAGCATTTTTGTGCTCTCTCCGTGGCAGATTACTCTTTGGGTTCATTGTTTCACATTATGGGTTTTAGGAATTGTCATCAAAACTGGGAGATCTTTAAGCTTGGCTGGAAAAGTCCATCCTGAGTGTTGGGAATCAGAAGTGCAGACAGACAGACCCTCTTCCCTGCAATTTCATCAGGAATGACCCAGAACTACACCTGTTGCTGTTATCACTTAAAAGATTCAGGCAGGGGCATCAATCCAAATTTGAGGTGCAGACCTGGGGCACAGCCAGGATTGTGATTCCTATACCCCAATCCTGGCTATGCCCTAAAAGGCACCCACTTGTGGAAGAACAGCCCTTATTCTTGTAGAACTTCCAAATCTTCTCTGGTCAGCCATGCAAATCAAAAATGGGAGTTGAAAACATTTAACTTTTATTGTATCAATTCTCACTTGCCAAAAATCTGAAAGCAATTTGAGAGTGATTTCAACCAAATCTTTTAGAAGATCTGGCAAAAAAACAAACTTAACCCAAGAGTTGTGTGACTTTTGTCTTGCCTGCCCCCCCTAAATAAAAAAGCTAAAATGATGGGCATTACAAGCAGTCAGTCGGCTGAATTATCCCCGTTTAAAATTCAGTGGTGTGCACGCCTGTGCCTGGCTTCAGCATCGACCTCATTGCCATCTGCCTGCCATCAATAGCTCTTTCTGTTGCATCTCTTTCCTCTAAAAGTCATACTAACACGTTTTTACTGCTTGCAGCCCTTTTTTCCTGTCACGATTGCTGCAGTTTAGCATTTTTTTTAAAGATTTGTTTTTATTTATGAATACAAGCTGGGGTACAGGCCAGAGGCGTGAGGCGGCGAGAGGGTTCACCAGAGACAGAGCGGGGAGCAGAACAGGCAGATCGACAGAAACACACTGCTGAGGGGAGCAGCAGGCGAGGCAGGAGAGATCTGCTGTGCCATGTGGGAATCTCCCCAGCTGGGCGTTGAAATCGCCTCGCCGCTACCGACAGCTCCCCAGCGCAGCACCTAACCACTGCGCCACTGGGGAAGCCCTGCAGTTTAGCATTTTTGAAGTTTCATGTGAGGTGAACTGTTTGGTCACCCTGGACTTTAGCACTTTTTACTTCCTCACTTAGCTTTTTGTGACTGTGGCTGAATTACTGCTGGTGAAATATTTGGGGAGCCCTAGAGGTTTCCCAACGCATGCACAGGGGTCTCAGGATCATCTCTTCATCCATGTGAGAGAGCTGCACTCAACAGATCATTTTTGGAGAAACTATTATCTTTTGTTATCTCGTTTTCTCATCCACAAATGAATCTGGAAAGACTGATTTTAAGAAAACCGTTTTTAAGATCCTTTCTCTCTTGGTCCACAAAAGAAAAATGGGCTTATTAATTTACCTCTATCTTTGATGTGAAATCACAGTCCAGTTCCCAGCCTCCTTGGGTTTTATCACGCGGGCCAGATCACCGACTCCTCAGAGTGAGCGATCCGGCTTCTGCTTACAGCTCATCCCCTTAAATGACTCAAAAGCCAGCTGAGCACACAGTGACCCGGCTGAGGGGCAGGCCAGGCCTCCAGGGTGGGAGGAGGGCTCTGTGCCTTGTGGAAAGGTCACTCCCTACTCAGATGATAAGCTTTCCACTTTTAAGTGTAGTTGTCAGCTAAAGGGATTAACCCAAAGGAAGGGATTTTAAGGCCAGGTCCTTGGTTTTGTTGTTTTTGATAAGAAAATTGAATTGGCCCCTCTGTAAATTCACCATATTACGTAAGAAGGCACAGATTAAAGTGATCCCGCCACTGGAATTCTTCCGTGGTTATTTGATTATTTTCAGAATATCTTGAGATTAGAAAGGAGGCATATAGATGAAAGCCACTCCATGTAAAAAGTGACTTCTAGAGGGATAGAGACTGTTGTCTGCCTGATTTTGCTTTATCGATTTTAACCACTTGGATTCAAAGCTAACACTACCCAGATGATCCCAGACAATCTGAATTACATTCCTAACTTTGAAACACACAATTAATGGCATTAAATTCTAACAGAATTAATGTCATTTGTTCATTTCCTCTAGTCAAGCCAGAAGAAATAAATGTGAGAAAGCACATCTATCAGTGCTTCAATAAGAGCTGTTCCACCAGATACCATTTCAACAAAAAGTAAACCCTGTCTGTTTCCCACAGCTCTTGACATCAGCAAGACTTATTTGGTTAATATTAAGGTTTTCTGAGTGTTGTTGACAACACTCATCAGCATGACATGTTGATTTTAACTGATGTGTATCAAATGCAAATAAATGCTCTCTTTACTCTTACCCAAGGTAAAATGGAATGTATTCACTACTTATTACATACGAAACCAGATTGTCTTAATGGGTAAAGAAAATTAACCACTGTGGTTTGTCTTTTATAAAGATGTACACATTTTTTTCCTGCGAGTATGGCGATTTTTAAAAAAGTTCATTCTCGGCTGGTATATTCTTATTATAAAAGCCAATAAGCCAGTGCCACTTATGAAATGGCAGTCACTATTTTAGGATTGATCTCATAACAGTGACTCAGCAGAAGAAGTAGATCAAAAACTGTAAAATTGAATTGAAAAGTCTAAATGCATGCAGTCCCTCTAAGAACCAATTTAGTTGCACAATATACCAGCAGCCATAGTATTTTTGTATTCTTTTCCCTGATAATCTCATTCCTTAAAACTAATTAAAATTTAAAAGTAATTTTTTTAAGTTGTATATGTATATATATATATATACACACCATCAGGCTCAAGGACAGTGTGAGGCATAAGGTCCATCTGGGCACCTTGGGCTTCTTCAAGGTCAGGTACATGGTGGTCTCTGCAGGCTTCCCCTGAGCCAGCCCAACAAACAGTCCACATTCAGCCTGGACCGTACAAACAACAACAGATTGTCCCCTACACGGAAGAAAACATGAACTATGGTCCTCATACATCTATAGGTGATTACCCAGCTCTTGTTTCTGGGAACTGAATATTAGAGACAACCAAAATCAGCATATGAGCAAAGGATGAAAGTTTGCTGATGAAATATTAATAATTGGTGGGTTCTGGGTTGCAAGTATAAGGACCAAGAGTCGTTATCAACTATCAAGTGACAAAACCGCATGTGCATTGTAATTACAAACTATAAATTAAAATTTAAATGAACAACTATTGTATTTGAGCAGGGCTAGGGACTTTCTTGGGCTTTAGTTTTTTTCACCTTGTTCCAACGTGTTTTAGTACGTTTTTTTAACAGACTGCATTTTCTGAGAGTCCCTTAACTCCTAGAAAGTCATTTCCTCAGCGGGATCACTTGGGAGCATTCGTTCTGTGGTATCTTATCTATCCTGCTAAAACCTCCAATAAGAAGATATTTGCCAGTGTAGAAACTGACACTTGGCCACCCAACCTTTGACTTCTAAGAAGTGCCCAAGGATCCTTAGTGGTTCCAGTGAGCCCGGGGGGGGGGGGGGGTGGCTGCTGTGTTACCATGGCAACAGCCCCTCTGCGGGAGGGCACGCCTTGGCCTGTCTCTTCTCCTCTGGTGTCATCAGGGCCAAATCAGTGTCCCTGTCGCAGAATAAAGAACAGCTGAACATCACCACCCCATTGAAACTCAAATGGTTTATTTCACTGGTGTCTTCCTTGACCTTCTTGTTAAAGGAGAGAAAGCCGCAACAGGCATGTTTGCTTTTGGTGTGTGCCAATAATTCCTAAAACAGCCAGCTCCAGAAATATGCTTGCCACGTCATCTCTTCCCCCCTTCCTTGGTGTATTTTTTGATTGTGTGGTATCACTGGCCTTTCTAGAAATGGCTTCTGGCTACTACCAGTCACTGCCCATCAGCAGGGTCTGTTGAGTAATTGCTATATTGAAAGCACCATCTGGACATCAGTGTTTTTTAAAAAAAAAAAAATGAGATCTGCCTTCTGATTTAAAGGGCTTACAGTGGGAAAGGGGACAACGGAGATTGTTCTCAATGCTCGGGAACCACAAGCATCCGCACTGGTTGGATCTTGACCAAACCTCCGTGGGGTCACCGGCACCAGCTACCCGCTTCGGGGACCGTGTCGTGTGTGTAACAGGAAGTTGGTGCCACAGGCTGGTTTAAAGGGGGTGCGGTTGAGGTGGTGAGGAGAAGTAACGCGCAGCTGTGCATTTTTGGTCAATGCGTGATGGAAGAAAAATTGTGACTCAGTGATGGACCGATGGATTAGCGTGGCCAGGAGACCCGGCAGAGGTCGGGCGTCCGCTGAGAAAACGGGGACCACACGGCCAAGTCGGGTCTTTCATGGCGAAGGACTCACTTGGGTTTCGTAAAGCTTTGAATGTGAGATAAGAAGGAAGAGGGAAAGGCGACAGGAACGTGAAGCCTTTGGTGACGGTTGTTACAGCGGTGTGGGCGCCGGGGTCCTGTAAAGAGGTTCAGGAAGGTTCTGAGCCGCTGGCTCACTGTGCTGTGGGGTAAATGTCCAGGGTCACTGGGTGTCCTGACAGCTAAGGTGTGGACCTCGGGAGCAGCTAGGGCCAGAGATTAGGTTTGTCGCTTGTGCTTGGTTGACTTGATACCCAAAAGGGAAAGAAGAGTTGAACGTCAGAGGGAGGACTGACTTCTTGGTGAGGAGGGAGAAAGGGCGGCAGGAGGTGCAGGCCTCAGACCCCCTCGCTGCCAGAGCTGGGGTCAGCACAGGTGACACCAGTGGCCGCCCCAGGGGGGTTCTGACAGCAGTAAGGACGGAACCATGTTGTGGGGATAAGGGGTGGTGCGGGACACGCTCATTGGAATGGTGAAAAGGAAGCAGCAGATGCAGAGAAAAAGAGGAAGGCGGGAGCAGGGGGAGGGGAAGGTGAGGGCAGCTTCATGCAGGAGCGGGCTGGGTGTTCAGGCATGAAAGTGGGCAGCCCCCAAGCCTGAGCCAGGAGGTTCCGGGAGCAGGCCACTTGGAGGCCACCACAGCTGTCCCATGAGATTGGCATTTGCTGGACCACGGGCCCGAAAAAAGCGCTGCTGAAACTAATAAGATCGCGGGGCTGAGAGAAACCTGGGGGTAGAATGTCGGAGTCCGGGCTGGTTGCTCATCAGCTACTTTTTTTTTTTTAACGATTTATTTATTTATGCATACAAGCTGGGGTACAGGCCAGAGGCGTGGGGCGGTGAGAGGATTCACTAGAGACTGAGTGGGGAGCAGAACAGGCAGATCGACGGAAATACACTGCTGAGGGGAGCAGCGGGCGAGGCAGGAGAGGTCTGCTGCGCCATGTGGGGAAACTCCCTGGCTGGGAGTCGAACTCACGTAGCCGCTGCCGACAGCTCTACAGTGCAGTGCTTAACCATTGCACCACCGGGGAGGCCCGCTCATCAGTTACTTAGTCTCCAAACATCAAGGCTTGGGAATGGGGGCAGTAGAAAGGACCCTTGACTTTAAGTTTTTGAGTTTCACTTTTGGGTTTTTGCTTGTTTCTAATATCTCAAGAACCTGGTGCTACCTGAAGCTGTTACTCCAAGTTTGTTTTGTCCCTGGTGCATGGAAATAGCTTTAAGATCAGCCCTGCCTAAAGCTCCTCCCCACCCACCAGGTACCTTCTGCTTTACGCCCTTTAATGAGAGCCACTGCTTAGTAATAACACCAGTTACTGCGCCAGCACAACCCCAGTCAGCAGCTGTGTGGCTCTGCGGTTTCTGAAGAACTTTCAGTGTCGAGTCATATCTGACCTCAGGCCTTGGAGGAGCCCGTGAGGTCGGCCAGCTCTTAAATGACAGCTGTCAGTCAGACCCAGCTCTGTGACTCCCCTCGCCCCCACTCCCCTGGGCTGCTGCTTCTGTGTGTGCAGACTCCTTCCCAGCTTAAAATGGATGTGGTGCCCTGTGTCCCGTGAAGGGCCATCGGCCTAGGGCCATGCAAGGAAGGCACAGGCCAGCAGGGGACAGAATTGAGGGAAAACTTCATGGAGGAGGGGCTGTGAGATGCACCTCAAAGGTTAGGGAGGAATCAGAAGACAGAGCTTTAAGGATCCATTTTACGGGTGCAGGAGGAGTAAACGGGAATTAGCGTGTAGTGGTGGCCAGGGAGCAAGGTGGGGCGCGGGGCCAGGTGACTTGGGGTCCAGGTGAGACTACCTGGTCTGCAGGAGAGAGAGCTAGAGAGACTTTCAGGAACCCAGGTAAGGACCTGAGTGGTAAACTAGTCATCGATTCCCAGGAAGTTTCCAATGAGATTTATTTAGCAAGCGGTTTCTAAGCAACTCCGGAAAGATCACAGGGCGCCCGCGTGACTTCACCGAGTGAAAGGCATGCCAAGCGCATCCCGTTGCTTTTCTTCATAGCGTTCTTGGAGGGATAGATCTGCAGGGAGAGGGGGAGGGGAGGAGGGGGAGACCTCATGCCTGAACACCCAGCCCGCTCCTGCGTGAAGCTGCCCTCGCCTTCCCCTCACCCTGCTCCCGCCTTCCTCTTTCTCTCTGCGTCTGCTGCTTCCTCTCTCTCCACCATTCCAATAAGCATGTCCCTGCAAGTTTGTGGGTCACACAGACTCTGGAAGTTTTCCCTCAATTCTGTCCCCTGCTGGCCTCTGCCTTCTTTGCATGGCACTAGGCTGATGGCCCTTCACGGCCTGGAGGACGGACACACAGCACCACGTCCCGCTCACTTTTTGACTGGGGAGGAGTCTGCACCCACAGAAGCGGCAGCCCAGGGCAGGGAGTGGGGGAGAGGGGGGCAGGGGGAGAGGGGCTTACAGAGCTGGGTCTGAATGACAGCTCTGTCACTTAGGAGCTGGCCGACCTCAGGCATATTCCTGAGATGCTTTTGACTTTCAACTGCAGGCATATTCTTACCTCTACATAGTGCTTTTCTGCTTAAAGTACATCCTGCATGTCAGCTGGGCATTTGGCAAGTGTTTGAAAGTTCTGTGAGCAAGTTGGAGAAATGTGGAGTGGACGGGGTGGAGCTGGGTGGGTTTCGGCTGGTGGGAGACACGGATTAAAGGATTGTCCCATCCAGAGGACCCACACGTTAGTTTAGAAGAAAACATTCCTGGATGACAGGATGGGAACTGAAAGGGTCTCCATAGAACAGAAGCAGGGGCCAAGCTGCTCCTCCAGTGAGAGTAATACTGTCTCAGCATGTTTTTGCAAGTCAATTAATGGAGAAACCGGAATCAAACTGTAGTGCCTATTAAAAGATTTTGGGGTGGGGGAGGAAGCTGTAGGGAAAACAGTTCTGTGTGAGGGTGACTGGCTGGTGTCAGGTGGGTTTCAAAAGGACAGAGGAAAACAGTATTTAGAGCAAGGGAAGTAATAGTCTCATCGGACTAGCTGAAGGGATGTTTTATCATGAGAGAGCAGTTTTCCGTTGAGTGTGAAGGTGGGGGGTGGGCGCTCTGAGGATGCTGTTTAGCACGGAGAAGCGATACCTCAAGGTTGGGGACCTCCTCAGAGACGTAGAGGTTGCCAGCTGGGAGACACACAGGTAGACTTACCCCTCCTCCTGCAGCAGACGCACTAGGGAACCCCAGATTTTGACCTCATGAGGCGGATCAAACGGAGGGTTGATGAACAGTCATCAGGGATTCTGCAGAGACCCCTCTGTCGGGCCTCAGGGTGTACGCCGTGATTTCGAGGGTGTGTTACCCAGCCATGTGCCGGCCCCAGCCTGTACCAGCTTGCAGGGGTGATTGTTAGATGGTGGGGAAATTTCGAACTATAGTTAAACTGTTGGTGGCTTGAAATGGGCCATGGAGACAGTGTTTCTACCACAGAAGCCCCCCCTGCATCTCACCTCACCCGGTGCCGTACCACCGGTATCCAGAATAAAGGCTGTTAGAGGCCGAGATCCTCAGGAATGGGTAAGAGCAGATGGGGAAAGGTGCGTCCCTGTTTATGTTCCCTGCACTTTGCAAATTCTCTTTCCCTTCTTGGTACGCAGCTCCCCTGCTTGGTGCTCTCACCACTTCCTGTCTCCTGCCAAGACCTGGAGCCTTTCCGAGTTTCTCAGTCACCGAGTTTCCCGGTCACCAGGTCTACCAGGAAAACTCAGAT
Organism: Scalopus aquaticus; assembly: GCA_004024925.1. Taxonomy (NCBI): domain Eukaryota; kingdom Metazoa; phylum Chordata; class Mammalia; order Eulipotyphla; family Talpidae; genus Scalopus; species Scalopus aquaticus. The sequence continues at coordinate 319,398 of PVIJ01000258.1, forward strand.
ATCTCCGTTTCTGGGAATAATCCTTTCCTTGTTGCGTATTGAGGCTGGCTAGTCCTCTGCAAGAGGGGGCTCCCACCCCATTCTCAGCACCAGCCTAAAGGGCCGTGAACAGCAAACGAAATAGGATTTGGAAATACCTGGGCAGCTGAGAGCTGGTGATGACAGGTATGAGGTCCAGCTCCGAAGGCAGCAAAGCCCGGGCACTGTATGGCAGTGACAGCCCAGAGACGGGCTGCGTGGTTGAGCCTGGGTCCCCTCGCCACACGGCAGAGAGCAAACAACGATTGTAATTCTGCTGTTTGTGTCTCTCATTTCCTTTTAACGAGAGAGTTTGAGTAAAGTCTGAATCATGATGTAGCAGGGAAAGTGAGTATCCTGTGGTCGCCGTGCTGGACACATCAGCTGTGGCCATGCAAATTTCTCTTTGCGTTTTGTTCTGAGACCACTTCAAAATATGATTTTTACTTTTCTGATATGTCTACTATGTCCCATTGACACTGCCCGCCCACCCCCACCCCCAGCCCAGGGCTTTTCTGTTTTCCCCAGCTCGGAAGAGACCCCACCAACTAGGGTGAGCGGCGGCCCTGAGGGGCCGGGGAGGACGAACAGGGCCAAGGCCAGGCAGGAAGAAAGGGCCAAGAGAAGAAGCCAGACGCTGCTCTGCCCGGCCTGGTTCTGGGCTGGAGACACATCTTTGAAGAAAGGTCTGCGCTGTAGCCAAGGGCAGGGAGTGAGGACAAATGGAGTTCCTGCTGCAGGAGCCACAGGTGACATGAGGTGACATGATGGTCCCTTAAACCAGAGGCTGACCTGGACACGGGTGCCGGGGCCAGCTCGCTCTAAATTTACCAAAGTTGCAGCTGCCTCCCCCGTTGGGAGCTGGTGGCACTGGCCGGAGCTTGGGCTTTAGGATGGAGAGGACCTGGGAAAGGAGAGGACCTCTGACTCCAGGATTTAACCCTTTTTTGATAAGCCAAATCCCCACTTCCAAAGCCACCTCTGGCAGATCCTGGAGTAGTTGTTGAGAAAATAGATCTATTCACTAGTGTTGGCATGAAGTCGGTTTCCATGAAAAAATGTTGGTTTTGCTTTTTCATGTCTCAGGGAAATTATTCCATGAAGATAACTCCGTGGAACTGAAAACTCTTGGTTCATTCTCACTTTACAGCCTGCTCACCCGTAGCGTGTGCATTGGGTGGGGGTGGGGGCTATGCTTGTAGTCAACAGCCCTTCACAGGGACTGGCGCCCCGCTGATCCTTCCGCCGACATACGAGGCGGCGAGGAAGGCGCTGTTCTGACCAGCTCGGTAAGCGCAGGTGCTCGCCCTCAGTGACTCAGCCGGGACCCGGAGCTGTGAGCAGCAAAGGCAGGTGCAGAGCCCAGGTCTGACCCCGACCCCGACCTCTCAGGGGCCTCTGGAAGGACGCTGGCCATTCTCATGGAGCGAGACCAGGTACATGGTGGGCACCTGCGTCTAAGCTTTCAGGGAGGGGGTGTCCAAGAAAAGCGGGTGCCGAAGCCTCGCACCCAGAGGCTCACAGCTGCTCCTAGAAACAATTGATTTTAGTGGAAGATGAGTAAAGGGTAAGAAGAGAGATCTGGAACGCACCAGAAAGTGTCTGGGGGAGGACGTGACGTGAAGCTTAGGTGGGCAGAGGAGAGGGTAGCAGAGGCCACCGAGCGTGAGGGGCTGTGGCCGGGGCGCGCTGGCCGGCGGTTGGACGCGCAGGACGGTCCTTCTGCATTGGGGCATGAGGAGCCTGAAGGGGAGGCCTGGGGACGTGGACCAGTGACACGCAAAACCAGACATGGTCTGCGGGGCCAGCCGAGCTGCCCTGACGGCTCGATCGCGACCTGCGGTGCCAAGGCCAGGCTGCCTCACACGGAGCCTGCGCTGGGGGGCGGGGGCAGGGGCGGGGGGCAGCAGTATGCGGCAGCAGGTCTGCATGAGGACAAGGGCCCGGCCAAGGCACGGGTGGGGGTGGGCTGCTGACAGAGGCGGGAACAAACGGGAGCACAGAGGATGCTGTGGTTTGAATTCGGGGAGGAGAAGCGTTTCAATGCAGGGGCATGGAGTAAGGAGCAAAGAGGAAGCTGAGAACTGAACCAGGAGAGGGAAGCTGGGAGAGGGTGGGAAGCGCTGCCCTGGGGCCTGGGAAGTGATTAGGATGTGGATTTCATGTGATCGGAACCTCAGCTCTTTTAGGAAAACAGTCTGGTCGCTGCCTGGGGCTGGGATTGGCATGGGAGCGGGCAGAGGCGGAGGATCCAGTCAAGGACTGTCCAGCAGTGGGTGAGGCCCAGCGGGAAGTGGCTTGAGCGTGAAGAGGAAGCAGCTGCCAGAGGTGGCCAGAGGTGCTCACTATACAGACAGCAGAAGCCAGAGGTGGCTCTGTGGGGATGGAGGGCGCTTTGGGAGGTGGCAGGGTGGGAGTTCTGTTGGAGCCATCTCGATAGAGACGCTTTAGTCCTTGCGATTAGGGACCTAGAGCCCAAGGAGAGGTGGGGAGGGGAATGAATCTGGTTGGCCATTGATGCTGGACAGTGAGCAGCAGGCCCCATGGAGGAGAACCAGGGTGGAGTTGGGGGGAGTCCAGGGCAAGGGAGCAAGAGAAAAGGCGAGGAAGCTGGGCATGGGCACTGAGAAGAGGCTGGGGGCTCCAACCCTGGTAGGGGAGAGCAATTTCTCCAGCTTCCTTAGGGTGCCAAATTATCACAGCGGCCTCCTGGCGGGCCCCCTGCCCCCCAAGTGTCCTCAGCTGGAATGGGTCTCAGGCCCTGTCAAGGAGAGTCTCTTTCTTCCAAACCATAATCAATTCATAGCTACGTTTCTTTACTCCCAGTCTGATCAGATATTTTGAATTGGATTTGCCGGTTACTTGGGAAATGGAAGAAGGCGGTGTGGACTGCCTGTATATACCACCTGTCAGTGGAAAATAGGAGAGAAGGGCAGGGCCTAGCAGCACTGTTTAAAAAGGCAGGTGAGATGGGGAGGGGAGGAGGGGAAGAAAAGGGGAGTGAAGCAGCCTGATGTGGGAGGCGGCAAAGATAATTTGGGGCGAGCTGGCTCTGCCAGCTCAGCCCTCGTCACTGCGCCCTGGGGCAGGGGACCTGGTCCCTCCTTGCTCCAGCCCAAAGCCTCTTCCAGGGTCTCCCCCCTACTGTACTCCCCTCCTTTGCACTGTGCAGCTGACAGCTTAATTTATGATTAAGAAGCATTTATGATAAATCTTTCCATTGTTCCACTGGGAAGGCTGATATTTGCTTATTTATCATAAATTGCTTCATTTGCTCTTGATTTGTTTGCCTTCTCAGGACTTCCCACCACTGCTGCCCGGGTTTGCATGTGTGGTGACCGCGCTCCCTGCGCTGAGTGCGCTTGTGGCCTTCCACTCTGCACCTCGGGGGCTCCCGGCATTCAGTAACTTGCTCACCATTTGGTAGTGCTCCGCTCCAGGCCTGGGACCCTCAATTCTAGAGCCATTTTCTAATGCAAGAGAATTCCTCCCGGGGCATAACAGCCCTCCTGCATGCAGATGAACGGCCTCCTGTCGCCCATGCATGTAGAATTGCAGGCCAGAGTGGGATTGCAGGTGGCTGGAAGGAAAGCGGGAACAGAATCGTGGTGTTGGCAAGGACCTCAGAAACCACCCTAGTCAGCTTCCCACTCGCAGGGAATCCCTTCAGCAGCTTTTGTCTAATTTATTAATAGCTTTTCTCTTGACTTAAACTGTTCCCCAAAATAAACGTTGCATGGGCCAGCCACGGGGTGCCTGAGAGCTGTGTTCCGGGAGCGTTGAGATGAGCAGGCCGCTTTAGAAAACCAGAATTCAGCTGGACCGTGAGAACCCTGCACCTAATGCCCTCCCTGTCCGAGGGGTCGCTTCCTGCCCCCGCCAGTCGCTGCCCCCCCCACTGGAAGGCCATGCTGGGTGTGTCGTGGGGGGCCCGAGTCCATCGCAGAGCCTCTGCCAGGACCCCACGCCTTCCTAAACCTGGGGAGCGTTTCCAAAGATGTCTCTGATGCTTCTGCACTTGAGCCTTGATGTGTTAATATCTGCTGTGCTAGGAAAGCTATGTGACCACGGGCCCGCTGGGCTGGGGGCTGCGGGCCCCTCTTAGCCCGTGTCCTTCAGCAGCCAGGCTCGTGCCCACAAAGCTGTCTGCTGCGCGGAGACATCATAATTGGCTTTCCTCTGTCTTTGGACAGGAAAAAAACCTCGTCCGCGCGGGCAGGCACCGGTAGCATGAAACCTGCACCTCGTCACACCAGATCGGGGTGCCCCGGCTGTGCTGCTGGAAGCGGGGTGCTTACTTCCTTCGCTCACTGGTCACCGGCTGTCTCTCACAGGTGGCAGAGGGACCTGTGGGACCGTGCCGGTATGCGGTGGCAGGATGGAAGGTCCAGTTTAACCCTTAAGGTCTCTGAGTCCTCTGTTCCTCTCCCCCCATGGGGCTCTGCAGACAAGGCCCCTGTGTCCGCTCTGACGGAAGCACCAAACAATAACTATTGTCCTCCTTCGGCCCAGTGGGGAGGACCAGTCAGGCTGTGCCTGGAACTCTGTGCCCCTTACTCACACTGCCCTCGCCGGCACACCCCTCCTGTTCTCTGGAACGTTCCTGTGTGCTCTTGCCTCTGCACCTTCGCTTATCCGTCTCCTGACCTGCAGTGCCGTCTCCCTTCCCTGGACTCCATCTGTCCTGCCCTTGCGGTCTTAGTGCACAGAGCCCCTGTCATTCCCTGGCTGGAGGCCGCTGGAGTTGACGCTCCGGGAGGGCAGAGACCACCTTTTCTTGCTCGTGGCTGGTTCCTGAGGGCCCAGCACGGAGCAGGTGCTCCACAGACACTGCTGCAGTCGCTGCGTGTCAGCCGGCTGGCCCCCCACACCGCCGCATCTTCTGTGTCATCTTCCGTGCTCGTCTGCCAGACGCCACGCTTCCTGAGAACAGAAACTCCGGGCCACCTTCCGCAGAGGCCGGGACACCCCAGGAGCTCGTTAGTGCTGGTGATTGAGTTTACTGCTAATTACCCCACAGCATCCCAAGCTGGGGCGGGGGTGGAGGCTGGCAGCCGCGAGAAGCCACCTCCGCAGCGTTCTCAGCAGGCAAAGGGCCCCCCCTGCCCCCCAGCACTGGGCTGTCCAGGCAGGCCATCTTGGGGCCACGAGGCTGTTAACGCGCCGTCCCTTGTCCACAAATGGGCAAAGTGACAGCAGAGGCCTGTTCAAGAGTTGGCTTTCCGGGGGCTGGCTGGCCAATTGCTGGGTCAGCCACTCTGGAAATGGATGAGAATCCGCTTTCAGATGGAGAGTTGGGGGGAGGCCAGCAGAGACCCTCCTACTGTAGGGGGAGAATGGAGCAGAGAGTTGGGCCGCAGGCACCACCCTTCTCCCCGACTGAGACCGACCGTAGTAATCGTGGGGGTCGAGGGCCCCTCCACCAGGCCCCAGAGTGAAGCTTCCCCTAGACAAAGATCGCAGGAGCTGACTGGGCTCTCCCCGCCCCCATCACAGCTCGGGCTGTTTCACATAAAGTCAGATCATCATTTTCTGTTCTTTATAAGCCCTAGGGTATCATTGCCTCTGGGGTGTAGCTGTTGGCTAAACGTTTTGTTGTTGTTGTTGTTGTTTAACAAAACAAAGCTCATTTTAAACCCCGCAAACGGCCCCCAATATACAGCTGGGGCAGTCACTTTGCTTGGCGTCCCCTTGTCTTCCTCCCAGGACAGAGAATAAATGGCCGGGCAGGTGAGCCAGTGAGGACAGCTTGGGGCACGCGGGGCTCCTCCCTGAGTTCTTTGTTGCCAAGAGCCAACAAATATGTAGCCCAGAGTTGGATTTTCAAAAGAAGTCTGAACTTTTAGGAAATGTCGCTCATTTTCTAAATGTTGATTCATAAAAAAACTTACCTCCTTTGCCGTCGGGTGCTTGCTGGGGATGGCAGCTGTTCCTCTCCTTAGGACGGCCTGCCTGCAGGTGTTAGAAAGTGCCCCTTATCTTCGTTGTGGCGCCTGCCTTTTGAAGGGGGCATCTGTCCCTGCAGGGGAGGGACCAGATGCTCAACTAAGGTTTGTGGAAAGAAGGGGTCTCCTGCACAGTCCCTCCGTCCTTAGACATAGGCCCACACGTGAGTGTTAGTTACCTGTCGCTGAGTAACAGGCGTCCTCAGAATTCAGTGACTTCACACAGTGAACTTGTACTGTCAGTTTCTGTGCACCAGAGATTCAGGACCTCCCTGGCTGGACAGTCCCACTTCATTCCTCTGGAGGTGTTGCCTCTGCGCTCCCAGGGGCGCTGTCATGTGAGGTTGGCGCTGCTGCGGGCAGGCCTTGCCCCGGTGGTCTGTTTCCCGGCCGGCAGGCTGGTGCTGGGGTTGGCAGGAGGCTGCAGTTGTGAACCTGTCCCTGGGGCTACTTGAGTATCCTCTCAATATGGCCACCAGCTTCTCCCTCAGTAGGGATCCCAGAGACCAAATTGGGGGCTGCAATGGCCCTGCTGACCCAATCTCAGAAGGCTCCAGCCTCATTCTGCAGTGTCCTGTTGGCTGCACAGATTTGTCCTACGCAGTGTGAGTTGGGACACCTCAGGCTGGCTCTCACCGCCATCTTAACAGATGATCCAAGCCTGAACATAGTCTTTCCCCAAAAAATAAGATTTGTGTCATATCGATTTGTATCTACTGCTCATCCCATTTATGACTGTGTCCTTGAAATTCACTTCAGAAATTAAGTATCCTATTTTTGTAGCCCATCTTAGAACTATCGTCTTTGACTGTATCCAAAATCATTTTCAAAAAATTTTTTAAACCTGCCTATACTGCCTCTTAAAGTGATAGAGTCAGGTCTACCATCTACTTTTTTTTTAAGATTTATTTATTTATGGATACAGCTGGGGTACAGGCCAGCGGTGTGGGGTGGCAAGAGGGTTCACCAGAGACAGAGTGGGGAGCAGCACAGGCAGATGAGGGAGACACACTGCTGAGGGGAGCAGCGGGCGAGGCAGGAGAGGTCTGCCGCACCATGTGGGAATCTCCCCGGCCGGGCATCGAACTCGCGTCGCCGCCGCCAACAGTTCCACAGCGCAGCGCTTAACCGCTGCGCCACCGGGGAGGCCCCTACCATCTGCTTTTCAAGGAAATGCTTTCAGCTCTTGCTTACCCCTGCCTGCTTCAGGGGCATTCCCTGTGTCATGTTTCCTCGGTGCCTGAGATGACACTTCTCTATGAGACCTAATTTTTTTTTTAAGATTTGAAAGGAAAACCCCCAAGAAGTAGCATCCTGGACAAAGAGCAGCACCCCCTTCCATATATTCATTGCCTTTTGAGGCCAAGTGACCCCCACAGACTCCCTGGGCCCTTCTAGTTGGTGGGAAAGGAGTGCCAGTTAGTCAGAGGGTCAGACAGGGAAGAGAGGGTACCCCGTTTCCTGCCAGGATGTCCACTTCTGGTACCCCCTTTCCAACATCCCCTCTCCAACTCAAACAGCAGGACCTGAGTGGGCATTGCTGGTGCTTAGACACACACATGCACACCACACACACACACCTCACACATGCACACCACACACACACCTCACACATGCACACCACACACACACCACACACATGCACACCACACACACACCTCACACATGCACACCACACACATGCATACCACACACACGCCTCACACATGCACACCACACACACACCTCACACATGCACACCACACACACACCACACACACATCTTTGGGCTACAAGTTGTCTTTGCCTACTGTAAGACGACCCTTAATGCTCAGTTGAGCTGGATTTCACCTAAATAAAAATGTTACGGGAAGGGAAATGTGCCCCACCATGATTTCCCCCAGGAAAATCCTTGGTAGTGAGTGCTTATTTATTCAATAAATGCAACCTCGGGCTGGGAATTGAAGGTCAGCGCGAGCAACATCCGCAAGTGCGCTCTGCCCTGGGACACCGACGTGTGCGCCTGGGCAAGGGTGCCCCCCACCTGGCGGTGGCTGCCCAGCGGGGGTGCTGGTGAACGGAAATGAGATGTAGACTCCGCCAGGCCGCGGTGGCGTGCGAACGGTGGCAGGGGGTGGCGATCAAGAGTTGAGAAACGAGCCTGCAGTGTAAGTGACCCCTCTAGGTTAGAGGCCGCCCTGAGAGATGGCCGGCTTTGTTTTCTCTCTGACCTTTCTCTGAACTTCCCCTTAGAAGAACAGAGGAAATGCAGTTCTGCCTCTTCCCATATTGCTTTTGAATAATCCTTCAGATGCCAGCTTTTAGCGTCTCCGGTCTTCCGTCTGGGGCTTCGCTCCCCGCCCTGCCTTGCCACCCCCCATAGAAAAGTGTGGTCGCTAATATCTGATCTCAGCATTCAGAGGCTACCCAGACCACTGTCCCTACTGGAGACAGTGCACACAGGGGAAGAAAAGACCGCGGTAGCATCCTTTCCCACCCCCAGCCAAGGAGTGCAGTCCGGGGGATGGGCCTCAGAGATGATGCAGGCAGGCCAGGTGGTGGTCCAGGCGGGCCAGAGTCACTGAGAAGTATGTGGGGTGGGGCTGCTGGTGCGGAAGGGAGACCAGACCCAGGGGTGACTCCCTCACGGTGAAGCCGGACGCAATCCCAGGGGGAGTACCAAGGCCGGGGATGGGTGCCGTGTTCCTTTCATCAGCCTTCCCTCTCTCTGCCCCCACCAACACCCACTGCGGTGTGCGCCACGCCCCCACCCACACGGGTGTCCAGGTCTGAGTGGGAATCCTGGTGACACAGGGCGCAGGGCTTTGGGCCCCGTGCTCATCTGGAATTTGTCAGCCTCTGAAAAATCAGGGACCCCCCCGCCAGACAAGGGAAGCTTGATTTTCACCCAAGTAGGCATCGCCGAGGATTCGGGAGGGATTGTTTCACTTCGCCTCGAAGTGGAGACCAGAGTTGAATCTTTGGGGTACTTGGAGTCCTTATGTTTCTTGAAAAATCAAGGTCTCTTCGAGGCCATATGAAAAGGAACTAGGCAGTTCTGTCAGGCACTTCCTTCCAAAAGGGGAGGGAATACTGTCAGCTGCGTTCAGTGGGCTGAGGCTGACGGCTCACCTGCTGTGCTCAGGGATCCCTGGGGCAGAGGAAGCCCCCCTTGAGAATGCAAACAGGTTCCCCCTCCTCTGGGAACTCCCCACCACCTCCCCCCTACCTCCCCACCCCTCGATCCTGGAGGATGGGGGCAAGTCTTAATGCAGACTACAAAATCTGCCCCCCTCCAGCCTGGCAAGCAGCACCTCGATACTTAAAGCGACACCTCAAAATTATAATCTTTGGCAATAAAGACACTGACCTCACACACAGGGTCACTGCCATTTTTTCAAATTGTCATTCAACTGCTTGTGGGTTATTTAGTAGAATTAAAAAAAAAAAAAAAAGCCCTGCAGCTGCCCTCTCTTCTCACCTCCACTTCTTATTTCTCTCTTCATCTCCAGATATATAAATAGTTCCTCCTTTCTCACCTGCCACTCCTCCTGGGCTGATGTATTTTTTAAAGGTACAAACTACCCGTGGCCAAACATCTCCTATTAAAAATTAATAGAGCGTCATCTGCTTTCTGATCCAGTCACCCCTGGCCCTTCTTATTATCAGAGAAGAGCTAGAAAGCGTTTGCTCGCTCCGCCCCTTCTCCTTCCTTACGGAGAAGTGCGTGTGCAAACACAAGTGCATGAACGAGAAGTGAGAACGTGTTTTCTGCTCCCTTAGATGATCCAGCGTAGCCAACATCCGGGCATCCGCTGGGTTCTTTGCACAGTGCTAGGGAGAGGGGCGGCACCGGGCCACACACTCCCCAGGTACCGATACCTGAGCTCCAGGTGAACAGACACAGCCTGCGTAGCCCGCCACCTCCAGGCACTTCCAGTTCCAGTGGAGAAGCTGACACATGACTCGCTTTAGAGAGAACAAACGAAGCTATGGAGGGAGGCCAGTGTGAGAGCCGGACAGACAGTGGATACAGGTGTGGGAACACAGTTGTGGGAACACAGACGCCGTCAGGGCGGAGTGAAGGAGGCAGGATCCCAGGGAGAAGGAGGTGCTTTCTGAAGGGAAGCCAGGGCCTGCCGCCTGAGCAGTGGGGTTCAGCCTCTGCCCTTCATTCGCTCTTGTTTCCCATCTGGCGCCGTCTCCTCCTACCCCCTCCTGTCTGTCTTTTTATCCGGCCTCTTGAGTTCCAGCTGACTGGTGCTCCCTGCCTCCCCTCCCTAGTGGCTTCCTGGGCCAGATTGGTGAGCAGAGCTCAAGGGAACAAATGGACATTTCTAATCTCTTTAGCCGAAGGCTGCTCCATTCCAAAGGCACGCAGGAGCGCCCTGCCCTGGGATTACAAAGAGGCCCCGTTGCTGGGATGAGAAAAGCACATTTATGGGCAGATGGAGACAGTGGGGTCTTCGTCTGGGATGGGGGGTGGGGGCACAGCTTCCACCCTTGCCGCTGATAGAAACAGTCTCTGTCGCCCCGCCTTGGCAGCGGGTTTCTTAGGGAGGCTCGGCGGCCGCCCCGTGGCTTCCACCCCGAGTCCCGCCGAACCGAGGCGCCGACGTCTTTCGGCCGCGTGTCTGCTACCCGCCAGCGCCCCCTAGCGAGGCCCGCGCAGAGCCGGCGGCGCTCCCCTCCCTTGGCCCAAGCGCGCGCGGGAAAGCGACCTGGGGTAGTGGTTTGGTTTAATTTTCGAGCTTCTTTAGAAAAAGTGAAATGTTGGAAGGTTTTCCCTAAATAAGCTGCCCCGGAATTTATGCCACTGCGTTTGGCAAAACTCCTGTTCCTAAACCCTCCTGGGACAAACAGCAGCCGCCGTGGGAGTTGCCTCCTGTCCCTGCGGGCGGGACCTCGCAGGTCAGTCCCCCACTCCGCCCAGTTTCCTGCTACAGGACGGGGTGGGGGCTGTGCCCTCTGTCCTCCTCTGCAGCTTTGGTCTCCTGGCAAAGCCAGAATGGCGTCTCCAGGGCGCAGGGCCGGCCTGCTCCTCTCGCCCCACTCACACCTGCCCATCTCGTCCCTGGTCAGAACCTGCGCCCGTGGCCAAGATGGCTCCCAGCTTTCTTTGCTTAGGGAGCGTGTTCAGCGGTTCTGTCCTAGTAAGCCTCTCCCTAAAGCACAGAACCGGGCGGGGCGGCCTCTGATGCCACCTGTCCCCCAGGGCCACCCCGGCTGCGTGGAAGCCCCTCCTCCACCCCGTGTCCCGCGCCTACACTAGCAAACTCTTCTTACACCTTGTTTCCAGCTTCTGCTCTGGCAGTTAATGTGTCTCCAGTTGGTGACACTGAGTGCCTCTCCCTTTCAAAGGAGGAGCAGATTCCCATCTTAGCCCCTGCCTCTCTCCTCCCAGGCATAGGCAAGAAGGAAAGCCCAGGGTTTAGCCCCAGGAGGCACATGATGGAGTGGGGCTGGAAGGGGGAAATACCGCAGTAGCCCAGGGCTGAGTGTCTGTTGCCCTGGCTGGGAACTGTGCAGCTCCCCACTCTCGGCGGGTGCAGATACCACTGGAAGGAAAGCATCCGCCTCCATTGGCTCTTTCATTCATTCATTCATTCCTCCAGCAAACAACTTGAGCCTCACCACGAAGCAGTCAAAGCTAAATGTTAAACCATGAGAAGTTTTGCATGTAAATTGGCAAACTTGCCCCAGTTAGTGATATGCCTTCTTGGAGTGCTTTTATCTGGGCTTTGGGGCGTGAATAGATAGATTTGTGTGAAAGGAGCCAGCCTTTCTTCTCCCGCTAGCCTCACATCTCCCTTTCACTCTCTTGGTGGGGAACATCCCCAGTCTGAATAAAGCCGAGGGGTTGTGTGGGCAGTTGATCCGCAGGAATTGAAATTCCCAGTTCCCTCCCAGTGCAGAGAAGCGAGAATGGCCCCAGAAAGCTGAAGGGTGAGATAGCGGGTTGGGTGAGGCCTTCCCAGTATGGGCTGCTTCCCAGCGAAACTGTAAATGCTCCCTTTCTGTCAGTCACAGACTAGCAACAATGCAAGAGGAAAACAATCAACAAAAGGAGCTAAAAGGGATGCTTGAGGTTTTGTCTCCTTTTTCTCCCAGCCAGGCTGTGTGACTTCTCCAGCCCAGGCCTTTGTGCTGAGACCTCCGTGCGTGAGCTGGAACCCCTGCTCTGGGGCCTGCACCCAGCGGAGCACGGAGACACCCATGCAGGCTGCATGTCCCCCACAGCAGAGGGGACAGTGTCTGGGGGACCCACTAGAGGGCCTTGGTGACGCCACCATGTCCCGCGTCTGCTCCTGGCCCGGTGACCCTGGTCACTGCCTTCTGAGAAGTCACAGTTCCGTGCACTTCTCTGTAGGTGTGTAATCTTGCACAGTTTAAAGAAAACGGGTTTAAAGCAACCACTGTGTAGCTGCACGAGGGCACCTGTGACTGTATTCGGGCTGCCAGGTGCTTCTGCAGACATTTCCTGAGCACCTACTTTGGCCCACGGTGCAAGCAGAAAACCCGCTGTGATGGCCTGGAAGGATACCTGGCTGCGTGGGCCGGGATGGCGCTGCGGGCTTCACGGGAAGGGCCCACTGCACTGGGAGCTTCAGACCGGGGGCAGCAAAGCAGGCACAGCACTTGTCAAGAGGGACTGGACTAGAGGAATGACAGGGCAGCATGAGTGTCCTGGAAGTGTCCAGAGCGGGTCTTGCTTGTCCTTACTGGGGACACGTCTCGCTGGCATGTGAGGTTCAGTTGTCCCCCCCCTCCTTCCCTTCCCTTTTCTTCTTTCAGCAAGTCCGATCAGCATCATCTAGCTGCTCCCATCTCCCGCTGTGCTTTCCCCCCCTACTTTGTTTACATGCACGAGAACACAGCCGTGAATTTCGAGGCTGGAGTCAGAACACGCTCCTTCCTGGTAGCACCAGCACGCTCGGGAGCCTTGGGAGATTATAGTCACTTAAGTTCCAGACCAGTGTTGTT